>JARQTG010000275.1:186825-612115 GCA_030142615.1 Syrista parreyssii
GTATCTATGTTGGTGTTGGAAAAAAATATGACAAATGAATAGAAATGAAAATTGTATGTTATAATGGAATAATCAACATATCTGGACCATATGTGAGAATCTGTCTTCATAATTTTCATAGAATTGAAAATTAATTTTTTTTAACGTTCAACAATCGTAAGGGTATCTATGTTGGTGTTGGAAAAAAATATGACAAATGAATAGAAATGAAAATTGTATGTTATAATGGAATAATCAACGTATCTGGACCATATGTGAGAATCTGTCTTCATAATTTTCCTAGAATTGAAAATTAATTTTTTTTAACGTTCAACAATGTTAAGGGCGCCGATATTGGTGTGAAAAAAAGAGAGCAATAAGTAGTCAATATGGATAAGAATGTTACGTTGCAATTGAGTAATGGACCTTGACTTTTTACATGGTGCATGCTTGATAATCTAATTAAACAGACCATATAACTTCCTGATGATATTTATTCCGCCTTGTACAATCTTCTCGCGAGTTTTGCTTTTCATCATCCTATTTATAACATTACGCGATATCGATGCGCCACCTTACGATTAGTCATCGATTGATAAATCAATAATAATTTTTTCGATGTTGCCCCTTGTTATTTTCTTAACCCGAATGTGCATCGGTGATTAGACGTTTCTTTTTCGCCTGTCCAAAGTTGCTGATATCAATATGATTTTAAGCGTGATAAGGATGTTCGGGACATTTTTAATTCATTGATAAGAATTGATAACGTTGATTATCGTAACGACGAGTTCGCTTCGTTTCGCAAGTTTTCACTTTTATCCCATTTATTAATTATCCCCTTTTCAAGTGTAATTCCTTCAGGCACGACAACCCCTCCATTAAAACCTACCCCAACCCTACTTTCACGCACGCCAATACTACATATAGAGTAGTCAAAATTTGCACTCACGCGTTACTTTCATTCAACCTCGAATTTTGGGTTTTCGGAAAAATCGTGACATTTCCAGAAAAATATGGAATACAAAATTTTATTTACCTAGATTTCCCAAAATTTCTCTCATCCACTACCTGCGCTAATCATGGGCTAAATACACATGCGTCTTAACGTAAGCAACTTGTACCCCTACTACGTGTGAGTGAATTGCGAAATTGGGTCACCTGAAATTGAACGCTGTGTCCCCTAGAAGAAGTTTGAGTCTTGTTTTGAGGTAATCTGACATATCACTGATAAGATGACAAGCAGATGCGTATCGTAGTATAGTTTGACTTTAGTCAAGGCACTATTGGGCAATATGTCTTTTACGTTTATTTCTCATTCGAAAAAAAGTCACACGTGACGTTTCATAAAAAATCGTTCTACACGTCATACGAAGATTGACGATACCGTTTGAAAATATAGAATATAAAAAAAATTTCACGTAAATTTCAAATGGATGAAATCGCCTCGAGTTCGTGACAATTTTTCACAAATTTTACATCGCCTCGCTATACCCAAGGTGGGATCGGTAAGATTTCCCAGCAAGATATGTAGATTCAGTTTGCACAGGTGTAAGGATCATAATAGTAGCAAACTAGAATGAGACTACTAGAAGTGAATTATAATTTTACCTAGAAACACCAAATTTTGAATTTCCACCAGAATACATCAAGACGGATGCTGTAATCAATCACACCCCCAAATAGTAAACTGAAGTACGACCCACGTGAAGTCCATAAGTAAAATAATGTAAAAAAAAAAATTTTTTTCAAAGTACCCCAGGACTCACGCCCTTTTTCATTTTGACACTTACTTTACGGTCAATTCGTAATTGACAACCAGCCGACAGGCTTTTACGTAATTTTGAAGCGAGATTCGCAGAGGACCCTAGTCTTTAAAATTCATTAGAATTTATGTCCCTCCTGAGGTTTCCCAACCTACAGCAAGCTGGGTAAAGGGAGGTGGGAGGTACACAAGGGTGATTCCGTATCTCAGCCTTGCCTAGGGACGTCCATGTAAAAGCATAGCCAACGATTGGCTGTTACGTCGTCTAAACGTTGGTAGGAAAAGGATAGCCTCGCTTGACTATATCGTAAAAGTCCTAGAGAAGGTAAGAGACGTAATCAGTTGAAAACCAACTGATTGCGATTTCGATAGATTACGTTTGGTGAGGACGCCGACGGCTTTCGCTTAGACTACGAAGGCGATTGGCCACGGTAAAAAGGCCTCGCGACGTGCCGCCCGACGCCAGCGCGTTCGTGATATCATGACAGTTTTGCAGCCTTGGACGCGCAGATAGGAGAAACGAAGCAAAGATACGAGAACCATCTGAGTCTGAAAAGCCGTAAAATGTAGCCTCGGCCAACTTAGACATGGTCATAGAGGGAGTGGTGGTCGATGGAAATCCACTCACCCTGTCTCTCTCTCTCTGCCGCAAGAAAGAGAGAGAGAGGAAAAAGAGAGAAAAGAGAAAATGCCATTGTCACGTGTATCAATATGAAAAAAAAAGACAACCGAATGGTTCGTGTAAAAGATGAAATTGCAGTACACGCCTTATGGGATCGCATGGTAAAACAGAGCGAGAGTCTAAATTTTCCATGGGACTGAAACGCCCTGTAGGATTGTCTTAAGTAAAATTGTTCGCAAAAAATTCGCCAGGCTACGTATAGCCTAGGTGTAGTTGGACCTTGAGAAAATTGAAGGAAAATCTTCTACCCCTTAACTTTATAGCTTTATTACTTTTCCTTTCATCTCGTTCATTTTTTTTTTTTTTTTCCTTCTCTCCTATTTCTTCGTATTCTCCTTGCTCCGTGTTCTGGGAAAAATAGAAAAATCTGGTCAACCCTTTTTTTTTTTTTTATTTACTAGGCCAGGATTAGTGCTCGGTCTCGAAGGACACTGCTGCTGCAGTCAGTAAGTATTATGACTTTACGAGTCTTTATTACGGCACAGTCCATCCTACCTTACAGTCCATCCTGCCCGTAAAGGACTTATGCAGTATAACTCGTACAAATTATACGGCCAGTTACCATGCACAATGACGAGATTATGAGTTTTTACACAATCCTTTCGGAACTTTTTCTTCTTCTTCTTCTTCTTCCTCCTCCTTTGTTATTTTTTTTCTCTTACTTACTTACGTACGGTACTGGCTACATGGCGTAGTTGCCATAGTGCTCGTAGGATATTGCCCAAGATGAAGGTTGCTCAATTTTTTTTCGCCAGACCCTCCGCAAGAGTAAAAGGGAGAGACTTTTCTGCTGCTACAATATTTCCAAAGACGGGACTTTCTCTCTCTCTCACTCTGACTATGCATATACTCGCTTTATCTTCCTCTCGTCTTCTCGCTCTTGGAACTCAATTTTTTTTTTTTTTTCCCCTCTTTCCCTACCCAATTCCACTCACTTCGCGTCTCCCCGTCTTGCGACCGGATCTTTTTTCTTTTCACCATTCGCTTCGTCCACCATCCATCGAGGCAAGGATCGCGCGGCCGCGCGTTTCTCTTATCCTTGAGCGCAGGGATTAGAAATTGGCCTTCGACGTTACGATCCGCCAAAGGCACGTCGAAGCCGAGTAAACGGAAAAGCATGCAAGAGAGAGAGAGAGATAGATCAGGGCCGTAGTCAAAAGGGACCCAAAGACAATCCTTGAGGGTAATTCAAAAATTTTCAAAACCTCCCTTAAGACTCCTACTAAATTTCACAACGACCTTCTCACTCGGCTCCACTTTTCATCCCTTGTTTCATCTTTCTTTTTTTCATCCACTTCCTCATCCTCCTTATCCTTCATACCAGTTGGTCCAATTTCCCATCCAGAGGAACAAGGTCCTTTCACACCAGAATGCCACAAGCAGCCACGCTCCCACCGAACGCAATCTATTTGTAATCTCGCCTCGGGGAGAAATGGGAGCAAGGTCCGGAGAGTTAGGAAGAGGCTGCTAAGATGCAATAGATGGCTCTTGGCCAAGCGTTGGCTAAGTAACGCGGACTTAAGTAGGAAAATAGATCAGCTCTTTGAGGTCGCGCCAAAACAAGACTCCGCGTCCCTTTTCCAATCCGGAAAGTCACTATACATTCCTCTCGCTCTCTCGTGCCAGTTCTACATTTCCCCTAGACAAGGACAGAAAGAAAATCAAAAATCCCACTTTTTAGCAATACTGAAAAATCCATCTCTTTCGTCTTTTCCACGTCGCAGCTTCCCTTCTTCCAATTTCCCATCCCTTCCTCAAGGTCACCATAACTCCCCCCCCCCCCCCAGACTTACCACCTTAATTCTCACCGTTACTCACGTATTGCCTCTTCAAGAAGGTTCAACGAGATCCAACGACTATACAGCAGGAGGTTGCCCAGCCTGCGCCGGTCTCTCGGTTGGTTAACAACGTTTGGTTACTTTACTTTCGATTTCATTTCGTCGACGCTCGCTCAGCATTATGTAACGCGAAGCCGACCCGACCGACAGAGTCGTGTCGAAATAATAGTGGCCACTCTTATTATGTACCTTGCCTGCCCTTTAGTATTCCGACGAGGCACTGCTCACTGCTGCCAATAGAACGTACCCAAAATCTTACGTCTTATCTCTAGAACCACCTTATCAATTAAAACTAGATCCCAGCCTACGACGACACGTATATTTATATATATGAAAATTCATTATCAATATTACTATATATATCCATTTACTTAAATCGTACTGGGTGACTGTCAAATTTCACCTGTGACACCTGTGTGAATGAGACACCTGACTTTTGCGATTTTTATCACGAAACTTAACGAGTGAATTTCCTCTCTTTTTTTATCGCAGCTATTACTATTTTCTAAAATTACTCCTTACGTTTGTAGTACATAAATATTTAATCTCTTAGTCAACCCATTTTTTTTTTTAACGTTCCTCACGCGTACACGGCTTGGATTTTTAACCTGAATTTATTGTTACTCGTTTGCTACTTTATTGTAATGGCAGGGATTCTTACTCTTTTACGCTTCTCCTCCCACATATCGCACGCATGTCGCAATGGCCCTGCTCTCTGCAGTCTCTGTCGCAACTGTCGACTCGCGAGTGCGTGTGCTTTTCACACGAATGCTCCTGCCACTGGCTCCGCACTGTCAGACACAGTCGGCACAGTCCTAACAGTCCTCGCATAGTCCTCGCAGACCTCACAGACCTCACAGACCTCACAGTCATCGCAACCAGCCGCAATGAGGCGCAATGGGCAACACTCGCATGGCACGCACTCTCACGCATATTCACCAGCTGGCCCAATACTACCAACCCCATCTATACACATATGCTCACGTATTTATAGAAGAAGGCCGCGAAGAAAGCGCCTGACCCGATTTTTTCGACACCATCTTCGCGCCTGACCTATTTACACTGTGACGACGACAATATTGCACAAACGCACTGACGCTAACGGCTGACTTATTCCTATTGGCTGCTCCTCTTCTTCTATCTGCTACTACACATTTATACGTCTCTTACGTGCTTCCTTATGCGTTCGATTAACCATTCAAACGTTTGCTATAGATATATTAGAGTCACGGCTGATTAGCCTTGTGCTCTATAATTGAAAATCTTAATACAGACTTTCTAAAAATATCGTCTGATAAGTCGATAAGATTGTCGATCTAGAAAACGTCTTTTTTTTTTATCGTTATTTAGGTGTTTTTTTTTTTTTTTATTTTATTGGATATCAGGGTTCAGAAATTTCGGGCTAACAGGGGCTTTTGGAAAATTCTTCTAGGATAGTAGCAAGGACTTGGTCAGTGGTCCGTTTCGTTGTACCCATTTCTACCCTTCCATTGAAAGGTGCACTCTATGCCGAATGGGACCCACAATGAGTTTCTATTACCGTGCAATAAATTCATAGGTCCCTGACGTGTCTGCAAACACAGCCAGGACAGTTGGACCCGATCCACTGACCTTGTTTGCAAAAACGGTGCATCGTCCAAAGTAAAATTTGCAAGCGTGCCGAGAGACAAACGATCGAGCAACTTCAGTTGGCTGCTAATACCCGTCGGTAAAATGTGAACGGGCCCCTTTTGCGAATAATAGACCAAAGTCCCTCGTAAATCAGCAGCGCGTGTCTCCTTGCAGTTTTGACAATGAATTCTGCACGGATCGACAGGCTCAAATATATCCCACAGGTACCAACGACAAACAAACACTCAGGTGCATGTCTGCCAACCTTAAGAAAATTGAAGAAATTTTTTTCTCCACTTTCATCAACCCATCCGCGTACCCCAATATATTTTTATATCCAATTAAAAAACATATCAAAATATATTAAATCAATCGAACCACCAAGGTCTTCATCACCTAAGCAGCAACCATCGTCGTGAAACTGGCTATTTATAATCCTATAAGACACTCGAGACGGACAGTCAGTCAAGTAAGTAAACGAGTGAGTAAGCAAACAAGTAAGCAGGCGACGAGCGGAGTCGTACATTTCCCAGGCAGTGCGGCAGCTTTCTTCTGACATAACCGAATGAAGGCGCGGGCCGCTGTTATGCAATTCGAAAGTGCTCGCCTTACTTTACGTATCGTAAAGGTACCTACGAGAGTGCAGACCACCATTGGCATTACTGAAACCTCAGGATCCTCTTCAACCCCGTACAATGAAATATTAGCATACGTACCGCAATGTAAAATTGGACAACCCATAAGGCCCAATACAAGCAATACTTTTAGTCCTGTCAAATCTAAGATCTGAACTGTCCTCAAAAATTTACTCTACACTATTACGTGTAATATTTAACTAATCTATAGTTTTGTCTCTGACCTTTTTGAGAAAGGCTGTTGGGCCTTTTCAAAAAATTGCTCCAACGTGGATTCTACCGCGGGAGTTGCGCAACGGTTACGTCCACGTTATGATAGCAGTGTTAACTAATATATTAAACAGCCAAATCAAATATATGCTCGTATAAAGTCTAAAGGAATATTTATATTAATGTAATACGAGTGTCTCGCTATATATATATATATATATATATATAGTATAGGTATATTAATAGAGAGTGTGAAAAGCAATGGCGGCACTTCTCATACATGCGTGACGGTGAAAGTGAACAGTGCTTTCCCCCATAAGTGTGACTCGCGCCTCCTGCCTCACAGTCTCCTTTAAACGTAAGCATTACGGTGTTATGTCATAGCGGACTATGCATATGAGTATACATATACATGTTATAGATATGTATATAGAGACTACACGCTCTCGCATAGCCTTTCTCCTTGCCACTTCGCGAACGGGAAGACAGGATGGTCCATCCAGAAGGGACTGCGTGATGGCGCTTAGACGTAATAACAAACGAATCCAGTTTTCATGACGACTGCAAGACGAAATTTGACTCGTTAAAAAATTCAACTAGATTCGACAGAACGAGGGAAAGATGATCGAACGTAAAATTTCTCCAGTTTCACTTTCACCGACAGACTTTTGGGCCCGTGGGCCCATATACACCCATACGTAATACACGTGCACGGTGAACAGTCAGCGTGAGGCCCATTTTGGCTAACGGCGACTTGTGGGAATTCAGGCGACTCTCCTTATGGCCTCTTTAACATTGCAGAGTCAATTTCTCCGGCAGCCAGTTTAAGACCGTAATGGCCGCCACGGCATCCGACACGGAGCGAGCCTTTGGTTTCGTGTGTTTTCGCCGGCTAATAGTCACGGCAGTTGGAACAGTTGGAATAGTAGGAATAGTAGTAGTAGGGAGCTCGAAGCTGAATATTAGGCAATCTAACGCGTCCAAGGCTAGCCGAGCCTTGAGCCGCCTTTCCAAGTGTTTCACTAACTTGCCGCTACGCGACTAGACGCTAGACTCACCTAGAGTCTCTTTTGCTATCGAGCTATGAGATTTCTCCCCCTCCGTCCCTCCCGATTTCCACCAACACTACGACATATCTACATCACCGATGTCAAACATGGACGCACCTATACATAATCGGCATCTCTGTTTCTCCTCCCCTCTCATTCCCACCCTCCCTCACCGTCTGTCTATTCGTCTCTCTATTACCTCATAGTCGGCGCAACGGTACGATAATAGGCACGCTTAATACCCGATCGGGAACGTCGAGATTTTTGTCGCTGTATATTTTTAGAAGCGCCTTTAGGCTCGCTCGAAAATAAATCCACGCCAATTTTTCATACTCCAAAATTTCACTCGGCAGTCCCATTCGCCATTACGTCTGTTTTACCCTTAGACCGAACTCGGCCATTTTTCCTATGCTTACGCACGAGGCTATTTTTTATATTTATCCTTTTCCCTCTACTTTCCTTCTCCTATTTTAGCCTCTGCCTTCCCTTACCGCATCTGCCATCGACCTCCGGATGTCCGAGTTACGTAAGCCGCCACTTTCGTCCATTGAGAATCCGCTCGGCCGAGTCGAGGAGCTCGCGAATCTCGGCGGTTGGGGAACAAGTGACAGAATTCCACGAATAATCATAAATAATTATGAATCGTGGGAATCGATGTGACGTTTCGACGAGATCTCAGAGATAATCTCGGAGAAAGTATCGGAACGATACTAGCAAGTGAATATACAGTGAGGCCCATTGTGAGGTTATTTGGGCCCAATAATAATCAGACTTGTCAAGTAACGCTCGTATCTACCAAGGTACACGGTTACCGACTGAGTCACCTGCCTGGTCGATTTCGCTACATAGAAACGAACTCTCGTAAATCTACAAAAGTCAAGGTCCCTCGGTTCTGATCCCAGGAATACCTATACACATATATACATGTCTATCCCAATTGTCAGTGAGAAGGAAAAAAAAAAAAAAAAAAAATTATTCCGTGTAGATCGAACGGAGGGGCCCGTCGGTCTAGTGATATTCGGGCCCCGCTCTCACTCTGCGGACGATGACTAGAGAATGACGAAAAATCGAGAGGCGTTCAAGGTCCCGCTCGATAAAAAAGCTTCTCCATATTGTAAAGTGGCGTCCAAAGAGCATCGAGCCAGTCGCCGTCACGATTGCGAACCGGCTTGAAATAGAAATGGCGTTTCGCTTCTATTCCAATAAGAGATAGAAAAGCATCGGTTGGATCATTGCTGGCTCCTTAATAATAATAACAACGATCCCCGGAGTCAAGGTCTCCGGCACATCTGTCCCGGGTATCGAGTCACCCGTATACACAAATAATAATAATAAGCCTCAACAGGCCTAAAACCATACGTGCTACACACACGAACCACAGCGATACCTATGAGACACGATATAGATATACCTAAAGAAGATAGAAAAAAAAATAAATAAATAAATAAATAAATAAAGGCGAGTACGCAACAGCACGTTTTGAACCGATGTCAGCCGTCCCTCGGGCCCCCTTTGGACGCCTCGTTTGGGCCTCCGGAGAGACACCACCCCTTCTCCCCTTTGCCACGCCGAGTTTAACGCTTCGTAACAATGCTCAACTTTCTCCGTCACTTTCGTTTTCGTTGGTCGGCTGGTTCGCCGGTTCTCCGTTCTCGCCACTTGGTTCTCCTGCCTGTTAGATTGGGAAATAGTGCGTACCTCCTACCACGCGGGCATTCTCGCGATTTTAGAAAGGGCCTTACAGTGGGCCCCCCCCCCCCACCTCTTCCCTCCTCCCCTCCCCACTCAATCCCTACCTACTCCCACCGGCCTTCCTCGCTCTCTATCTATACACCTATCTCTGTCTATCTAGTCATCCAGATAGGTTGAGAGGTTCCACCTCCCCTCCCCGCCCCTCTTGTCGCCCTCCCTCTGGTCCAGGATCAGGGCAACGTAAACGTTACACGTACTGGGCCCCAAAGAGGGGCCTCACCCCTTTGCTAGGACATTCGCGAGATCCTATCGAAATTAAGAATTGTCGATGTCGATCCGGGGGCCAGTGCCGTTTCGGTACAGTCGACTCAAAAAAGTTGGGTCCCCTTTTCGGCCGGTATAGCAACTTTCCCACGATAAAGTTTCTAGTGCTTGTAGGCTGTGGCTGTCGGGGGTAATGAAATCGATGGTCGTTTGTATTACGAGAGTTTTATGGGCTCGTTAATGTATCTTCTTTTCAACACGTATACTTTATTCTCCATTGAAAAATAATGCCGTTACATATCGTTATAGGAAATAATAGAATCTGCACAAATCAACTCGCTCGGCCATCACCACTGTTATTCGCTATAGGTATTTACAACGAGATAAGGAATTTGTCTACGGGATAGGAAAGCGCTGAATGATCACAGGATGGGAATTATCGTTAGGTTAGGTTAGGTTAGGCTTGGTTCTAATACGAATTATTTTTCTCAAGCAGCTAGCGCCTTTGAGCATCATTATTAATTCGGCTGGTATTCTTGCTGGGGTTTGGGACTTAGGCGGGCTTATCATTGTCATTGGGTAAATGATGTAATAGCGACAGCGAAAAAAGTGTGTAGCACTAGTCTACCCTGTTCCTCCATAAAACGTTCAGGAATATAGTAGATACGTTAGATTCGATATAAATAAATAAATTAATATATCATAGTAAATAGTAGTCGTAGCTCTAGATTAGTAGTAGAGTAATAGTAGTAGTAGTAGTAGTAGTAGTAGTAACAGTAATAGAAGTAGTAGTAGTAGTGTAGTAATAGTAGGTAATATTTAGATGGATTTTAGTACTAATTACTATTTATTAGAATTCTGTTCAGGGTTTTTCGGCCGGATCTACAATTATGATTGGATGGATGGATGAGGCGAGTAGGAGTGACTGATTGAAAGTTTATATAGAAAATAGAGAATTAATGTAGGACGGGATGAATTTTTTAATTGATTCGAACGTAATTAATTCAGAATTTGATTAGATAGAATGACTTGGTGAGGGAGGCGAGGGGGTGAGAGAGGATCGCGTTAAAATGGAAACATGCGACATTTAAACATCGAGTACATTTAAAAATGACCTCATTCCTTGAAGGGACCTGTGGGAAGAATCAGAATTTCACTATACGCAGCACTGAATGCAGTACATGCAGAATGCAAAGTGCAGGATGGAACTGAGTGAATTTTTCGAGTAAGCTGAGAATATTGAAGAGTGACAGTTGGCCTAGAGTTACAAGAATGTGGAATGTGGAATGTGGTATTTATGTAATTTATATATATTTCTAGCATCCGACCGCCCTTTTGGGTGACTTTCCTTCAAAGAGTTCAATGTAAAGTTGCATTGAATTTTTGGCAATTTTCATTTACACCCCTAGATGCATCCGTCACTTTATTGCTGTATGGTTAGACGGTTGCGGTTCCGTAGGCGCTCGCTGTCTGATCGGTCCAGCGGCTTAGCTACTTGTCTTATGAAAATGTGAGGGTGGAAATTTGCGAAGGAGAAAAATCGTGCATAAGGGCGGCCGCTGTCAATTCCAAGTCATTTGATTCCTATCAGACTTGTGCGCTCAGATTGATCAGGCAGTGATCTTTGGGTTACATCGGTTTACTTTCAAGGTTTAAATTCTTCCTAGGAATTCTTACGTATATATGAGTATCACTCTTGTCGTTATTCCGAGCACGAGGTCCTGATCCTTCTTGACTTCCGGTTCGGTGAACCTGGCTCGTTTCCCCATCTGCATCCCCACTACTTCTTCTTATATAATACTTCCTCATCAAGTTTGCTTTACTCTTTTCCGTTTATTTCTTCGTCCTGCGTTGCGTCTCTCTTTATTGTTGTTATCATTATTATGCCTCATCTCGATTCTCTGCAGCCGCAGTTTCGCGTAAAGCGTTGTTTTGGACCCTAACGCGTCTCAATCTTCTCTTCTTCTTATCCTCTCGTGCATAGTAGACGCCTATGTCAATGTAATTGGTTACGATCCCAAATTACCGGAAACCGCTTGGGTTTTCGTTCAGTAGAGAATTCTAGGGAATTCTAGGGAATTCATGGGTCGAAAGGATTTCAAATAAAACCACCAAGAGCGTCATGAAACTCCTGTAGGTAGGCCAATAGTTGGGGCATGGTGGGTCTGTCTCTGGCAAGGCCCAACCAGCAGACCGCCATGACAGCGAAGAGTTCATCAGGACATGGTCTAGGCTGTGCGAGCCTGTAGCCATCTCGTAGACAAGCTGTCATCTCGAATGGATCGACCTCTAGGTAAGGTTGCTGTCCCAGTGTAGCCAATTCCCACAGGAAGACACCAAAGGACCACTGCGAACAAAGGCCGTGACTTGGTGTATGGTCCAGGATGAAATTTAGAAAATTAAAAAAATGATCTGATTAATCATTTACCACGTCTGTCGCTGTGCTAAATTGATTCATCTGAAGACTCTCCAGGGCCATCCAGCGTATGGGACGGTTCTCATTGTCTCCTAGACAATGGTAATCCTGTGGGAACAGATCCCTGGCCAGCGCAGCATCCGCCAACCTCACGCGATGTCCAGCAGGCTCTATTAAACAGTTCCTGGTCGCAATGTCCCTGGATAGAAAAATTATTTTCAATCCATCATAAATAATTTTTTTTTAAATCGACAACTTCAGAATGATGCATCACCTATGCACCAGACCTCGACCGTGCAAAAAGGCCCCAGCTCTGGCGACCTGAGCAGCGACGTGGACCAGGTCCCTGGTACCAGGATGATGGTTCCCGTCGGTTAGGTAGAGTTTTAAATTCAACTCGCTGGGACTACTCGTGTATGCCAAAAGTGGACAAGGCCCATCTAGACACGCTGCAGCAAGGGATGCAATGTTCCCGTGTACCAATCCAGCCAATTGAGAACCCTCGACCACGAGCAAAGACGCCTGGTACGCTGAGGCCACTTCTGTAAATTTCATTCGCCGCCATTACTCACTTTTGTTCCACGTGCCTCTTTGCGTTATGCGCTACCCGACTGCGGTTAGGTGATTTCTGTTTTACCTCCAGTGGATAAGTCCCACCCGTATGACCGCACGTCGATACTCCAGTCGGTTTCAGAAACTTTTATTACTTTCACCATACGCTCATACCTTACGCGCTTACTGGTTCACCGTAAGGCCCATTTTTTTTTTTCAACTTTCACAATCCATACAATTGAACGTGCTTACGTAACACGTAGACTTACCCGTGACTGTCTTTACGATGACTTCCTGTTCACGACCAGCCAGCTCCAAAGTACCTTTATAGACACGTCCAAAGGTCCCTTCCTGTATGAGGTCCCGGCAATAAAGGGCTGACCTTGAAACCGCTAGGGCCCTGGCTTTCTCGCATGGGTCCGTAGCCTAGAGTCAATCAAGGGGGAGGAACCAGGTCGGATGGACTGATTAATCATGTCTTCAGGAAAGCTCCCGAGAAGTGTACAGTCTATTAAAAAGTAGTATTCCAATATACCGGGAAATTCGTCTGCTCTTCGCGCCTGACTTAACCTAAAGAATTGCTACCGTGGCGCCCTCTAAAAATGAGGAAGGGTCGCGGGGGGGGTCTTTACTCCCAAGTAATTCGAGAGTCGTTACTGTCAGTAGAAATAAATGGGATCTGAGAAAAGGCCCGAAGGTAGGTTAGGTATAAGATAGACAGCAGCCATGTGCAAAAGGGTTAAAGGGTGGCGAAGGACGAATTTTCCTTTGTCAGCAAAGTCTGCCACGCGGCGCCAACAGTCCATCCCTCTTTGTTTGAGGGTGAATTGGTATTGGTATTGCTTCGGTTGGAATGGTGAGACGTAAAAGGAGGGTAGGCAAGGCTTGCTGATAGCTGGAGGTGGCTGGCTATATATGTATAGGTGGTTACGCAGGGGGTGCGAAGTCCGGGCTATTCATTAATTTCAATTTTACGGAGTTTTGACTTCGCTCCCGGCAGCAACCCTTTATATCGTGGCTACGCCATTTGCGCATACGCCTGCCTACGTCTTTTGCCACTGTGCACGTACGTGGCCACGCACTCACGCATGCACCTGATACTCTGCCGGTGCTGCCATGCTGACGCCTACTCGAAATGAAAGGAAAAATGCGGCTATAAATGGCACAGAGTGAGCACGTTTTGCGGCTGCTATGAATGAGGCTGTGCGGAATTTCGTATGGCAGTGCTGAAACACGTGTGTGCTTCTGTTGTTTTTGTACGTTTGTATGATATACGAAAAAACAGCTTGTTGGTCGGAATATGAGATACGGTTTTATTTGCTTGCTTGCTTGTTTGTTTGTTTACCCTTTCAGCAGGAATGAGAGTATTTGAGTGTTTACCTGTGTCGGGAATTCATAAGCTGCTTAACAAGGAAAATTTGAATTTTTCCTATAAAACGGAGGAGAATAAAAAATATATGAAAAGCGGGGTATTGGTGGGGAATCACAGACGCCATTACGGTCAGACGTTATGAGAGGTGAAAGGTGGTGGAGGGGGAAGAAGAGGAGGAGGAGGAGGTAATTGAAATTCGAAAAGGAGAAATTATGAGGTCCGATATTGGAATCGGAAAGGGAATTAAAATTATTTACGTTGATGGGGTAAAATGCAAATTTACTAATTCCAGGGCTTATCACAGCAACCCTCTAATTATCATAGGCTCTTGTTAACGTAACCATTCGTGTAGCGGTGTAACTCGAGAAGGCAGAACGAAGGGTGGTAAATCATGGACGATTTTTAACGAACCCTCGAAACATTCAAAATTCTCGATGGTCCATGTGCTTTACCAAAAATCTAATCACAGTTGGAATAAAGGGGTGAATTTGAATTCCTCTCATTCATTAAATTCTCGAGGAACAACTTGAAAGATTTTTTTTAGTTATTATTTACAAAGACCGTATCCTCCCCCTCTGGTCTCAACCCCTCGCAAGGGCGTAATGGGTTTGACAATGGATCTCAAGCGTATCATTTTACAGGGTAAGATCTCCTTGTAAGGGTTGACGGTGTCTTGTAGGCTCTAAGGCAGTCCAGGTTGCCCAGGAGGTGGGGTGGGTTAAAGAGGGGTGGCCAGACAGTGACTAGGGTGTCGGAGGTATGGAGGCATAAAGGTATAGGCGGAGGAGAGGAGTCCCAGCTAGGGGATGGTTTTCGTGGCACAGAGGGAGCTTTCGAGAGGAGGGCTAAACTAAGGGTTGAGGGTCCTGGCCCGAGAGCTGGCTCGAGGCATACGCGTATCCCCGGTAAATTGATCCAAGATCAAAGCCGAAACAATCACAGGACCCTCTCGGCCGCCTCCCTACTCTCCGACCTGGCGTACCCAACCCCTCGGTCTTCCGCGTCTGAGGATCTAGGGGTTGAAGGAGAAAGGTAACCGCGTGTGTAACCTCCCATCGAAGGCACGACCTCCCCTACCCTCGCGCGATCCTCGCCTACCCTCCTTCACCCTCTAGCCATACACCCCTGGGAACGGTACAGTCCCTATTTTTCGAGAATTAATAAAATTCCCTGGCTTAAGGGTAGTCTTACTCGGATACAGAATTGGTCCTGCCTCACGCAATTCTATTCGCTAAATCGTTCAGCCTTTTTATTTTTTTTTTTATTTTTCAGGAAAAAGATAGTAAACGACGATCTCTGTAGGGGAGCATCCCCGCAGTAATGTGGATCGTCCACTTCTTGTCTCGTCGTACCTCGACGACCCTCTGTGGTCAGGGGTTGTTCGCTCGAGCACGTTGCTCACCCGAAAAAAAAGTCTCTATTTTACTTTGAGCCTGGATGCCACAGCAGGCTATGCGTGTGCATGTGCGTGTGTATGTGTGTGTTCATACACCTATGACGTAGAGGGTTGGAATGGCTGACTAAAGAGGACGAAGAGTACGTGAGGTAGAAATTGCTGTTGGTATTCCTGCTAGTGGCAATGCTGGCAGCGGTGGCAGTGGTGGTGGTACCGGTGGTAGAAAATAGGGGATGAAACCCTAGAGCCGTGGAAAGTTGTCAGTAGAAAGCGGTTCGCTCGACCACAAACTCGATAAACTTTGAGCGCACGGTGCGCAAATGTACAAACCAGAGAAGGGGACGTTCGACTTATCTCGCACCACTTCCGTTTCCGGTTGCACAGAGACCGAGGAGAAAGGAGGAGACGGAGGTGCAAGATACGGGCTGGGTGAAGATGGCGAAGGCGTCCCACTCCCCTCCCCGCGAGAGGGGAAAGGACGCAGCCACCAGAGGCGCCTCTGGTAAAATCGTATTTTCCACAAGGAAAGACTCTGGGCGACAAGCGTTTCCAACGTACCGCGTGAAAATTAAAGCTTCTCCCGTAATTCTCACCGACCTGACTGAGATGCGTTACGTGACTGGCCGCGTAATAACTAGCTCGGGAACCGCAGGGTCTGGCATATAGTGGCTCCAGGTCAGCGATGGTCGCGTAACTTCCGGAGTTGGCGCTGCCCGGACGTGGATCCACTCTCACGAGAACGGAACTTCCGGCAAGTCCGCCAGTTCCGGCAGCCGAGTAACTGCAGCAGGGTAACGTCTTCCTGCAAAAGCAAAAAAAAAAAATTAAAGTCCACTTACCTTCCGCCATTGTCCGTCTCCCCCGTAACCCCTACCCCTGCCAGGAACTACCCTTAAAAATTCCAAAAATTCAACCTGGGGTGTCTTATGAAAATGAAATAAAAAAATGACATATTTCTATTTTTTTTTCTCAAAATCAATGCTAAATCATTAAACAGGAAGTTGACAAGAATCCGGAAATTAACATCGACCAATTTCCTGTCACGGACGTCCTTTAGATTCCTGTTGGCAGACACAATGCTCGTAAACGTCTCTAAGCCTACACGGCTTCCTACACGAGTGGCTTCCGAGAGAGGGGAAGGTGCGGTTAGTCACCCTGATATAAAATGTCCATTTCTTAGGGTGAACTAAAGATTTTGAAGTAAGGGTGAGTAAGCGGCAAAGGGAGGCCCCGTTTGACTTGTGTTATTAGACCGAAGAGCCTCAAAGAGCTAATATATCCTGGAAGAGACAATTGCGCGATCCCCAGGAGCCTAGAGGGAGCCACCCTAGTCTCAGGCACCCCTCTTATCCTTATCCTTATATCCTACAGGACTACTTCTCCTTGAGAAAAATCCTCGAGTAGCAGCGATAGACGGCAACCTCGTTGCCTATCCGCCAGCAGCGTCTCGACGCTCGAGTGCGGCGTCTTCAGCGCTGGAGCAAAGAAGAAGCCAGTAATAAAATGTCGGGATCCGCGCCAAGCAACCGACAGATCACCAGGCTTATTGAAAGGATATTTCATTCAGATCAGGTCCTATCCCGCTTATCCCACGAATTTCCCGCGGGTGTCCCGGAAAAATCTGCCTTTTTCCTCCAGGCCATCATCCCCTTCCAATATAATACACACGCATATATATATATATATATATATATATAGTCCCATCGACATTACCATCACCTACCACCTTTACTCCCCATACGATTCTCTCCCTTTCCCCATATTCTTCTTTTTCTCCTCTCTCTTCTCATGGCTTCTTTCCCCGATTGATTTTCACCGCCACTACGGATTTACAAAGAGACCACCAAGAGTCCTGTATTTTACCAGGAAACTCACTCGACTACCACGTCCTCCGTAGCTGCCCCATGACTTTCTTTACTTTCTTTCTTACATCCCATCCCTACCAAAGACCGATGGTAGGAAGAGAAAGGGCTTCCTTACGAGAAAACAATTTCTCCTTTCTTCGTTATTATTTTCTCTTTTTTTTTTTTTTTCAATATACTTTTTATTTCTCTCCCTCCTCGTATATACAGGAACTGTAGACTTACTGCGATTCCTGCACTCGAGCCTTGCTATTACGAATGTACAAAGCGCTGGCGACACTTCCCACCACCAATATCAAGGCGCATGCACAAGTGGCTGCCACGTAAAGTGCTCCGGCGCCATTCACAAGGGGACCAGCTTCCAGTTTCACGGAATCATTTCTAGGCGGTGTTTCCACTCCTGTAACAATAACGGAATTACATGCCAAGAATGTCCTGCTGGTACAAAGTGCGAGTTAAATGCACAGGTTCAACCCCCGCCGATTGGATTATGTAAAAAGGAAGATAAAAGTCTGGTTTTTAATGAAAATAAAGATGGAAGCTTCTCGAATCACATAATTATTAACCTACGAATATTATTCGTTCTTATAAAGAGCAATGCCTTATCTCCCTTTCATTTTTATCAACGATCTACCTCCCCTCTTCAATTACGTTACGATTCATAGTACTGGAGGGTTGCGCTCTTTCAACCCTTATGAATGGAACGATTACTTTATCCATCTTCTCTCCTAGCCAGATACCTCGCAATGGCTTTTGAATTTTACTTTTAGAATCAGCCCATGAATAATCCGATACCCGCGCTGCTTGGATTCGCTGAGAGTCCAGAGATCCTGGGATGCGGAGGAGAGTAGTAAAAGTGATGAGAGAGAGAGAGAGAGAGTGAACGGGGAGAGAAAGTTTGAAAGTGGAGGTCAAGAAAGCAGGAAAAAGTCCATCGTGAAAAAGTACGAAATGCTCGGTTAGCTTTTGGCCTCCTCTCTCTCTCTCTCTCTCTCTCTCTCTCCCATCCCTATCTGTTCGTTGTCTCTGTCTACTTTCTTCTGCGGGTTCGCTTAACTAGCGGAACTTTCAGTCGTACAACTTTTCTCCGTGAAATCCAAGCGAGCACTGACTGTACGCTAACTGCGAATACTCGAGTTTCCAAAGGAAAGACCGGACGACCCATCAAGCAGAAGAGAGAGGGATGTAATGAAAAGAAAAAAGATAAAATTTCAAAGCGAGATACGATTCTCCTCCAACAAGCATCTTTCTCTTTACTAAGATATCGGCATCCCCTATCCGGTACATCCCTCTACTTTTCCTACTTTTCCTACTTTTTCTACTTTTCCAGGAGTAAATAACGCCAGGACGAAGTGCGACAGACGCGAAGAAGGGATACCGGAAGGATGTCGAGTAAGGGGGTGAAAGGGGTAGTGGAATAGCTAGACTACATCCGGCAAAGATCTCCAGAGGGATGGCAAGTTGATAGGATGGTTGGTACTTGAGGGTGTATAGGTGAAGTTATCAAGGGGGTGAGTTTGCTCGGGTGTGATGAGACGTGTAAAAAAGGGAAATAAAAAGTTAAATAAATCGTTCCCCACCCTTAGCCACGACTCCACTCCCAGCCGCTTGTTATTTCTGTTTATTTACGCGGATCCTTCCATTCGAGTCCTGAAACTCCTATTCCCTTTTATTTCTACCACCCGACCCCGTCCATCCACCCCACTATCGTGTTCCTCGAGGTTCACCCGTTTTCTTATTTTTATCCCTCCGCCACAACGAGAGCACTTGGATTCTTCCAAGATATTGTAGAATCAAACGGCAAATAAAATCCATAAAGAAGTCCTTCCGCCTCCAGGCTTCCCTACCGTCCCCATAGTATTAGCCATAGACGTTGTTGGGTTTTCTCAATGGATCTTCGGCAATGCCATAAACGACGTAGCCAGGATGCTGGGTCCAGAACCCAAACGCTTATACCGATAGGACGTCAAGGGTAAAACGAACCTAGGAGAAAAAGGTGTATAAATAAGACCGCAGTCTTAGTAGACCCTACTACTACCTGCTACTTGCTACTACTTTCTAGTATACTAAATACCATTAGACGGAAAAGGATACTCGCCAAGTATTTCTCTGGGATTTAACCCCGTGGGACTCAGTCGGCCGCAATCAAACAGTCGCTAACGGAGATTTACGTGGGGACGAAATTAAGTCCGACGGGATTAACAGACCAACCCCTGACGTCCCCGTCGTCGGGACGCGTCGAACCACAGTCCCTAATTCCAGAACTGACTTTTGACTATCTCACTCCGGACCGAACGGCTCACTTCCGGTGCATCCTGACCTCTTGCGGGACACGTCGAGAATTAACTCTACACCGTCTATCCTATAGGACTATGAGGCTACAGGCTGTTTCATAATATCGGATCGGAGGAAAATAAAAAAAAAATTCATAAAATGTGAATAAAAATATTCAAAAATATCCAATCACTTTATATGCTGTAAGTACAGTCTGGTTGGAAAATAATAATGAAAAGCTATTTCCATGCTTTACATATTGTTGTGTTTCTGACGTACTTGATACTTTTTCTTGGTCTTTTTTTTTTTCCTTCTCTCCTATCCACCCCATAAGAAACGATCCCTCCATGACCATTGCTCTCTCGATCTTTGACGGAAGCAGAAGTCTAGTCGGTTTTTCCTTTTTCATTAAATCTCACGCGAGAAATTCAATTTTCCTCGGCGAATTGCCTTTCGTTGTTCCGTCACGACTTGTAACCGGATACTGGCTCGGTGTCTGCTTCCACTACGTTTGTGTCTGTCAACTGCCAGGGGTGGGAGAAACTACACCGTGAAAATTCTACCCCTCGTCAGGCATCCCAGCATCCCCCAGCGAATCCATCCGGAGACTCTCTCGGTGTCATCCCCTATTCCCGGTACTCAGTGGCCTTGCCAATTCACGTCAAACTGCTATTTCGCATTTCGAGTAACACTTTTCTCTCTCCTTTATGCACTATGGATAATGAAAATCATCCCTTAATCGTCTGACTGATCCTACAGGGACATCATCCAGTGTACGTGCAAATATTTGAGGCTAATGTGAAAATGGTGTATTTGTAGGAAAAACCCCGAGGGAAAATCAAGAGTGAACAGACGCGAATGCGGTTCACTATGAACAATGGTTAAACCACGTTTTACACCCCCACCCCTTTGATTATCTGTTTAGGAAACCAAAAGCAGCCCCATGCAAAAACAGACCATGTTTTCGGAACAAGGCAAAAACTTGGCTAACCATCCGACACAGTGTATTAATACACTACCCTCATTTTGAACTCGGAACAACCCCTCTTTGAGTTTATCAATAATCTAGCGATAAATCATCTTTAAATGAGTATACTGTATATGGGTATACATACATATATATACATTATATAGTACAGTGTGTTTTATTGAAAATCGGTAAACTTACCCTTCAGGCAAATTTTATTCCGGCGGAAGACGAGTATCGTGTCGTTGTATCTGGTACCTGGTGGCGCCGTAACGTTAACCCTCAGCGCCATGGGTATTTCTGCACTGACCTGACCCGAGCAGGGCAACCTTATCCTGAATACCTGCAGAGTCACCGGAACTTCACCCCTAGCGGATACGTTCACCCTTGGGGGTAGAAGAGCCATCATCCCCGAATTTCCACCAGGCACACCCACAACGTCGTAGTCCAGTTCCATGGAATAGGGTAACTGCGAAAATCGGTATAAATTATTTTTACAAATATTCTCCCGCCCCCCCCCCCCCTCCTCCTCCTCTCCTCATAAAATCATCCCACGATTCTTTATCATCTACATTGAAAATCTTCAGATGCTTAAAAAATATATAGGAAACTCCGAACAAGCATCGTATCCTATAGGATTTTATTCTCCTTATTTTTACATCTAAAATCGATCTCCAGCCACCCTGGTCCAGAATCTTCTCACAGGATCACAACAAGGTTCTCCCTGGAGTCCCGATACCTCGCGTACAATGTATTGGAGGCGGATGTGTTTTTCTGGTTTTTAGGACTTGCCGAGGTGTATCGACCATAATGCTAAGGGTGGCTGGGGGGTAGGGGCAGCCTTGCGTGTTTTTCGCGCTTGCGAGATATACTGCTGCGTATTTTGATAAGCCCAAATTCAAGATATACCTGAGGAACGACGTAGGAAGATGAATAGGAGGGGACGCTTATAGATCAGACAGATTAGAGACACAAGTATAAGAAAAGTTTCAATGATCTTTAGTCCAGGTGGACTAAAATGTCCCTAGATATTTTTCACCTACCCCATCCAAGTATATCTATAGGTATGAAAATGGATGGAAATTTTCAAAAAAATCCAAAACCAATCCGCACCCCTGCACTCGTGTTCGCGATTCCTCGTAAAATCTCCCAGGACTTTTCCTTCCGTCGAACGCGATACGAGATATCGAGAATTCTCGAAGCATTGGAATAATCGATCAATCCACCATACAGTCGCGTTATCCCTGAAATGCCGCACTGACAACGACACGTAGATAGACGCATATAGATCACTGCGTCTGCGCCAATAGGAAATTGAGTTGCCAGCAGCGAAATGTTTCCCAGGCATACCTGAACTACAGTTCAGCTATAACCCAACACACGTAGCAAGTATTATCGTTATTAACTAGTAACCCGTAGTTACGAGGTACAGACTATATAGACTCATTTTTATCAAGTAAAAGTGCGTGACCATTTCTCGAAGTCTTAATCAGACCGACCTTGGTCAGAAATGAGTGGCTCTGGTAGATTTCATATTTTAGAGAAAAAAAAAATATATATATATATTTAACACGTATTACACCGCATAGGGTTATCAGTTAGTACAACCAGTATCCGCCTGGTGGTGCAAGTGTGTAAAAAAAAGCTCGACGGATATGAAAATGACCAAGTGCATTGTATTGGACCATGGCTCGACTTTTACGACTGTATATCTGCGAGTCTACACGAGAGATCACAGACCGGGAGAGGGTAGTTTTGTTAGGTACACGAACAAAGGGGTGGTTTAGGGGTGAGACAGAGAAGCCAATCGGCTTGGACTTTGGCTCGAGTCGGTAAACCCTTGGCGAAACAAATATAGTGTTTAGGCACGCCACAAGTTTTACGAGGTGACATAAATAAAAAGGTTAGTGCTTCGTGATGCGGTGTCAACCGAGCCAGTACGGTTTTAAACCCCTCGTGTAATCGTCCTCGGGGGATGTAGCGTGACACCTACCATACCTGCACCCTTTTCATCCCCTATAACATCCATCCGACCTAGGTACAATTTGGTCTCGCACGCCCGTGACACGGCGTCTGCTGGTTCGTTAGGGTTGTAATTGAAAGATGAGCCAGGGAATTGGGAAAGGGGTTGAGAATCCAAGGAAAAAAAAAATTACTAAGCGTTTTAACTACCCCTCGGGATAAAACGATATTCGGCCGGGGGTGTGTAGGTAAAATGATCGAACGTGACAGTCGGGATGAAAAATATAATTTTATCCTGGAATCGTTTAACAGCCTCACTTCAGACTGCAAGAAGTGATCACGGGGGTTGCCAGGATGAGCTTGTGGAGTCTCGATGGACCTTGGGGTGGTTTTGCTATCCCATCTGAAAGGGTTGAAGTGCGCTCATCCTGGTATTCCCGAACGACTTTCTACAGCGGCAAGCGTTTGCTTAATATCCACTCTCGAATTCCGTAATAGCGTAAAAATGTTTACCTAAGGAGCGTCTGCTTTCATCTCCTCGTACCACCCCTCCCCCGCCCCTCCGCGCCACCCTTCATCCATCTCTCGCCTCTTTTACTGTACATAGACCGACCCGTCTCAACCATCCCTTAACGGCTACTCGTACCTCCAGCATCCCTTATCCTAGCACCCACCGCAGCTACCCCCTTGGTTCTTTCGCGATGGTCTGGACCCACTGTGTACAGAACAAACGGTGCTGTACTGAACTAACGCCTGTACTGCGTACCTAAGCGTTATTATTGTCATGGTTCTTGTACGAGAAATAAATTATTAATGTCTTGCGAAAGGGTGGTTGGGGGGGGGGGGGTTAGGGGCAATGAATATAGGATAATAATCTACGGGATATCTGGAAGAAATTTTAATTTTGAAAAAAAAAAAAGAAAAAAAAAACTTTGTCTCCGTGGTTCACCCTTAATTTTTCCTCGGCAATGCATATTCCAATGCACGTTTATTAACTCCCTTTTTTTTTTACCCTCCAATAAACGTTTATCAATTGGTTCCAGTCTCGCTATTTATTATAATTGCCAGTTTTCGCGACCCTCCAGCAGCGTTGGTCTTTCGCCCAATTTTAACGAGACTTCCGCCTGCGAAAATACCTGGTTGCGATAATAAAGTATCCGGTGAAAAAATTGGAAAATTCGCACGTGCCTACACAGGGGGTAGCATCGAACCGTAAAAATATGTCTGCGTCAAGTACATTCGGGTCTGCCTTATGGCCAATAACGAATTTACGAAACGGGGTCTTTTTTTTTTTTTTTTCAATCTCGAACAGATTGTCCGTCATTACATAATTTTGTTCGTTTTTTATCGCAAATTTCTCTGATTTCTCTTTTCCTTCGGTTTTCACGAAAAGAAAGAAGAACCAACCCTCCTCGCGAGAGTAAAGTTTACGCTTTGATTTTACCCACCGCCACCCTCCCTTCACCCCGACATCGAACCCGCTGAACGTGAACGGCGACCAACGAGCAACCCCCAGCAACCCCCAGCAACCCCCTCAGCCACTGAACGCACCAGAGGGATTTCCACGGGCGTTACGACTCGACAGAAATTAAATCGAAGTCTTTGACGGATACGATAAGGGATGCGAATCGCGATTCCAAGAATTCACGTGGAAGTTGTACGCGAGACTTATTTTTCCCTAACATTCACCCCTGCTCGATTTTTGCACCCCTATAATATTCAACATTGACAAAGATGGCCGCTCCTATACCAGTTTTCAATTCCTGGGAATAAACTAAAAAAAAGTGACCATATACATGTTGAATAATAAATTATAAAAAATATTACTACGAAATTACCACAAAAAAAAATAGATAACACACAGATAACCTTATCGTCACGATATCAACAGCCCCAGCTACTAATGTTTCAATGAGAATCAATTTGTATTAGGAACCCGTCGTTTCCTGCCACCTTCCGAATTCCAACCAAACTCTAATGCAGTAGTCACCTACGGCCAGGCGTATCTAACCGCACGTAATTTCGTGTTACAGTAAGTTCCAAAATTTTTTGAAAGAGGCCATTGCCGTATGACTAATGCACTGACGGCAATATCGAAAATTAATACCACTTGGGAAAAATCCGAGCGATCGAAGTAGCTGATGAATAACCGAGGTGAACACGACGTTAAAGAAATACATTATATTCCCATATGATTTCCTCACGTTCGAATAATCTCGAATCGAGCATATATCGATACATCGCGTGTCCAAGTCTGTTAGAAAGTTACTAGGTGCTCCCATGGAAAACACCCCTAACTGTCCTGCAGACTATGCCGGCTCTTTAGAGACACGCGAGGCAACCCCTAATATTTCAATCAAATATTTAGCCCTTAATGGTCTTACGCAGTATGGCAGAGCGAACTTAAAAGGGTTCCACCTCCTCGGACGGGCGTTTACGAGGCAGCTTAGTGCCACTTCTGACGACACGATGAATTAATCACTCCCACCCCCACCTAACCACCCCTCATGCACGAACCCACCAAAAGCCCTCGTCCTCCATCCCTCATTCGCACTACCTCATTCACCCTTCGCTTATCCTCCTACACTCTTTTCCCGCGAATCAACCCCCTGCAGGGGGTAGTCGACTATAGGCAATTTTCAAGACTAAAGTAAAACACTGATATAAAAAAAAAATATTTTCCATCCCTCCAAAGTAGATACAAAATTTTATTCTGAAATCCACGCTATATTTATTAACCCTGTTGCAAACCCACCCTTAACCTTTCTCAGGGCGACCGTCGACTAGCGTTGCTCGTAGCTACGTTAACGAGCAGTTTTACGGCTTAATTATTAGCTCGACTGTACTCGAGAGACAAGGGCTGTTTGCACCCTCAGTGTCAACGCAATATGCTCACTCCGGGCACAGATGTAAACCCCCTCCCCCTTTAACTCGCCCACAGTTTCTCTCTACAGACCATCACTACGTTCTCGTATTCTCACACCTATCCAAGCCTCTTAACACGTAGTACAGAATCTGTATTATCTACAGTTGAGTATATACAGGTATACTACGTGTACCTAGAAGTAACCATACCATATAACGTATCTTCACTATTATCCGATATATGTACGTTTCTCTGGTCCTTTCCTCCTGTCGTGCCTGAAACCTCCAAAGACACGAAGTTCAAAGGGTAAGGGTGCAACAAGGGTGGATGGACTCCTTTGTGGTTGAAACTTCAGTGTCGTACAGTAAACACGTCAGGTATATATGTATGTGAGTATATACATATATATATATATATAGTTAACAATGTCATTCCGCGATTGCAATAAGAGGTGTCACCCTTATCAGGAACTATTCCTCCCTTGGTTACAGACTGGCTCCTTCCGTCTGGACGATTACATGGACGTACTTGCCAGCATATGGATACAGGGTAGTTACTCTGGCTTTGCTGTTTCCCATTTCTAGTATGGAAAGTGGAGATTCTCAAGGGATGAGACATTCCCATGATGCTTCACGATTACATTCAGGATGCTGAGTTTTCCTGGCACGTGATACGCTGAGGTTGTCGTGTCTTAGAGACGTGGACCATGTTGCGCAGCCGAGTGAATGGGATCGTAAGAAAAATAGGCTTTTGTGACAGTCTGTACAAATTGTAGTACAGTCTGATATAACAGGCTGATTAGGTAAGGCAAGTAATACGGCATAGTAAACAAGGGCGCGGGGGGGTTGATAAGGGGGTGTTATAGGTGAAAGGAAAAATCACGGTGTCGAATAAAAAGAATCAATTGGACTGAGGGATGACGGGACGAATTATTTTCGTGACAAGATGGCGGTCGTTCTCGACGCAAACTGTTGTCACTTTGTACGTGGGGGAGAAGCATTGTCAGGAGGTATTCTGACGATTCGCGTGTACTCGGGAAGGTTGTGTTAGAGAGTTAAGGGTGGTTTCCACCCTTACTCTTAACAGCATCGGCCATTCGATGAGAATCCTGAAAGAGCCTCGATTCGACCTCGACGCCGCAGGATAATGGGAAATCCAAAAGGTCCGTTAAGGGTAGGTGGAGGGGTGGGAAAAAAAAAAAAAAAAAAACGAAAAATTCATTTTCACCACGACAAAGCGTCCCGACGCTTTCCTCCAATAATGAAAGTCCTGCCGCAGGTCCTTGTGACAGGACAAAGGACGAAGGGCGCGGAGGGACTAAGGGTGTCGGGGACCACCTTATAGTCTTATACCTATATCGTTCACGTGGTGGCGAAGGGGGTTGCGTGGTGAACCGCAGAATCCGAATTTCAAGGCTCGATTGAACTGGAAGCGTTCGTGGAAATGCGGCTTGGTCCTAAGGGTGGGTTTAATTTGGAAGGAGCCGAGATCGGTTTGTCTGCTAATACGAAAACATCGTGTTCCAGCGGCTATAAGTTGTGCCTGTATTGGGGTACGGAAGGTTGAGGTTGGAGGTTAAAGGGAGTCACGTAAAGGATTGCTCGACTCCCATGGGGTAACTATGGGGTAGGGGGTTGGTGACTTCTTTACTTACCCCGAACTGGATTAAGCGCGATATTGGACCGCGTAATCTTTTAATCCAGGCTACCTTATTACGGGAAAATATAAACTGATACGAGCAGTGATACCAACGTTAATTAGGGTAGCACCGAAGAAACAACCCCTATAAGTGAATTCGTGGATGCGTGCATAGATGGTAAAAAAAAAGGACTGGTAATGATTAGGAGGGGATATTATTTACCAATATTTTTTTTTCTACGGGGTGGTACATTTCTCAGACGGAGATCGGGGGATGAAACATCCCTTAGAGGAATGATAAGAGACAGGAAAATGGAGATACGAATTCGAACGAACACAGCTGCGGATTCCAAGGGTTTATCAAATACAGTTTAGTACGGCATTTATCGGAGTCCATGCTTATTGGGGATGCGAGGAGGGTGCGGGTAGGGGTTGAAGTCGAATGGGCGATGGGTAGGTGATGCGAAGAGGGTGGGAGGTACACAGGGGTGTAGAACTGTACGTAGGGCAATTTTCGCGTAATTCGATGGGGCGTGATCGTCATAGCAACCCCCGATGCCCCGTTCACCCTCCTTGGAAGCTGCAGCCTGTTCAAACAACCCCCAAACCCCCCAAGCGAACGGAACTACCCCTCCGACCACCTTGGTTATCCTACTCTTCACCTTACCCTACCTTGTCCCACGTTGCCCTACGTTACTTTTTTTTTTTTTTTTTTACTTTACATCCCTTATCTGTCCTCCTTACGATCATCAAATTTCCGTGAGGACCTCGCGGACTCACGAGTCACCGATGTTTATCTGATTTTTGAATTTCACCAAAAATTACATCCCCTTCGTATACCCATACCCACCCCCAAAAAACAGCCTAAAAATTGCCACTGCAATTTTTACTATTTATTATATTCGGATGATCTAACCACGTCAGTCCATGGCGCCAGGATCCCGTGTCCTGTGAAATTAATTTCGCAGTTATCGTAGCACAGAACGCAGACGGCCGTCTGCATTGGACAGGACACGCGAGTCCTTTCGGAGTAACATTTTAGGAATCGTGGCAGCTCCTATCTCAGAATTAATAGCCGACCACACCCGTGACACGGGGAATCTTGAAAGAAAAAAATTTCCTGACAAATTTCACGGCTCGTTAATACAAATCGTCTAGTGATAAAAATAAAAAAGCCATACAGGGTCTCCGCAAATGAAAATCAAAAACCCTAAGAAAACGTCCTCGTAAAGGCACAAGCAAGCAGGCGGGTAAATCCTCGGTCCCATGTAAACGAATAAACAGCGAAAGTAACCAGTATCCCAGGTTGCCCAGGATGGTTAAATTTCCCGGGCTTAAACTCCCGAGAAACGCGAAGATATAAATTAAGCGTTGGGCCGTTCCTCGTTCACTTTGCCAGTATTGCGCAAGCACGCTTAATTATAAAACCGATAAATTTATCCTGCGGGACGCGAGACAGACGTCTGGAATCCTTGGCTTGATAAACGAGCTACTGATCCCAGCCTCCAGCAGCCTCCAACCCATTCGGAGTTCCTTAGCTCTACACCTACTCGCCAAACAAGGACGCCGATATGTACCACCCTTTAGATATCTACCACTTACACAACATATATATATACACACACACAGTACAGAACCCTTATGCTCGTTACACACTTTTCGATGTTCTACCACGCTCGAGGAAGTTCACATAATTAGATGAGTTCTCTATAAGGATGCTGAGTCAGTCTAGAGATAAATGTATCTAGTGTACACGTATAGTGACATTGGTATCGATGTGATGATAAATGAAGAGGTTAGGTATAAATTCCCTAGAAAAATTTTCCCCTAGAAATATCATATACCAAAAAATATAATATAATCGTTTTCGATGGCTCGCCAAAGCCGTTTGGATTTATCGATGAAAAATTCTATTTCCTAGGGAATTTCATTATTCCCCAGATTTTCTTGGACCACGCCACCCCGTTACCTGACAGGATTTCTCTATGGGCAGTCGTTAAAGTACGAACTCTTCCTGACGGACACCTTATACTTTGGTCTAGCTCTGTATACCTATGTATACAACCTTACAGCAGAAGGCTCCTCTCTCGCGTAGTTGGCAAACTATCAGCGAACCCATCGCAGGGACAAATTTCCTCATCTAACTTTGCACGGGGAGATGAGATGATCGCTCAATGCCAGCTTCAGCGGCTCCAGGGCAGCCAACATCGCTGGTACAGTACCAATGGTGCTTGGACGCCTGGCTAGAGCGAACGTCGCTTTGGCAAGCCTGGGAGAATTAATGGCGGAATCAAGGAGTTTTCTATAGGAGCGATATGGGAATCTTGGCTAACCTTAAGGACAATTCGTTTTGCTTGTCGTTCGATGAGAACGAGGTGTGACAATGGTGAACGAAGCGAAGACTGTCGAGGCTGGGTTCAAATTTTTCATACTAAGGCCCATTCGACATTTATGATACGTATGAATGGGCCTTATGGGTTTGAACTGAGTAGCCCTGTACAGTGTGGGAAAACTTTGTACCGGCTGGACCAGATCTAATAAAAATAAATGGTCCAGCCAATTCCCGACAGCCTTGTACGCTACGGTAGCCGACAGTGTGACGTCTGGCGTCCCGACGGAAACGAGGAAATTGAAAATGTTGCCAAACCACCCTCGCACTTGCACTTCTCTCGATTCTCATCCGCGTCACGAAAAAGTTACGGATTCTAGGGGTAGTTTGTGAGAAATATTTTTCAGAGTAAAGACCCGAAAACCATACGGTTCATCCCCCACCCAACATCCCCTTTACTCCCTCCCGTGTATCCCTAAGGTTTCCCATGCACTGTATTATGCATTCACATTCGCCCTCCGAGAGAGTAACTACCCCCTTCATCCCTTGGCTCGCCTCTTCGTACCACAACTCTGTATACTTTATCATAATAACCTTGTATTATACAGTATAGGAAAAATTCTCAATTTCACCTGAATATAATTTACCTAAAATACAGCAAATATACATGTAACCGTCGAGGTGCGTTAAGTTCGTGTCAGGTAAATCATTTTTAACAGGCTGTACGAAATTTGCCATTAACATCCCTTAATATAAAAAAATGTCAAACACCCTCTTACATCGAACGTAATAATCCGAACGGTGACACCTTGCAAATTTTCCACGTGATCCCATAGACGTGAGACTATGGACTGTTGAGGGGGTAGGGGAAATAAGCAGATAAGACGTATCGAGTAAGGGTTGCGAGGACGCGGGGTGGGAGTGACGATGGGAGCTATGGGATTTTCACGGGTATTTCACGGGAATTACGTAGCGGCAAACCGTTCTCCGGTTTCAAGTAATTATGTCGTATAATCCTAGGGTGTTTGTCACGGGGTTGCGGTGTGTTGTACGACGACGTCGGGCGCCATGGTGTAGAGTGTCCCGGCGATATTCCCTGTTATCCGAAACACGAGGCTGTTATCCCACAGGACTTAGCATAGGGTGACGGGTGTAAAGTGGTGGTGGTGGTGGGGGTGGAGGCAGAGTGGGTGAGGTGGGGCCAGCCTGGTGCCAAAGGGCCATGGGGGTAGCTGTGCATGAGGGGCATTAATCACTTCACGTCACCAGCCACCATCTCCATCAGCCTGAATTCCTAATTAATTATAAATTGCTATCATTGTCGTTAACGAGTAGGCGGTTGGTTCGATAAAAATAAAAGCTACCCTTGCGTTATAAAATAAAAAATTGTCCTACCCCTACCGCGAGGACAAGTAAAGATCTAAAGGTCCTGAAAGTAAAGACGGTAGAATGTTTGATAGGGGATGAAGTAGATAGAAACGTAGTAAATATCTTTTTTACATGGAAACCGCCCCATCGAGTTCCCATCAGCACCGGGGGCGACGGTATTACAAGTAATTGTCACTATGGGGTGGAACTGAGTTTCTTGCTACCCTCCACGCTTACAACCCCCTGTCCATTCCGCCTGCTACCCCAACGTTCTTACTGTACACAGTACCCTGTACTTAATATACCAGCGACAGTGTACTGTGCCGCCATCGACAGGGTCGTCCTTCGTCCCTCCACCCCTCCGCCCCCAACCAACCCCCGGGAAATACGCAACTTTCGTATAACAAGTGGATGATTCACAAATCATTCCCAATTCCCAGACTCCTGCTTACAAGTGCAAAACTTTATTCGTGACTACCCTCCTTCGAGGTAATAGAAGGTTCAGGGGTGCTTTTTCGATGCTACCCTTCACCCTCGATTCCCTCTTTGGCAAAGCACCCGAGGCGTCCGATCAGCCTCCAGATGTCCCAAGATAAAGTAAAACGACCGAGTGACTCACGAGATCGCACGATGTCGAGAATTCAAGATCCGGAGATCCGACCCTGGACCTGTATCCAGCCTAGGATAACGGGTCTGGGAATGGCTCCTGGGAAAATGCATTCCCTAGGGATAACGAGGACCAGGAAGTCGGTCGGTAGTATCCAGGCGGAGAGAAAGAGATGGAGAAAGTGAGAGAGAGAGAGAGAGAGAGAGATGGTATAGAAAGGCACGAGGCACAGCAGCAATCCCAGAATCCCAGATAAGGATCATCTCATGCAGGAGGAAATTAAGGGATGCAGATCGGCAATCGAACGTCGTTCCAACCATCGAACAGTTTCAGCATTATATCCATTGGTATGACCAGTTTGTTATCCCATGGGAAAAGGATCCCACGTTCCCCCATCACTTCGCTCGAGAGTTTGTTTGCTCCCCCGAGATTGCCAGGGGATGAAAATTAGAAGATACACACATTCACTGTGTATTCTGTATCTGAGTTCGTTCAATTTTCCATGAAAACAAAACACCGTATCCCCCTCCTACCTAAACACCCCCCTCGCCCCCAACACCATAATTTCCACCCTCATAATCAACAACCTCCCAATACACTATTCCCAATGAATGTCATTATACACCCCCCCACCCCACCCCACCCACCTCCGCCCCCTTACAACCCCACACTAAAAACTATCAAAAAATGAGTATCCATATTTCTCCCTTCCAAAATAATCATCCCCCATAGAATATCCAAAGTGTGCCAAGTAGATGGCGAAGCATCTACGGGGGCGTCAATTTCCTGGTCGTTTAACGTTTGATCGAGGGTGGCTAGGGGGTTGAAGCAGTCGAGAAGTACCTGCTCTCGTCGCATTTGCGTTTCACGTACAACGGAAGGACAAGGGGGTTGAGCAGAGAAGGGTAGGTGGTAGGTACTGCACACGTAGGTGGTGTATGCAGGGTGGAACGAGGGTGCACGTCGAGCGTTTGGTTTCCTTGGTGACCGAAGGGCTGTACAAACCTAACCAGCGTGCCTGCACTGTTTGTATTTCATATTGATAGAGTATTGATACCCCCCTCTGTACCCCTCCATCCCCTATCCCACACCCACCCTGTGCTACCAATAAGGTAGCCAATGCCACTGTAGCAGAGCAAACCCTCTGTCGTATCAACTACCACCATTACAAGCAGCATCATAGCACTGACAGAGGGTAGTTGAGGGCATCGTTGACGTCTCATCCCCTCCGTCGATCATCCCCTCCGCCATTCACTCATTCCCATTACTATTGCACTAGCCGTTTGTTTACTTTGTTCCGCATTGTTGTGTCTGGGAATGCTGCTATCTCGTTAATGGACATTATCGGGAGCTACTTTTACATTCGTAGACCTGACTATTGGTAATACGTAATGTACCACTGGGTATATTTTTGTATTTCCCATCACTCGTTCGCCTTGGTTTTATTGTAATATTCAGATATTTTCATGCAGCGATTCTCTTTATATCAGACTGCGCAGTCCTTCACGGCATTCCATGTGAATCCATGTGAATCCATGCGAACGCGAAGCAGACAACGTGTCTTCCTCTTCCGCCTCGAGCTGAGAAAAATGATTTCACGCTCGTACGAAACGTTTTATATTTATTGGGTGTCTATTTGCTGGAAGGGACTGTTATAACGTGTAAGTATATACGTATAGCTAGTACGTACCGGGTGTCCGGCAAGACTCTGCCAGGAGAACTCCAGGTCAGCTATATTGGCAGGAACCGGAACCACGAAATTCATAGCGTAAGTGTTGACCACACCTTCGCGAACGTAGAAAAGCTCGGCCTCCAGACCTAAAAGTATAAGCAGACGAGGAATCGATTAAATTGAGGTCAGGTCCATTTGATATTCATTCGCGACCCCCTTTGGCTATTCGGAATGAACATTCGATTAAATGCACGCAATGCGCTCATTGAGACTGGCTGTAACCGAAGACAAGGGGCTGTGTGTATACGGGAGGTGAAGTCGAGGAAAATGGTTGAGCGAAAGTGAAATGGTGAAAGGGTGGAAGAAGGAGTAGGTGGGGCAGGGCGAGGAAGGGATGAAAATCGAAAGCACCCTAATTTAATCCACTTTGAAAATTACTCGACATCAAGCTCTTCAATTAATATCCACTCGACCGTCTCCTCGTACGGTTACGTTACTCTCCTACCCCCCTCGGCACCCCCCTGCAACCCTCTGCGCAGACATTTCACCCTCAGACCCATACCGAAAATCCCCTGAATTCCCTCTGGAATTCACCTACGCCACTCGAGCATCCCTCACTCGTTCACCTTCACGTATGACTACGCAATTCGATATACCCACTCAGCGAGATAGTCGCATCTCCATAGCTGTGCTACATATTTCCTCTGTACCTTCTTCCTGCGCCCTTATTACCCCACTTGACCCTCGTACCGTCTCGGCGCAAAGTAGAAAATCTTCTAGGTGGTAAATAAGGCGACGCCCTATTCTATCCTGACAAATATTAGCCTGGCTAATAAAAGTAGAAAATCGTGTCTAGTCTAACGAGGATTAATCGCTGCTACCAGGCTACTAATAGTATCTGGGCGAATGCTCGCGTGTCAAGTATCCCTCGTCTGGAGGAAGGCCGAGGATTAGGTATAAAAAGTATTATCCAAGAGCGTCGAGGTCTTCCCAAGGGATTCTTCATAGTCGTCCAGGACCCGGTGCTCTCGTTTACAGTCGAGTCTATGCCAGTAGCTAGTAGCTAAGGGTAGCTGTGCTGCTAAGTAGAAAATCGTGTCTAGCATATGAAGGGTCTTCAGGAGCAGCGACGCTGGCTGGATGACTGTGGACACCAGCTGGATGGAGCAGACGCAAGTTTGCTGATGTAGGCGGTAGCAGCATCCCCGATCTTTCAACCATCCCCCAAACAGCGTGCAACCCCTTAAACGTATTCCAAGGCACGGCAAGCTAGGAGTAACGTGGAGCAACAGAAATGGCAGCAGCCTTGGTAGGAATCTTGGCGAAACGCCTAGCGACATGCTGATGAGATGAAATTAGCATTGGAAACGGTTGATACCGTCTGATGAGATCAGACGAGATCGGCTCCTGATCCAATATATATAACCCAAGGCTAAATAGATCTGCGCGACGTATAAAGCCGGGTTAAAGGTCTGGCTAAAGGATGCTGGTTCCTGGTGGGTTGCACTGTGGGATACAGGCTAGGACGAAGCAGGAGGAGCCTGGGGAGCCAAGGGGCAGGGGACCACGAGAGCCCTTCGAACGGGGTTAGGAGCCAAGGTAAATACATTAAGGATACAACATCCTGTAGGAGCACATCCTGTCTAGGGGAGATTGGATATGGCTGAGTATACGCGGTAGCGTCGCGACGTCTCCCCCTCCCTCGTTCTATGCCTTCCCATTCGATCCCCTATCCTCCCTCCTGTGTTTCTCTCTTATTCTCGTTTTTGTACACCCTTGTCGCCTTGTACTGATACCCACTGCAACCCCTAGCCCAGGGGCTTGTAAACTAAGAAAATAGGGGTTGTTACTCGAAAAATCCTCGACTGGTCCATTTCGCGTGTATATGTGAGATGGGAGTGGGAGTTGAAGATGAATGTCGGAATATCGAAGAGTGGGAGTTGGGGTGGGAGAGTGGGACTGAGAGTAGTGCAAGTGCGAGGGTGGGAAAGTGTGGGAGTGAGAGAGAGAGAGAGAGAGAGGGAGGATACAATTTATATTGCTACTTTAACGCAACGCAATGGACAACCAATTCTCTGTAAGAAAATACTCGTAACTGCACAGTGCTGCCAACTGGCGAGCAGCTCTATTATTTTACCAGAAATATGAACACGGGACCATTATTGAAAAATCGTACTTAATTTCCCACGGAAAACACAGAGAATCGACCATTCTCTGTTATTCTGCGTATTTCATGCAGCAGGAAGTCTAGAGCGAAGGAAAATTACCCATGATCCTCTAGGACAAGACAAACGTCAGAATGACACGTTGTGCCACGTGGGTGAAGAATGACAGGAAAACTCGAAAGGAATGTTTCTGCAAGTATTCGTGAAGTTTCGATTAGGGGTGCAACGTCGGGGTGGGATATTTGTTTTTAATTAAAATCAGTCACAACCCCATTCCTAGTCCTTTCCCTTATTCACAACCGTCTCTAGATATATATCTAGAACTCCCCCTCTCTCCCTCTTCCCCTCCCTCCCTCCCTCTCTCTCTCTCTTAGACACTTTGACAAGTGGAGTTCTTAATTTTCAATTATCCCTTGGTACTTTTAATTAGCTATACCTCTTTACTTTACAGTCGCCACCCTACGGCTTTTAACGTCATCCCCCTTATCCACAGCCACTTTCAATATACTCAAAAAAGAATGATAGCCTGCATACCTAAGAGGTCCGAATTTCACTGAATATAATGTACATAGGAATTTCAACAGCGAATGGAATATGAAGCTGCCATTACTAGAAGCAGCAGCAACCTGACTAAGACTCGGGGCAGACATCAGACACCAATTTAAAAGAATTTCCCAAGATGAAATCCCTGGGACCAAAGTATTTCCCTCGCATAAAAAAGCGGAAAGGGTGCAACGACGAGTACAGGGGGATCTTGCTAATTATTCCCCGAAGCGTCATTTCGCTCAGTGACAAATGCAAGAACTTCTATATTATTCAGCTCATTAGCGTAGCCAGGTATAAATGCAATTTATACCATTGATCCAAGCGAGTCAGACCACGCAATGCTTTTTCTACTTTCGACCCTTCACGACTCTGTATAATTTCTATTGTGCATGGGTATCCGTGTTTTTAATGATTCCTGAATGCCCCAACATCTCCCTCTCTCTCTCTCTCTCTCCCTCGCAACTCACTTCCTCTCTATCCATCTACTTGTCTATCCACGTATCCCCGTCGCTTTCCTATACCACCTTCGTATTAACACCCCTAGCGTTAAGCATCCTGAATACACGTTTTACACTGAAGAATCGTCCGTTTGTTGCTGCCTTTAATTGTTGCTGCTTCTCGTTTACGCTAAACTCGGCGACATTACAGGACCCGTGAACCGGATGTACTCCTTTTCAGTTCTAAAACCAAAACCAGTAGCTGCTACATTCAAATCGACATTGTCCTCTCGAGCAAGACTGTCGTCAACTATTTTTGCGAATTTTGCAAAACACGTATTCGCATAGCCAGACTGGTGGATGCTGCAACATACACGTATTTATTGTATGTATAAGGGAGAAGTGCTTTGCCGTGGGTTAAACGCAACGAAGAAATGAATGTTGAGCTGCTCGACTGAAATTTTATGCAAATTAAGTGCAAATCAGAATAATCGCACCTTCGCGCATCATTTCTCTTGCAAAATGTCACTCAGGCCTGTTTACGTCCTACGGCCATTTGGATTTTTCGAAAAAATAAGATCTGATAATGGATGCTGCTTGTACCGTGATTCGCAGCTTACGCAATACTGCGAGGATTGTTGGGATAAAAGTGACGAAAAAATGAAGTATGCACTACAACGCGAAAACACATCCATCAATGTATTTGTCATGGGAAAAAAGTGCCTGTGTCACCGTATACGTAATATTTGATAAGAGATAAGGGATCGGGAGATTCGAGATCGGGTGGAAAAATTCAGAAAAAAAAAATTATTTATATATATATATATATATTATATAAGTTTGAAAATTCATGAGAAATTAGGAATTTTGAAATCGCGTAATTTTCTTTCTCTCGGGAACAAAAGTTTCCCGTCGTCTACAATGACTCTTATTAATTAGCCGCATTATTTTGTCGTCCGTGCATCTAATTGCTACGTGGGAATTCGATGCAAATTCATCGCGAGTCACGCGCGTCAAAACTTTTCAAAAGTGCTTTTGGGAATTGCCAGAAGGACTTTCTGGAATTCCCGAGTTTCCATACAGCGAATGTCTCGACTCTGTACACTGAATACACCTGGTTATACGTTTCCTAGGGAATTTCGTATTTATTACTTTTCCAAAAGCGACAGCCAATCGAGACTCACCGAGACACAATAGACGACGATACGTGCCTGCGAGTAATTGCAAAATATGACAAACGTTAGAAAGGACTTGAAACGTTGAATTTCTACATTACCGTCAGAGAGCTCGAGTTTCGTCGGATTGACGATGAAAATTACAACGTCGAAGTTTCCTTACGTAACAATAGGTAACAGGACAGATTTCTCATCTCCCTGCAGACAGGCAAAGCCAGTAGGTATCTACTTACTTCATGTAGTGAAGCTACGAGTCTTGGCGAAACTCTCAAATGCGATTTGCATTAAGCAGATATTATGCAGATGTCTGTCAGTGGTTCGCTATTCTCCCGCACGTGCGCCATGCACCTGCGCCTGCAGCGCCACAACCGTCCCTACAATTTACATAAGGAATCTACGTGCTAGTGCCGGACGATATGGGAACTAGACGCGTTAAATCGAAACGTTCAAACGAGTAATTATTATTTTTTTTTTTTCACCCTCTATAATGAAATTTTACTAACACAAACTACCCTCCCTCCCTCTATAGTGATTTTCTATTTTTTTCTAAAATCCAAAATTTCCCAAAACCTCGAATTAAATGGCCATACGACGTACCAGCAGCTACGCCATGAAAATTAACAAAAACCAAAAAGCATTTATGGAAGTTAAGGGTGATCGGTAAAATTACGCAAATCTCCATGGATGCACCATCCAACGAATATTATGACCAGGGGGTTGATTTTATACAGCGATAGCATTTGACAGCATGGCTAGTCGCTGCAGCTAGGCTTTCTACGTGGGTAAACGTGCAAGGAACAAATATGCGTATACGTACTATATATACTCATACGTAATACATATACGTATGTAATGCATCATAGCAATACAGCATTATAACTGCATATAATCGACAGGCATAGTAGGCAGTTGCACAATTTGCTACATAGTTGATTTTACTCCATGGAAAATAGTAGCTCGCTCCTATTTCAGCATCACTCCAGCAATTTCTACCGTTCCACTTCAGTCCTCTCGTTTCCCATGGGCCCCAAACTACCCTTTGGCAGCGTCCCGTATTTCCAAGCGATATCACGCGACTCTTCTATGTACATATCGAGGCGTATCATCCACCTCCCCCCTTTACCGGGACGCGGAGTGGGGGAGACCCACGCTATCACCCAACGTTGATACGCGAGTCTGAGGTCTAAATTTAGTTCAGCTAGGTATGAACACTGGTATAGGGAAATTGATGATGACGCAAGAGCCACTCTAAAATCTCTACGATTTAACCCGGCAATTTTAAATGAATCGTACAAGCGATTAAAAGGCTAAATAAAAATCAATCTCTTTCGTTATATCCAATGAATTAGCACAAGGGTGAACAAAATATTACTCAAAATGTCAGATACGACCCGAAGGAATTTGCAATTTTTATTTTTCACATCACCCTTCTAAACGTACCCAGCTCGTATCGCGAAAATAGTGGCAGGCAATGAATAACGACTGTGCAATCCCGATGCACCGATCGGCAATGCATCGGTTCGAATCGAAAGCTTCGATGCACTCGGTCGGATATCAATTTTCCGAGTAAACAACTCGACCGATGGTCATATTTACGGATGGGAGATATAGACAATGCACTGGGGAGCAATATATATATATATATATATATATAGAAAAATAGAATAGGAAGAAATATATATATATATATATATAAATTACACAGCATCCAAAACGAGGGATTCGTGAGAAATGATCATGGATTTTTATAAAACTGTTTGTTGTATGTTCCAAGAAAATGAGACCAAAGACAAGGTGCATTTTCATTTCACGAAATTAACGTGTTTCCTTTTAGCCACGAGCACAAAGCCTCGCGAAACCATTTCAACCACTCGACGTTCCGCTGGTCGAGATGCTGTTGAAATAATAAGCAACTACGAGAGTTGAGAGTCGAGAGTAGCTAGAATCTTGTGTCGTTGCATTGTAAACGCCAGATTTCATACCACAAGCGGAATCCAACGTTTACGCTGGGCTTTGTCGGCCGTGCAGCCAGCAACAGCAATAGGTATAAGACTTATGGTTAGATTCTACTATTATAGTACATACGGTAGCCACAGTTAAAGCGCCAGTCAGTACTGTAGAGTTTAATAATGTATTATCGGAGGAAGTTTGAGGTTTCGTAATATCCATGAATTCCAAATACAATTTCTATACGTTTAATACTTAAGATATTTGTAATTCTTTAATTCCCAATATCGCCTTTCGAATCGTTTTGGAAAATTCAAAAAACTTTTTATACTCTCGATTCTCGACTATTTCATCTTTTTATAGCATCGTGTATTGCTGGTTGCGTTCAACTGCACCGTATCTGCTGAGGCACATAGCGGAGTAGCCCGCGTTCCTGGTTGTTTGCCGGCGAATTCGCGGTCCAGACAGAACAAACACGAGGCTACGTTCAGGACGTACAAAGTGCATTAAAAATCAATTCTACGCCAATGCACGTGGGAAAATTAGTTTCGCTCCAACTGTGTCGTTCGAGGGTGCTAGATGTCTTGGGTGATTATTATTATTTTTATAAGGGTTGCAGTGATCGTAATGTCGATCGAGGAATTGGGGGTGGAAAGGAAATGGCTGAATCGAGTGGGATGAGTATCCATGAGCTATTCAGCATCCCTAAGGAACATGATGAGCAAACCTGAGTATTTTTATAGGTATCTGTCCTTGTTCCTCGAAAAACTTCCTTGCAAAGTAAAGTCATTCGACTCGAGCAATCTAAGTTAAGTGAGCTCCCAAGAAACGTCCGAAAGTTTCACGTAGTTTTCTACCCGCTGGAAGACACCAACCCCTTAGTGGACCCAACCAATTCAAACTGTCCCAAATTTATACCCACCCCCTAGAGGACATTGACATTTATATAAGAAATTTTAGTACGGTTTCTATCAATTTTCATGTCATACCTTTTATCCCCATGATAGGTACGAATTTACTTTCTATATATATACTCACATGTAAATTATAATTTTTCCAAATTTTGTAAATTTCTACAATTATTATTTATCACAAATTATCAGATTCCTTAGACATTTATTTTTATATAACATTACGTAGTATGTAGTACAGAGTATGAATCATGGGGTTGTAAAACGATATCATCATTAGCCATTATGCACTCTAGGGGTTGTAGGCTGGTTGCCTGACGTCCAACCCATACGAATCCTGATCGCATATGACGCAAATGTTAAAACAGCCTTTATTATTTCTACTGCCCAAATGCTTATCGTTTTGAAAAATTTTTTTTTTTTTTTTTGACAAATGTATACGTACGATTAATATCGGTTCACATTATTCTAGGGGAAACACGAAAACGATCTTCCCCAGTTTTACATGTTATCGCGCGATTAATGACTCTTTGGCTTTTTATTTTTCTCTCTCTCTAGCTCGTTGAAATGCTTAGCGTACCTGTATATCTATATTGTGTTATATTTATGAGTATTCGTATTGTGGATGTTAATCTGTCGCTTTAATTAATAGACTCTTCCGTTTCGCGAGAACAGTGTAATTATTAAGGGGTGATTAAGGGTGGAGGTGTGTAAGGGATTTAAAAAAATTTTTAGACTCACCGAGTAATTTCATCACCTGAGACTGACTGATGAATATATTGAGGTATCCATCGCTCAGTCGAATCAGGATGAAAAATATGAATTTGAAATACAGAAGGTTGCAGAACCTTCCAAACTGCATTGTCACATGCTTCGTCTCACCCACTGCACCCTTTCACCTATTATCACCCGAGTGCAACATTCCACAATAATTCATAAGATGACTTTTGATAATAAACGAGCGAGAGGAGAGAAAGTAAAATTTTGTATTTTTTTTTTTTTTTTCAAAAACTAAATTTTATAAAATTATGTAATTTAAATTTAGCCGATATCATACCGATACTAAGTAAGTTGGTTAACGGCGCGAGGTAACTCGAAATCGTAAAAAATAACTTGTCACGCTCATATAATTTTTGGAAAAAAATGTTGACGGGTTTTTATATTTTTTTTTCAAAATTTAATTTTTTCCTCACGGCCCACTATTTTTTTAAACGATTAACGCGAATACGTCAGTCACATGGCGCCTCGTGATTTTGAGCTATCGCTGACGTCAGTCGACGGAGAAACGGCGTCGTCGACGTCGACGTCGGGACGCGACTAAAACGACGCCCGCAATTGCTTATCGGGCGAATGCTTTTAGCGCAGGCGCTTAGAAAGGCGCCAAGGCGCACCGACGAATGACGGAATTTGCGGATACTTGGAGTCGAAGTCTTCCGAATGTCGACTGTGTCTAATCGCGTGTCTATAGGTCACAGCTACTTCCATAGTACAATTTCTATGTAGATTAGAAATTCAGAATGCATAGGACTTTTAGGTGCGACTGAATGCCAATCGAGAAGGATAAAATTACACGTAGAAAATCGTAGCAAAGGTTTCGTCGTTATCGGCCTCTTTCATGTCTTCTTTTCAATTTTTTTTCTCTTTCCGGATTAGATCACGCATAGGAAGGACTAAGGTGAAAGGGAGGCGACTGGAAATGGATATTCCGAAAAGGGATATCGGAAAAGGATGACATAGGGTATATAGGCGGGTACACGTTGGATGGTATAGGATGAAAGTAGTGGAATGGAAAGAAGAGAGAGAGAGATCAAAGTTCGTAAAGGGTATAAAAGTTGAAAGCAAAATGAAAGTGCGACGGGTTAACGCGAAAATTCCGGAACGTCGCTTATATTAATTTATCGTGCTTTGTGCCTCTTTCAGATTTTCAATCAAGCATCGGACCGGATTCGAAAGCAGTGGCGTCGTTTGAAAATGGTCGAATTTAATTAAATGGGCCTCCGAGCCTCCCGATCCACCCTCACGCGCCCCCTCTGACCCCTGACCTCTGCCTGTCATACCACACCACTACACGTGACGTCCTGCCCCATGCAGTGAGCACAGACCAGTTTGCCAGTTTCACAATTTGATCTTCGGGAGTTTAGCTTCGGCTCGTTCGTTGTGAACGGGACTTTAATTGAACAGGAAGATTAATTAACTGCCTCAAATCCCATAGAAAGTGACAGGAATTTCATCCCCACGATTCCGGAATTATACGAGATCTAAATTTTTCACTGTCTTTCATCCCTCCCGACACGATAAACCACCCCCAAGACCTCATACGATATACCAGTCGTTTGATAAGAGATAAAATTTGCCACTAAAAAATACACCTGGACCTTTGATATCGATTAAAAATAATATAATTAAACTGTATAAAATTACCATCAGCTCGCAGGGTGCAAATTGGATCCCTTGTCGATTGCGATGATGAGAAATCAGATTCCCGGTGTCATCGGTAAGGTCGACAAGGATGAAACCCAAAGACAATTAGAGATTGAATTTATTTAATTAACAGCAAAAAAAAAAAACAGAACACGCTCGCGGGGTGGTAGAGGGTTGGCGGTCGAAGGGGATGGAAAATAAAACAAAAGTAAAAGAGAGGGGAGAAAACAAACGAACAAACAGACGGCGCAAAACTAACGAGGTCCTCGAGACGGCAGGCAGGCAGCCTGCTCGCTCCAATCAGCCAGATCATTAACTCAAATAATTAATAATGATTGGAAATCGATAGTGCGTTTCAATTATATGCGCATCCGTACGCGAGGATCGCGTCACGCGGACACCGAGTATATTTAAAACGCATGATAATTGGCTACAGATCGATTTCAACTGACGTGTGGAAAAACGTGCCATTCCCATCGCCACGTGCCAATTGTCATTACAAAAGAGTAACAAGTGTCAAAACAAAAAGATTTCAAAAATCATTCGCAAATCGTAAGCGATTCATTTTCTAGTAGCCGCACGTACAAACAGCCAGTAGTCGATCTACAGTTATAGGCCAGACTGACAGCAGCACATCTAACGCTAGAAACGTACACAGCTTTATATATATATATAACAGAGTCGAGATGATACAATTCCAGGCGTCGCGACGCTTTGTTTCATTAGGCGATTGTCGATCGTCCAAGCGGACATTATGGAAATGTATTCAAAGGACGGGGATTGGATTTGATTCGCAAATCAAGCAAGGCCGCATTAAAAGTCCATTATGCCAATGAGATGCTCGTTATGCTTTCCACGACCTGCGATTAATTGACGCAAGAGAAATCATGAACTGTGAATTTTACCTTATTTAAAGAAAAAATTTACACTGACAAAAATTTAAACCTTCCGCACCCTTAAACATAGTCCGACGCAACCCTTTGGGCAGTCATGACTTATTCCTACATCACTCTTGACCCTTGTCTTCTGCAACCCCAACGATCGTTTAACCCTTCTTTAACGCAAACTACCCCAATATCGTCTTTGATTAGTTTTGGTAGCAATTAAATGAGTGAAGCCAGTCCGCTACCCCTATTAGCTCAAATGTACTATATATAATTACTATTATTTTCCCACTGTGTCGATACTACGTTGTGACCAGCAAGTATATATATAGGTATATTTATCTGTGTATGTATATATATAGTAAATGCGACGTTTCGCACAGTGCTATAGTCTTACTATAGTCATACTTCGATTGGAATGCTGTCTGTTAAAGATAAGGGTAGCTACCCTCCCCAAGGGAAGAAGGCACAATATGCTTTGGCACAGTGAAACCTATGTTCCCCTACACGTCGACTATTCTCACCACTGTATACATCGACATCCACCCCTTACAGAACAGCTACGCCCAACACTCCAACCACCCCCAAAGTATAAGGGAAGCTCGGCTATATTAGGGTGGTTTACACAGGGAGTTTCTTATCATCGCGAGCCACATTGACTAAACAGCCGAAAATACCATTCGGCATTTTGTTTCACGAATCGCGGATACGATAATTGCTCCTCGCGCTAGTTCAGATTTTACCATTGATTCCCGAGGGGGTATTTTTTTTCCCACTGTTCATTCATCCCTTAGCCCTGATTACACGATAGCTATCGGTATCTCCTTTTTTTTTTTATTATCCATTTCTCAATCTGTACTCTTCCTTTTTTTTTCCCAATTTTTTTTTTTTAACCAAATAGCAATGAATGGCATCAGTGGAATTGACATTTTTTAAATGGGACTGCGATGTATGACGAATTAAAATTCCTGAATCCTCGTGTTTCCCGGAATCGAGGACCGAATCGTATACCGATTTTAATTGGCGACCCATGTCGGGAATAGACGTTTAATTGGACGAATGAAAATTGTCGGGCAATCGCTTCTACTACTATACTACTGTTATATGCACGGGTATATAGTGTTAAAGATATATATATATATAACATATATAATTGTACCGAGAATATATTAATATAGAAGGGAATGAAAGGATCTTCCCTGGAATGTAACTTTCGCACACTTCGAGTCACTCGAGGCCCTTTGACCTTTTGCATCATTTCTATTAACATCCTTACTTTGCAGTACTTGACTGTACTATATTACACTGTAGTATACCTATATGTGTGTATGTATATATATATATATATATATATTCAAAATATCCTATCCTCGATCCTTTTTCGTTTCCACCTCACAGGGTAGAAGATTGTGGAGCCGAATTTTGTTTCTTAGGGGTTGAGTGCAGGGGGATGTTAATATCCAGAGCGTGAAATCCTAATATAAAAATATGAGGGATTAGTATAATATTCTCAAGCCAACTTTCCTTATCTCAAGGGATGCTGTTATTTTTGGTGATTAAGGACCATGGAAATAATTTAGGCTGAATGAAAAGTGAAATTTATTGGCAGGCATGATAACGAAAGTGGCAAATGGGGATGATAGGTTTTTTCATAATCAAAGTACGTACAAGGGATGAGAATCACTGTGCTCTGCGATCTCGTGTAAATCGTGATTCTGTTTTGATGGAAAACAAAGCGATTTGACGGTATTAAATTAATAGGGGCGATTCCGTAGGGGCTGTTTACCGGTAAGCCTCCCTGCGTGACTTCCGTTAGGGAGGTTGGCTTACTTCCGCCGCGGACCAATCACGACGAGCAAATACTTCTAATACAACAATTTGAAAATACTCGCAACCCCCCCCCGCCATCTAAAGAACTAATAAATTTTTCATTTCTCACAAAACACCCCCAACACCTTTTCAACCGTTTTAATCAGTCCTAGAGTCTGAAATTAATTTGTATTATCAGTAAACTCCTCTGTGTCGAATTCCAAAACTATTCCACTAGCGTCACGTATCTCTAGGCAAAATATCCAACTAATGTATTTTTCCATGATAATAAAACTCGACAAACTACCCAGCACACATCCACCCCTAATAAGTCACATATGAGCTATGACAAAACTCCACGTATTAAATAGCTTGAAAAGCATTTGAAAAGATAAAAAAAGAAAAAAGACAAACGAATATACGGAATATTAAAAATATATAAAATAATAATAACAATTCGCAATAAATAAATAAACCAAAATTTATCATTTATTCAATCCCGAACGTTCATGCAGCGACAGTCTATCTAGTAAATTCCATTGGAACTAGCAGAGACGTATATATGCACGTAGGTACCAACCTAATAAAAAAAAATCTAGAATGAGTAGAAAACAAGGGGAGGACCAGGTTCAGGAACATATCCCTAAGGGTGGCAGTACGTAGGAGTCGGTCGGATTTAGCCAACAGGATCCCAAACCGGATGAGGGGGTGAATTCGGTGAGATCGTATTCGTTGGATGCTGAGAGTTGGTACTGCGTACAGACATACCAACTATACCAAGTCAAGCTTTTACGAGCTCTTGGCTCGCAAAATTTGTCTGGATGGCATCGCGGCCGCGTTGCTTTCCTTGCTTTACTTGTTTTACTTGCCGTCATCCCTGACTGTACCCTCCTGGCAGTATCTACTGAGCAATGGGGGTGGGAAGACAGGAAGTAGTAAAAGAGTCGGGCCAAGCTAGTTCAACTTCAACTATCCACTCAATATATATATATATATATATATCTCCAAACCATAGTACAGAGTTTGTCGCCATTCGACACGATAGACGTTGATCCTGCAATGCTTGCAAATCCGTTTCCCGTATATCTCATGCAAACACGACTAAATCCGTTGTAGCTACCAGCATGCACTATGGTCCAGAGTCTGATAGTCTGGAAAAGAAGCCAAAGAAGAAAGATACTAGGAAATGAAGAAAGGAAAAAAAAAAAAAAAAGTAAAAGAAGCTACAGACGAACCGGACAGTCATTTGTATCTTTACGTTGACTGGATAAAAGCTGTCCTGTCATTCGTATCCACCCCTTTTCAAAGATCGCACTGGTCGACATTGGCCACCCCTTGACCCTGCAACTTTTCGTCATTCGGTCAGGGTTTCCTCAAGATTTATTATCTTATCGAGCCCTCGCTTCTGGCCTCTAGAAAATACGAAAAGCCACTTGGTCCTTCTTATTCCATTAGCTTCTCTTTGTCTTGATTCTAGACTACGTCGAATACCTAGTTCAGTTTTTTTCAAGTATAGACTGATAAGGGACATGTTGACCTTTGACCTGGGATCAGTGATAGCATAGATGTAGAAAAATTGATCGGTGGTCGTTGAGGCTGAAATGCTTGACAGTTGGCGAAACGTTGAGTCTAAACTGACGATGGGCCCTGAGTGTCGGGGACGTCGAATAACGTGGATATCTCGGAGCTTCGCTGTATGGTAACTGTTATGGTGGACGGGAGCTGTGGAATGGAGTGACGATAATCACTGTAGGGATAGTCATTCGCGTTAGGTTGGCTGCCATCATAAAATTAACATGAACGCGACATTAGTGAGAACGACGTGCAGTTCGAGTCTAACGGGTCGTGAATGAGTTATTGTTCCCGTGGCAGAGACGTCTCGTTAGGATTTCGCTGTGCAGACTAGATTGTCGCGTAGAGAAGTGCCTAGGGATATCTAGTGACTTTTGATAACACTCACATTTTTTTAGGGATTAAATAAGACCAGGAGTCAGCTTGAGGCAAAGTTTTTTCAGGTTGGATACTTTTAAGGTTGTTTAGGCTATTTTTTTGGCTATGAGTAATACCAAGCAGGTGCGGCGACGTTATGGTGAAAAATCACTAGAAAATATTTAATAAGCTAAGCTTGGAACTAGGAGGATAATACTTTAATTTTATCATGGAATATACATTGGAAACAAGCTGACTTCCTCTCGTGGGAGGGTGAAATAGGGTCACGTTTTAATAAGATGCCACCCCCTGCCGATCGCTTAGTAACTTTGGCAGCGACTTTGATTAGCCAGGGAATCCTGCTAATGACAGGGGATCGACCCGTGTTTAATCCAATATATTCAAAAGTCCCTAGAACGTTTACGTACCAAGAATAGAGGGTTATTTTATCGAAAGGGATATATATATATATACTATAAGCTTTCTTCTCTGCAATAATCCTATAGGGTCCAGGCATTCTCTTGCACTCTGATAACTTATCCTTTTTTATCTGTATATATATATATATATATATATATATATATATATATATATAGCTATCTTACTTCAAAAGCACTCTTACCAATAGTTCACTGAGAAGGAATCTTATTTCCTATCTAGCACACCGATTGGATGAAGCTTCGAATTTCAATCGATAGACCGCGAAAAAAAGCTCATCGACTCGGAGTGCTTTCCATTGGTCGGTTACAGTCCTGGAGAAAGAAGGAGTCCAGAAGATGGTAGTTAGATTTTATGTTTATCTTTATTGCCAGGACGACGCGAGAGTTTTCGATTGGCTGGCTAGTTTGGTCCAAACGTGTCCAAAGATTGCCGAAGACGGCCAAGCGTGTCTACTCGGTCAGAAACTTTGGGATAGGAATATATTAAAGAGATCTCTTATTCATTTGCACGTAATAATAATAATCGGAACTAGTCAGCCGAACATTGCCGAAGTTAACCGAAGGTGAATTTTATGGTGTCTTTATCGAGGAATTTTATTGACCGAGTAATATTTTTACAGCCGAATATGATTTTACGGTGCAGTCTTTCTATTAGCGTTACTATACAGTTATAGGGGGTAGGGTTGTTGTATTTATTCGTGGGATAACGAAGTAATTAAAGAATATTATTGGTCCTAGAGTTTATGGTCGTTTCTGGGGAATTTGATCTAGGGGAAAAAAAATGGTATACGACTAACAGCGACCTCTTTTATCGGTATCCAAAGTTTCCTTTCGAGGTTATGTTTTTATGTATGGAATGCAATTTTGCTCTATCTCGTCCAGTCAGCAGTGCTAATCTTGCCTCGTGCAATTATAGGATCAAAAGGGTGTTTTTCTCGAATATAAATAGCATCTTTTAGGTTATGTTTATATAGTGAACTATTTTCACATTGGACTCGCACGAGTCGCGGGCTTTTGGCGAAATTTGAATTCCTTTATTAAATCGTCCTGCATTCTCCAGACATGATATGTCATATCGTGCAATTATTACACACGTCACTAACATTCCACACACTTCACGCACTGCGTATTAATTCAAGGTATATTAAAAGCAGTTACGGTTATCGTATACGTGTCAAAGGAAAATATAAAAAATAGAGGGAAAAGTGAATTTTGAAAATTTTTTTTTTTTATCTATTCCAACGCTACGCCAATGCGCACGTGCTCGGGTTAAGAAAATTGAGAGTAATCGAACCCATTTGCCAGACGTAATTCCTTATTTTGACAAAGTTTCACGTGGTCCATGACAGATACCATTCATTTGTCACAATCTCAAATGACACTCAGCTTCGGTATGGCTGAATGAAAGGAAAACGTCGTAGCCAGTCGAGAAGAAAATGAAAACTCATAGGTTCTCAGATATCCGAACTATAAAAATGATCTTTCTAATATGTGCAAATTCATGGTCTCCTTATCAGATAAAAGTTTCCTAGTAGGTTTTTCCATTCCCAGAATTCCCGCAATATACGCTCCTGTATATGCTGATTCGGCTGGTTTCTTCCTGCGCGTCCCCCCTTTTATACGAGCCTGAGTGCCGGAGCGGAGGATATTCAAATGAATATTGCAGTTATGGAGGAAAGTCATATAAACCGTGGAAACTTGTAAGGAATGAGATAAATTATTTCCCGGCCCATAAAAACTCCCATAAATATCGGGAAACTCAGTGGTACCCCTCACCCTTGGCCACCCCCTTGGCCACCCCTCTACTCAAGCACTACAAACACATCCGACACTATCTCGCTCCTAGATACCATTAAGCTATGAGCGGCATCCTGCTTACGTACATGAATAGTCCTTAATAAGCCATACGTTATGGTTAAAAAAAATAATAAAATTTTTGAAAAATAATTTTAATGGCAAAGAATTCTAAGGAGGGACAATGGCAAGTCGAGTATATAAAGAACAGAATGGCAAAGTGGTGCAAAGCGAATTTGAATGAATTGAAGATCGACGCTTTAAGGTTTTAAGGTCCTTAAGGGATTAAATGGGCGCCGTTTTGAATAATCCTTAATAATCCTTGCTGATATATACCCTTAGGGCTTACTATTTCAAGGACCTATGTCCTTGTCAGATCGATTGCAATAAAATTCCTTTGAACGAGAACCCTCGACGAACTAGGAGGGGTCGATGCCAGTGGATCGTGTGCGGAGTGTGTAGACAGAATCCTGGCAACCCCTAAACGACTACCCTTATGACTGGGAGGTCCTGCGGGACGGAAACACTTGTCCTGGGTGCGTCACGTCCTTAGAAACTGATTGGCTGACTCTGGGTTATTTTTTTTTTTTATTTTATACATATGTGACTATACCTGTATATAGTACATATAGACCCTTTATATGCTCTTTTCTATTGGTACTGTATACGGTCCACTCTATGAGGTGTCTACTTGTTTATTTAATAGTAGAAAGATCTTATCCAGCATCTTCCCTACTTTTTGACTTTTCCGTATTCTTGAATTTTTCCAAAAAAATTTCCTGGACCTCGGACTTTTTTTTAGATATGAGATCTCAGGCGGGATGATATTTTAAGCGGGGTTGTAAATCTTACCCTTATTAACTTTCAACCTTTTTTTTTTTATTTGCTACCCCAAGTATTACGTGTAATATCGTACTTGGTGATTTGGCCGAAATAACAGAACATCTTGGCTCTGTTCAAATAAATGAATCCTCGTAACACGTGATCGATGAGCTCAATGACGTGTCGATGATTTTATCGAAAATATGTCAGTTTTTCGAAAAAGTCAAAAATCAAATAATACCACCCCTAAAAAATTACATACCGAATGTACGTATCTTTTATGCGCGGGTTGAATAGGTGAATTTTTTATTTTTCTATCGGACTGTCATTTTTAGTTTCAAGCAAGTCTAACCTGATACATTATCAGTTATCGAACAATCTGTTTATCGAGTCTGGATGGACGGTATTACCTGTGGACAGGACCGTACGTAAAATTGTACGGTACCAGACGCAAACGTCAAAGCCACGTGTTAACTGGTGAGGCAACAATGACGTCCACGTGGTTTAACTTGTTATAAAGTACGATTGACATCACGTACGATTCTTTGTATTCAGGAGGATAAAATATAAGGAAAAAAGGTATTACGACGATGGTACAATTTTTTGGAACGTACGTAAGGACGACACTGTCGAAATTCTTTATCCGAATGGAAAAACAGCAGTGAAAATTTCAACGTCGATGGAAAAAGAATGTAAATGACATACGATGGAGAAGAAGCAAAATTTTTGAGTGATAATTTTCTTAATTGAAATTTACTGATTTTTTATAATATTTTTATCAATTTTTAAGACGACATCTTTACCGTCTTCGGTCCAGGAGATAAAGATGCTGTTGGTCCTTCTCGAGGATCCTTGATCCTTGCTGTTTTTGACACTATGGGTGACGGAGTGGTGTTTGGCGAAGACGGCCGTACACGGTTGGTATCATTAATTATATTTTTTATCCATTTATTTTTTACTTCATTTTTACAGTCTTAGTTATAATCAAAATGGCGGTGTATACCTGGACAATCCTACGGGACTACCGTTTACCTGGTTCTGGAATAATTATCAATGGAGACCTGTCACTTTTAATCTTTACTCGGTTAGTTGGTACTGATTTTTTTGTTTATATGGGAAATTCATATTTTGTCATTTTTTTTTCAGGAAGCTTCAGTCACTCATTTAATCGATGATCTACGTGATGCTAATCAGACGTCCAGGTATATTTTGATAGTTAAAATTGTTGAATTAAAAAAAAATATTTTTTATTCGTTTAACCGACAGAAGCAAAACTCCAAAATCTTCAAGACTTCTGGATGGCAGAAAAGAGGTGGAATCCAAAAATGTGGAAATTTCAAATAATTTTTCTGAATTCAAGTAATTTTACTCGTTCGTCACTCACTTTTTGATATGTCAATAAAATGCTGTTATTCTGTGATTGTTAATTGGAAATATAGGTTGCAGCCGATAAAGGACAGACGAATGGACATCCTGGCGCCAGTCAAGACGATTTGTCTAAAGTTGAATGGATACTTAAGCTTGAGGATCCTCGACCGTAGGAACATCAGCCTGCGCTTCTTTGCCGGTAATAAAAGCGTCCGGTAAGTGAATTGAAACTTGCTTCTGGAATTTCATCCCAAGTGAGTATCTGGAGTTTCCCTCAAATGCATGAAAAATGGATCATTATACGAAAATCTTACATTTTTTTCCACAATCATAATAATTTTTTCTTTTCTACATTCAACCACCTAGAATCGAGCTGGGTGTCGAATTGAATCCAAGAAAAGAACTTTTTTCATATTTTGTGGATTCCTCAAATTGGGTTCAAGAAATGCTCAAGTTTATTTTCATTTTTTCAATTTCAATATCGAATCGATAAGTAATTCGTATTGAAATTCTCGTTATTTTTAACAGATGCAGATTCGTCGAGCACCCACCAAAATAGTATAGGACCGCCAACCAGCTTCTAGGAAGTTTGAAGTGAATATGAAAGATTGAAAAAAATTTTATCAAAAAGTAAAAAAATTATGTCAACCTACAAGAATCACAGATGCTAAATGGGTTTGTATGGTAATAAATAAGGACAACTGTGTTTCGCGAGATTTAAAGAAAATTAGCGTTTAATTAAAATAATTATAAAAATACTCATTATAATATTATGTATAAGGCGTTTCATTTTCTGTACGATGTGTGCTAGTGTTTCGTGTATCTATGTATATTTTTGTGCTTAAGCACGTACATAAAACATATTCCCAATTCCCGGGAATATAGAGACGTTACTTAAAAATAAAGGATTCTTTCGTTTTCTCGTTTGTCTGGGACGTAGGGGATGAAAAGAGGGGTAATGGAGGGTGCGAGAAAACAAAAAGGAAAACCTCGGCGCGTGGTAAAAATTTCGAATAAGTTAAGGTTAGGTTGTCGACGATACCGCCCGAAGTTCAGAAAAACAAAAAAAAGGCGCTACCGTCGCGTTAGTACGCGATGACCACGATGAGGTAACGAAGGTGGCGAAAGGAATTTTGCAGTCGAGAAAAAAAGAAAGTACAGATCTAAAGGGAAAAAAATAAATAAGGGTTTTCAGACTGTCGTTCGAAGAACAAAGAAAAGAAAAGAAAAAAAAAAAATTAATAAACAGAAACAAACATAAACGAAGCAATCGAGAATCCGATCGACGACGCCAACTTCAGATTCTTCCAGGTCGAGAAGTCGAAGACCCGAAAGCTTCGCGAAGTGAAGGAAGAGGAAGTGACAATGAAGAGTCGAGAAGACGAAGAGGAGGATGAATAACGAGAGTGGGCGAAGCGTGTCCAACGTCATCCAGAAACGACCGGAAGTGTCCGTCGTTCGTATCAGCCGTCAACTTCCTGGGCCCCTGGGCCCCCAGTTTTATTCTTTATGTACATCGTCTTCTCCCAGGAGCTGCTTCCTATTTGTTCCAGGAACACTAGTCCTTTCTCTACTCACTCTCCAGCGTCGTTCTCCTGGTACCTCTTTTTCTTTTCTTTTTTCTTCCTTTCTTTCTTCTTTGTCCCGCGCGCTCTTATGTACACTACCACGCTTTCACGGTTGCTCTCCGTTTCTTTGATTACGTTCTCTCTCTCTCTCTCTCTCTCTCTCTTTGGTATTCATATTCATGTCACTCGCTTCCATCCTCTTCCGGGCCCTCCCCCGGGAGGATTTGACGATAGTCGATCAAGAAGAGTTTCCAGGGATTTCAAGAGATAAAAGAGAGAGAGAGAGAGAGAGAGAGAGAGATTTAAAGAGTCCAAGATAGCTGGGCTAGCCTCGTCTCTACAGCGTGTCGCATAGTATCGTCTTATCTTTTCTTTTTTTTACTTGTTTCTTTGCGGAGACTGTAGGTAATAGTGTCCATGTTCTATCCCGGGTATCGTTCTAGCGCGTTCGTCCTCGTCGCTTACTTCCGTTTGTTCTCTTTCCTTTTGTTCTTTATCGGTCACTTCTTCGTTCGTTCAATTCGCTACCTTGACGAATTCCGGATTTGGGACACTGCAGTTCTCTGGTACGAATGCTGGATGCACAAAGGACGGAGCATTCAGACCTGCGTTCTTGCGGTCCACCGCACGTACTCTGACGAAGAGGAAGGCAGCCACCAGGGAGGCTACTACTACGACCAGGAGGAGCATCACCAGGCCACCCACGAATCCTGGCAATGACATGCAAATAGTCTCGGGATCCGCTGAGCTGGCATTCTGAATAACAACTGTGGTATCGTTGCTGGAGTTCGTCGTGCCCAGGGCGAAATTCACGTCACCCGGTGCCACGACCTGGATAATGCGAGAGGTATTGACGTCAGTCATCTCCTGGGCAGCTCTCTTGTAGACGTGAGAAGTCACCAGGGTGATGGTCTGGTAGAGATTCTAAAAAGGATTGTAAAAGTTTCTCAAGATTTCTGGCGACTATGAAATTACTATTGTACTTCATCAGGATGACTCACGTCGTCGTGAACGTCGTCGTGAACGTCGTCGCCGTCGGCAGCGGCTCTTCGCCTTCTGGCACCACGTAGCTCAGCTGGGAGACCTTCGACCGACCTCGGACGTCCTCCGAGAGTGGCCAGGTTGCCCTCGAGCTCCTCCGAGCCCACAGTACCCTTCCTCTTGACTGTTTGGTATGCAGCTGCTGGGTGACCAGGAAGTGGTGGAGGAGGTAAATGGATACTGTCCTGGGGACTTTGGGGGGAGCTGCTAGCCGTCGAGTCACCTGGAGTCGAACTTGGTGAGGATGACGACGTCTGAGCTTGCGGTGCTGGCACCACGTCTGGATTTTGTTCGCTAATAAAAATACACCAGATTAGTACTAAATAAAATAACCAAAAAAAAATATAACATTTTTACAGACCTGTATGCACCAGCTGGTCCACTAGGATGACGAGGATCAGGATACGCTGGAGGTACTCCGTACTCTGGTACCGGAGGTGCTCCGTAATCCGAAGACAGTCCCTGATGAACCGGTGCTCCGTATTCCTGAGTGAGTCCTGCAGGTGCACCGTACTCCAGACCAGGGTGGCCGCATTTCGGCTCAGGACAGTTGTAACGACATACTTGAATGACACATTGGAAGTGCACGTTCATGCTGTCTGGGAACTTGAAGGCCTGGAAGTACGCAAAGCTCACGACGGATGCACTGGGCCCAAAGTTCTTAATCTTTTGGAACCTGTAACCCCAAAAAAGGACAAGAATAAACATAGGTTTAATAGTTTTTTTAAATTATTCAACCCAAAATATTATTTACCTAGACATGATCTTGGGCCTGACGACACATCCATATTGATCAACCAATTGAATGGGTGCGCGTTTGCCGTCATGCGCAACGCAATTGCGCACCAGCATGTCAAACTTATTCTCATCATCCTTGATAGCCAATACCATCGTCATGGTCTGTCCAATCTTGACAATGCCAGAGACCTCAGAGGCCCAGGGTCCCTTGCCAACCTGGATCTGCATCCAGCACTGAAGATTGTCCCCAAGGAAGTTGGCAGTGACAGCATGAAGCATGTCAACTTGGAAGGGTCTGAAGGTGACAGCCTTCTCGTAGAAGTCGTACCAGGTGCACCGAAGTTTCCTAGCCTGATCCCAGACCTCCTGAACGTACGGGTCGTACTGAACGATGATAGTGTTTTCCACGTAACTACCGGAAGGCGTCGGGGCGCCATAGGCAGCCACGTTGTGATTGGCCGAGGAGCTCATGCCGCAAGAGTTCAGGAAGATCTCGAAGGTAGCGCTAAGATGTCCTGTACCCGGTTTCAAATGAACACAGTGAGGATCCGAATAAAATCCCTTGCTGAATATCATCCCGTAAAAGGGTCTGTCAAACTCGATGTTCACCCTCATGTGGGTCTTCTCGCACTGAACTTGCAGATGCTTTATCTGAGGCGTATCCGGCGATGCCAATGGCCAGTTCTCCTCTGCACCGTGCGACTGAGGTGGTCCATATTGGGCTGCTGGAGCACCGTAAACTGATCTGTGCTCCAGAGGGAGGGCGCTGCTGTCGACTAAAGGTGCTTCGCACCTAACGCTCTATAAACAAAACAAAAAAAAATTCAAATTTAACAAAATCCCCACAAACATGTATCTATTCAAAATTTTTTTTTAATTATAAATCGTCTTGGATCATCATCACTATTTTTTCAAACCAACACGTCGCAATGAACGCATCCGGTATTTCGGAAGGACCCGGTCCCGTACGTCTCAACCAGTAAACACACTGTGAACAACAGACACCAGAACAAGAAATTGCGAAAGAGAAATTATGCGCTTCCATCAAGCACTTTGGGCGGCAATTTCGAAATACGCTCGCAGCATTATAACGGAATGAAATCCAAGCCTATGTCTTGTGTAGCTGCGCCTGAGCGTATGTCACCGGAAAGAGTGTTGACTGTGGCGCAGAAGTATGACGACGATTCAAATAAATTCATCGTTGCCTTCGAAGTGAATTCTTAAAAAAATAAACGGTAAAAAATGGCCGGCAGTGGGGCGACTCTCGTTATAGAATAACAATGAAGGAATCTCAAGAGGTTATTTTCGAAAGTTTCGACAGTCGAACATTCGGAACGAAACGGTTGACCGGCATTAGAATTCCAGGTGTTCTCAAAGAGATGAAACGTTTCGTGAAATCTCAATGAAATCATATTACATCTTTTTTGCATTTACAATCCTCACGAAATAACATCTTACCATACCACTATTTAATTTCGCGTATGAATTACGTTCCCGTATTTTCCCATCCTCGATTTTTACATATCCCCATCTATCATACTACATATATATATATATATATATATATATATATGCTAAATACATTAACTCGCAGTTAGCCATACGAATTAGGTTAATTTAAGGCACATCCAACGTTCTTTTACCCGTGGACGCAAATTAATATCAATTTGAAAAATACCCAGGTGAAAATAAGAGAGAAAAAAAAAAATGAAAAAGGATCGAGTTTTAACCCCAGGCTATAAACCACCAGGTAGATAGACACCAGGGCACTGACAACGCCCAGGGCGACTTCGCATTCTGGGTTAACGCACGACGTTCCTATTAGATTCGGAAAGGTTGTCGAAGTCCCCGTTCAACGAGAGAGAGAGAAAGAGACAAGAAGAGAATACAGAGGAGGGCCGGGGAGTGTCGCGAGAGAGCGCAATTAAACCACAGTAGACTCTCCGAGCCGTCACGACGACGCCGACGCCGACGCTCGTTTCTCCGCAATTAAGACGGCGCAATTAGCGTCTCGTTACGCCGTAAACTTAGTCAACGACATCGCAACGTATTCAGGCTGTTCTTGAAGACGCTGGTCGATGATTAACGATCATCCAGGATCATCCCGAGTCCCGTCATCCTTCAGAGCCAACCGCCCGACTTCGGACGCCCCAGGTTATATACCAGGTTATCGCCTAATTCTCTAACCAAGTGTAGTAGCCGCGAACTACCCAGTCAGCCAACCAGCTGCCAACTTGATAAGATCTTGCCAGTTGGTCAGGTTGGCGATGACGAAGATGAATATCGTTCCACTAGGTACCCAATGGTCGTTTCAACCTGCAGGAACTCTGGTTAAACTTACAAGACTCTATCCACTGGTATATGAGTATAACTGTACAGTCCCGACAACTTTGCCCCTCAATTATGATATAGTTGCGAAAGACCAGCAGGTACTAGCGCGTGCCGCGAACAGGTCCCAAAAATTCAGACCAATTTATTAAAACACGTACATTCAGCCAAAGGACAGACACGAGTCGACAGTAATGCATCTTGAATAATTTTTATTGAAAAACCGGTAAATCTAGTTGCAACCAAAAAGAAACAGGTTAAAAATAATACAAAAATCCCCGGAGGATTAAATAACCAAAATTACAACCACGAGTCGCACGAATAATGAGTAATAACCATGAAAAAAAATTGAACAAATTTTCTTAAGGCCCTTCGCAAGATTTTTACGTACAGTATCATTGTCCTTGTCTTATCCGCGCAACTCCCCATAAGACCCTCTCTCTCCCACTCGCAGCCGGTATAGGAAACTTCAAAATTATCAACCCACCGGCCTTTCTTCTATCCGCGAGTCAAATCCATTACGTTATATATGGAAACTTTGTATATCTATTTTTTCCTACGACTTTACGAACACTTATTTCAAGACGTCTTTTAGACCTAAACACTGACGGGATGTACGGGTTATGTGATATACATAAGTACAGTGTGGTATTGTTGGCTACCGGAAACGAGAGTCTCCTCTCGTGATTTCACTTTTCTATTGTCATTCGCAAGTCAACGGACTGTACTTACGACACTTTCACCAGTGTCGCTGAATAACGCGACACTGTACTAATTGTCTTCTTGTCACGAATACCAGGTACCCATATGAGTATAAGGCGCTGTCGTTTGACAATGCTTTTAATTCATACCTATACAGTCGGTATAGACGCTACCTGTCTTATCTTCCTTTAGTACTGATCTGTAGGTCTCAGTACGGCTACTATGTAGGACGGAAGCAACAAGTGGCGGATTCTAAGCAAAGGGCTCTGGGTTACTACTAGGTCTGTATTGAAGACTCGGAGCCTTTCGGCCATCTTGAAAGACGTACTTAACGTCATACGTAATAACGCGACATACCCGCATCAATTAAAAAATGAAATCACGTAGGAATTTAGACGCCTAGCAAACATGGCGGCTGACGACGCCGAGCGTCCCAGGACGTCGTGCCCGCGTCTCGCGACATATATGGGGGCGACAATGTAGGGCGTCGTGCCGGATCGAGTCTTCTTTTCTAACTGAGAAAAATATCGATGCTTCGCGACGAATACTTGCTGATTCTTTAGTCTTTTTTGAGACATTCAATTTTCTGCGGAATTTTTCAACTGTATGGGTTAGACCGAATGTGGTGGTCGGGGCGTCGCGACGCTAATTAAGTACGGCTCTAGGATGGAGAGACTATGCGCGTGAGAATCAGGCTGAAAAGCAATGGTGAGGTGACTTTGTCTTCGTATCAGAATTTTATGCTGGCTGAGTTTGGCTTTAATTACAGATGTGTAGTGCGAAGAACAGCTATGCGAACTTGATATTAAGGACGTCTCGACTGAACGATCCTACGTGTAATTCGACTCTACATTTTGATAAGTCGTATATACAGTATAGAAATGTACGAGTATAGATATATAGCAGGGTGGTGGATTTCACGTGGTTTTTAGCCAAAAATGTTGGAACTGAAATTTTTTGAAAAATTTTTATTCATATTCGCATGGCTAACCGTAGTAGTAAAAAGATACAGTTATGGATGCTGGAGATACAGAACGGAGTCTGTGGTCTCCCACAAGATTGCAAGGCGCCATAACAAGCGAGAGTGACCTTCGGATTAGTCGTGAAGAATTTATCAAGAAATTTGACATTTGACAAATTTCCGTGTAAAAAAGATACAGAGAAAAACAAATTTTCGACAACATTTTTCCGACGTTAAATTATGAGGGCGTGTGGTGGACGGAGAAAATTTTTTTAAAGATGGCCCCCATATACCACCTGTCGAAATTCCATTCGTGGGAAAGCATTGTTGGCTAATGATTTCTTCGGAAATAATGACACTTCCGGTGTGAGATGATTTTGACAAAAACAAAGGCATTCGGTGAATATAAGAGGTAGGGTGAGAAAGGGTGGACAAAATTTAGGGGAAAAAAAGTTTTTCCATCGTGCAAGAATTTTCCGTGCGTTCCCAACCGACGACGTCGCCATGGCAAAACCTAGCGAGACGCACTAGGTGCCCGTCACCTGCATAAAGGCTAAACCCCAGAACAGGACGGGACATTTCTCAGGAAAGAAAGCTGCTAAAAGAAAGAAGTTGATCCCACTGATGTTGCAGCCAGTCAGAGTGCCGCTACTCTTTCGCGACTATAGTACAGTGAATAAGTCGAAAGTCCATAGTCTGGTGACTATAGTAGAAAGAGGGCACTGCGTCCGGCGCAGTGACCTACTATCTTCGGTTCGGCGGCTTGCTTATGGTGTAGCGAGACAAGCCGTGTGGACGTGTATTTTCATTGAGCGATTTGCAATAAATATGCCTTTACGTATAACAGCCAATAATGCCTTTTACGTATCGCATAATCAATAGTCGACGAATAGTCAGTGACAGAGCCGATAGGCATAGAGCGTAAATGACAAAGGTGAAAAAAAAGTCGTTGAAGTGAAAATTTGAAAAAAAAAAAAATTGTAAAAAAAAAATTTAATTAACTAATATTGGCTATCTTTTTTATTGTTAGAAAAACTAATTTATTTAACGATACCACAATGCCACTTTTTACTATTGGATTCGACTATCGTACGTTTCTTTAGCCGTTCATCCGAGGTGTGGTCCGCTAACTAGGCATTACGCCGTGTATAAAGGTGCGAGCATTGCGATCGGTCGTGACTCTGTGAAATTCGATTAGGACTTGGGAAAAAAAAAATTCTTTTTTTTTTTTTCTTTTAAATAAGTCTAATAAAATGTGTGCTTAGGATCGATCGAAAGTGATAAATATCGAGTTACTATACTTACGGCTATCAATAGTGGCAGCAGTAGGGACAGGGTTGTCTTTCGTATACTCCGCCTTGTCCTGCCCATCGTGTTTTATTAGTGCGTGCACGTCTTTCTGCAATCCAAAAAACAAATAATCCTTATCACGTAGGCTTAGATAGTAAACCACACTTTTTGACAAATTTAAAAATAAATCAAGTCGAAGAGTAACACTTGGATTCACTTCGTTTCTTCGGTATGATGGGGTAGGTAGGAAAAAAGAATGCAGGAAAAAACAAAAATATGTTAGTATCCGTTAAAAGGGAAAAAAAAAACTGTACCAAAAATAATTTTTTTTTTCCAAATTCGCATAGGTCCTACTGGATACACGTTACTTGCACTAGTTCTCCCTGATGTCGATTAAATCCCGATGGTGTCTCAGTTCGTAAAGTACGCCGCGAGAAACCGTATCCCCGCACTAATTTAAATGGTTCATCGAGATCGGGGCCCGAGCGTGTTGGTTAAGGCCCAAAGTGGCTATCCTGGCCGGCGGGAGCTGACTGAACGAGCGAGAGGTACTCGTCGCGGCTACAAGCCATGTCCCAGTGACCTACTGACGATCATGTTCATTCGTGTGAGGCCCCACTGGGCCCCACAAGGCCCCACTACTAGCACGATCCACGATGGCTCAACGCGTGATGGGTCCCTATCCAACTTCCTTGCTTCCCACCCTGGTATAGCTTACCGGGCTTCGGGCCTCTACTGGCCCAACTCTCTCGGGCACAGGTGAAAGACGTGCAGGGGCCCTATGGTACCTGGCGTAAATCTCATTACGAGTAAAACGAGGATACATTGGGAGAAGGTACGATGACTTCGGAATTACATCCCGAAGACGTACGACTCCTTCCGACAAGACACGACGTCATACGACATTCAGTCCCATATTACATATGACTTCTTTTTTTTGTTCCGGCTTTTTCTCACCTCGGTATGGGCCTTAAATAAGATACGGATGCTGGCTCGAATGTAATTTGCGGAAATTTCGTAAATGCACGATGAAAGCGATTTGCGTAACTATGCATGATAAGGCGGTTTATGACAGTTGCGAATTGTTGTGAACTGACCCATATTTTCACCCGCATGAATACTCGTCTATCCGGAAGCGACTTATCGGCGATACGTAAGGTCTGTGATAATACGTGAAAGTGTGAGGTGGCCTTTTTTTCACTTTAACGCCTTGCGTTGTATTTCTATAAGGCCCCGATATAAAAGAAGGTACTGGTATTATTATTTCTTTTTTTTTTTGGGACTTACCATATGACCATCTCTTAACGTGGGACTAAAATTTACTGATCTTTTCTCGTGGACTTTTAGAAGATAGAGAAAATCTGGTAAGCGTTGCGAGGGCCATGATGATCTTAAGATTTAAGGGTGGGCCAATATTTCCAGAATTCGACTCCTAACTTCTCTAAGGGTTGCGTCTGGGAATGCTGGCTTAATCTGTTTTTACCTGAGTCCCCCCTCGAATCTGGGTCCTGACTACCTTTTTAGTCTTCCCATCCTATTTTCTCACCCTGACCGGTACTATACTTTTTCAACCCGACAGGTCCATCCTCACCCTGGCATTCGACCGCAGCATCCCTTACATATCAGGCTACCACTAAACACATGAAAAATCCCTACCGGGCCCAACTTCAGTCGAGTCACGGTGAAAATCGATTTCCTACGTTGAATTTTCGGTACCTTTGACCCATCTACGTAATAATAAAAACTGTCACCAGTCCTGACAATTTTGAAAAAAAAAATCCTTCGATATCTCATCCACTCCAAATTGCCTATAATCTGTTACCGATAACTCGTCCTTTTTTTTCTTCACTATCCAAGGTCGATTCACACGTTACAAAAATGTAAAACTACCTTTAGCACGATTCTCAATGCATCCTGCGGGTAATTAAAAAACCGCCACAATTATTTAGTCGCCCGTCAATTAAAGCCGTTCCGAATGTAATGAGAACAGACTCGAAAAGCGGTAGAAAGGTGGGCTATTAGGAGAAAGCGGCCCAAAAATAGTTCTCCGTCGATCCGCAGCGTCGCTACGCTCCTAGCGGCAGCCATTGGCCCACGTGAATAGGGGCCAGTCTACACGCAGCGCCATTCTCTACATTCGACAAGCACATTCAGCCTTTCTACATTTCATTAATTTCTACATATTAATTACCATCATCACCCCTCATACGTATTACACTTTAACATCCGTCATAATTTCTGCCAGTCGATTCCAAAATCCAAATTTTTGAAAAAGTAAAAAAAAAAATTTTAATTAACATCCACCCACCGACAGCAGTAACCCTCAACGTAATATGTAATCTCGTCTCAATTTGGGACCTGGACATTTTATGGGTCCGACCTGGGCCCGCTGTGGAAACAAGGAAGGCCGGTTTCGTTATTCTCGCGGAAATCAGATATCACGTGGAAACCTGTACTCCCCTTTCTCTACTGCTTCCTTTTTTTTAACTCCACACAGCCCTTTGTCCTTACGTAGCGACAGGTGTCGTGACGTCAGAACATACCGTTAACCCTAGGTACAACACGGAACCGGTGCACCAGGTGAAGGAAACCCCATAAAGAACGTGGCGAAACAGCAGCGTGGAAGAAGCCATGAATATCGCACGCGAAAGTGACCACTTCTACGTACACATATACAATATTATATAAAAAGTACAAAATTACCTAAAAGAACAAAAAAATTATATACCAAGCAAAAACGACTGAACGAAGCTACAACAGCGTACTATGGGAAAAACTTAAAAAAAAAACCGTAGGAACAAACGTGAAAATTGTACATTGAAGAAACTTCCGGTTTGTAGAAGCAGAGAGCGCGAAATTCAAAATGCGGAAAATTAGTCACAGACTCTGATAATAACAATGACAAATAATGACAGACAATCCTAACATGTTAGCAATTCTCACATGTCTCTTCTATTCTCACTATGGATCTTTTGCCAAGATTTTCTATCTCACTGGATCTATCATCCTTTCTCTCAAGTCTCCTGATTTGCTCATAGCTCACATACGTTACACGTATGCATATATATATATATATATATATATATATATATATATATATATATATATGCGACATAGAGAGAGCTCAGAATCTCTTCAGACAATCCTGAATCTCTCGCAGCGTGCCGCATGCGGCCTTATTCTCGGCATAGAACCGGAGAAGGAAGGACGCCTTGCTGAGACGTGAGAACGTTGACATACTGACTCGCTACCCCACATACCCTTTTACCTTATCAAACGTGCCCACTGGTGAGATTAAATATAAAATAGGCTGATGTCAAAATAATAGCTTGCTATAGATACGATGCAGGGTCTAACGAACGTAAGATCGCGCAATGGGCGACGGATGACGGATCGGAAAAAAAAAATTTGTTTTCATTAATATTTTTTAGTTGGGGATGACACTTTCAATTATTAACACTTTTGAAAAATTCACTCATCAATTATTTTTAACGAGTCACAAACCTTTGGCTGGGTTGATTTTTGTATAATCCTGTATGGCACACACACTTGGCACTGTACTTATGTTGAGACTGGTTACGAGGATCTCCTCCGAATCCACGAGGTTACGACTATTGGTTGACTATGGATGAATAAATAAATAAATAAATAAATAAATTAGCTAGTCCATTCAAAAGGCTGTAAAGTCTCGCTGGAAGTTTGGCGAGTGTCTTTCGTAGTGAGTCTGTTGGAATCGAAACGCTGCCTATATACTCTCCCCTCCTGTATTCTCGGCTTTCACCAAAAACCCCTGAGAAGCTGACGAAATATTGACCGACGTCTATACAGACTCAGGGGTGGGAAAATTAGACGTGAGTTTTTACCTAATACCTCGAAAATTGGACCACCCTCGTAGCACGTTCGTGTCCCCCTTTTTTGCAGGTAGTTTGAATGCAGTTAGGTTAGGTTAGATTGGCGAAGTCATGAGGATCCTGAAGAAAGGTTGGTTGGACAATTTCAGTCCGGTCTGGTGGGTACTTTCTTTTTTTATTAATCATCAAGAAAACATAATGGAACGTAAACGGAGCTGGGGTGAATCAGAACTTGCGACAAGTAGCACGCCAAGTGAATTTGGTGTGGTTGGTACCATTTCCGGTACCGGAAATCACCAACAAGCGAAAGTTTTGAGAGCGTTACTTTGCACTCCTCTGACATGCTTACGTCTTATTTTACATATTATGAGATTCCCAGAGAGCATTCTTACCTGTAACAGGAAAATAAACCTAAAATTAAATTATGAGGGGTTTACTTTTTCTTTTATATACAAAACTGTCGTAAGACGTATAATGCACGTAAAAAGTTTCTATATATTATCTATTCAGCAATGGTCAACTTAGAAAAGGTATTCAGAACTATCCCATTGTTTTGTGCAGGAGAAATTTTGTAAAAGTCTTGAAAAATTTTCTTTTTTTTATAGGAACCGGATATCGCTTGGTAAAATCAAGCAGTTCCGCCATTGGCGTGCCAAGCGGTGAAATTGCGCAATTTTTCCGTGAGTCTTGACGTCAGCAGCCATTCATGCTCGCCACAGCTTTCACACGGATCTTGCTTATTGTATCTAAGAAGCTGACCGGACGAGAAAGATCTGGATGCTTATGCAATGTGCATGTGTCTGCAAGTACCATGTGTATAAATACAAGGTGCATCAACGCTCAAATCTTCTTTTACTTCCGGCAGTGACGTTAGGAAAAAGAAGGAGGGTGCTTTCTCCTCGATCCACCATGAAATTCCAGTGAAGTCAACGAGTCTACTAACAGCTTTGAGAATAAAACAATTAAAGAAAAGAAGGCATAAAGTAATTTAAAGAATTCAGCGTTCAAAGCAAGAAAAAATTATCAAATTACATACGTCAAAAGGAACGAATAAAACAATTGACATTCACGTGCAGAATAAGAATCATAATCTCCATGAGTGATCTACAGAACGATCGGTAGATCCTTTTAAAATGTCAATCGCATCAATCCGTACGCAAAGGAATCCACGCATTACGCATCAACCAGTATACGATTTCCCTACTGACCGATTTCGATTCACATTCGATTCTAAATAGTAGGAATTCTATGAGCGTTACGAAGCAGCGTTGATTCGAGAATGAGGATCGTTTGGATTGGCTTGCGATCAGGCAGACCCACCATCTTGGCTAATGTGTAAAGTCGAACAGAAGATGACACACTTCCGATTTTAAACCACTCGTAAACCGGCGCACCACACCCACGAAATTAAAATTACAAATCGGAAGGATTTTGCTGTCAGCTGGATAATGCGCTTGCGCGCATGCGCGCCATGTTACACTATGCAGCCAATCCCGTGCGTCTTTCTGCTGCTTGCTTCGTTACGTAGACGGTAGACAGTTGCATTGACAACGAGTGAATTTGCTTGATTTATTTGTATACCCAGTGTAATTATTAAAGAATGACAATGCGTGTGGGCGTTATAAGATGACGTACAGTGTTAACCGATAATTTTGGGTCAGTGACTAGCAGACAAGAATTTTTTCCCGTTCGACAGCGATTGACATGCGTGCGAAACATGGTGTAAGCTAAATTGATGTATGGCAATTAAGGTCGATCATTGTCTCCTTTATATCTTTTTATACGACTTTACCTTTCATTGGATATATTATCATTAATGGACGTTCACGATTGAACGATTAATTAACGAAGAGGGATCGTGCTCGAATGACTACTTGATGTCCGTAATCGATTTCCTGACTGATACTTTTTTTTATCTTTGCTACAGATTCGATCAGTATCCTTAAGTGATTGTCATTATACGTAAAAAGAAAACGAACGACATGGCTGTATGTACGTGACAGAAGGCATTGTGTCGTAAAATTGAAAATCGAGAGCTACGAAAATCCAAGAGAAATCACAAGAGAAAGTGTAACACTCCTGCATATACAGAACGGTTATGATTACGGTGAGTGACATGAGCAACTGCAATTGCAAAAGACAAATTTCCCCAGACAATCTCCATTCGGAAAATGCATGCCCACAGTGGATAATCGTTCCATTCGATTCTGCCAATCTGACAGGGCCAAGACTGTTAACCTTCAAAATCCTAGAACAGGACGTTACTCAAGACTTCCTCTGTAGCTCGTTAACCATGAACTTGACTCTGAGTCTGTATAGCCTCAAGGAATCATTCATTCGAGTCAGTGGATTATCCGAGTGAACGTGCTGAATAAAAATTCAATAGTTTATCAACTAGTTAAACAGCGTCCACATTGTAACCACTGGGTACACACGTATAGGCAAATTGTTATTATCCAATGTGCGACGGCCGAACGAAGAAAAATAGATAGTCGATCTTAGTGTGTCAGTGTGCCTATATGCTAATTGGTGGTCGATGAGCGAGTCAACCATTGCGAATTGGCATGGCTCGTCTCTCTTTAACATACGCATGTACCATACGTACCTTTCATGGCACGCGAGTACATATGTGACTATATAAATACGAATAAATACACTCCTATATATCAGCACGGTTATTCGCACAGTAGTTTAACGGTACAATGTTCGCTATGCCGATGGTAGAAAGTAGTTTGATATTTTGGCTGTGTCTAAAACCAAACTATGTATTTTGGTTAACTTCATAAGTAGTCAAGTGGTATTGTAAATGGAATAAATTTTTAAAAATATTTTCTGTGTATAAGAAGTTTGTCAGATTTATAGATTTAATAGCGACTAGAAATTCTGTGGTTTACTTTGAATCTTATGGGAGCAAATGGATAAACTAGTATGTACATACATATATGTAGAATCGAGTCGCATTGATTGTACGTTGATAAGGATGTTATGGGTTAATTACTACCGGGTCGATTGTTATCACGTGAAATTCCATCAACTATGGGAAATGTTAAGCCGGTTCTCATTAAGCCCGGGCACAGCATCAACGGTCTCGCAAACGGCCAACTAGACGCGCGTTTCGCACTCTCTGCTAATTGGCAGGTAAAAGTTGAAGTGGCTGAAGTGGAGCGGCGTTCCTGCATCAAGTGTAAATCGCAAACAGATGAATTAGCTAGATAATTTTATAAAAAGCAGCTTTAATATCGCCATAGTATTTCGTACCCATCATGCACTCGACCTAACCTCACTTATAGCGAACACAGCCGAGTCCCACGATGCACGAGGAAATTCAAATTCAACGTTTAAATGATCAACGACCCAGCTGTACCTATGCTGCAAATAAATAGTGATGAATTCAAAAAGAAAGTCACTAGATGAAATAGATATAGGTAGCCAGGATCTGTAATACGTGTCCGGATGTGACCCAGTCACTCATTCGTTAAGTCACTCGCTCACTTTCACCTCCTACGCATGAATTTTCTACATTGACTCTCGTAGCCTCGGTTGCGCCAACCCAAGCAAGGAGCTCAGGGTCGTTCATAAAATTCCCTAGATATCCCTATAGGCATCAACAGTTTACTCATCATCCAGCGCCACGCTTTTTCCTTGTTACCAACCGACGTCACGTGTCTTAGCATACAGTCAGCTTTTCTCTTTTTTATCTTCTTTCTACCGCCCACTCTAACCTTCCTGCTACTCTATTCTCCATTTACCTGATCATCCCCACTCTTACCTCCTCACTTTCACCAGCTGCATTCTGTGCATCCGGAATGGTCGACGCCCCGATCGTAAATAGGATAACCACTCGGTGTAATCTACTTATCCATTCGACTACTCAGCACTTTGGACTCTACTCCAATCCATCCAGACTTTCCAAAGCATTCTCCCGTGTACTGTATAGGTACATTTTGATTGATATAAGAAAAAAAAAGATTTCATTTCCTCTCACGAATATGTCTTATTTTTTTTTATCTGTTCTAGGTATAGCATCTAAGTCCTGCATTTCTCTAGGATATCCTGTGAGCATTGGCCATTGTACTTACCACTCTCTTATCAATCTGGTAGCACGCTTCTCAATCTCTTTCATTTCTACATGACGTACTCGGCTAACTAGAGTGATTGGGATTGCCTTATAACACGCTCGATACGGCTTGTGCTCGTGGCCCACGCAAACCAGACTCGGCCATCGGAACGTTCCAAATACTTACGACTGCGGTACGTACGTACGCGGCCATTGCTGACTTCAAGTTCTTCTTAAATGTCTACAAAAGGGTATGTCAATTTTATTATTAAAAATCCACGAGCAAGCTTAGTGTCGTGAAACTGGGAAAAAAGATGTCTGATCCATAGTCTTTTTCTACTTGGTGTATAATTTGTTTACATTTCTTTCTTTTTAGGTTATATATGACGAAGGAAGACATTATCCATGATTGTTGTTTTGGAGACTTTTCCATGGACCAAGTTGATTCCGACTATACTGATCATGGACCGATTACTATCTCAAGGATGGGTACTGGGAATTGTGAACCAAGCAGAAAGAGGAACGATCCGAGGAGAAAGTTCCAAAGGCAGGAAGTGAAGTAGGCCACGACTTTGACCGCTCGCAAGGTCCATACCTCTCCTCATACTATTGCTGGTCTTGCTGTAACTGTGGTGTTTACACCGAGCGCCATCCTACTGATGGCAATTGGTAGGCCACTGCCCACTGCCAACTTACATCTGGCTGATGCCCACTGCTCAGTTACTGGTAACTGTTGAACGCACTTCGATTCCAACGATTCTTTTTTATTTTAGTTTACTTTTTTATGCCTGACGTTAACACTCCATTTAATTGACGACCTTTACTCGGTTCGACAAGATCCCCAATGGGATTGGCCCGATTCTCTTGGTACAGTGATACACTTAATCGGTAAGAACAATAGCTCGTTTATCGGTGAACAGTTAAATTGAAAATTGAATTGTTATAAGGGTTGTAAATCCACTGGTATGACTATATGAATTTTTTGTTTGTATTTTTTTAGGATTTGACTTTTTTTATTACCGTTGACATCGTGCCTTAAGAATGTCTGGATTAAAGGAGCCATGCCAAGGAATTTCTACGTGGCCAGAGTTACGTCAGAGCTTTCTCTATTACGAGGAATGAGGGTGTACGTCCCTATTGTAGTGATGGTGTATAAAGATGGACCGAGTTGCGGGGCCTTTAATTAACATTTCCTGATAGGCCGGACCCATAAGGCCCATCCTACACGTGGAGGCTCAAGACTGTGTCAAGGCTGTTTTTTAACCCGGATGAATGACGGACTAAAATTCCAAGAAGGAAATAGAGAAAACTTTATCGCTTTTCTGAACAGTCTTTTCGACAAGCTCATACAATATCGATAGACCAAAACCACATCGATTGACATTTAATCGTTTCTAAAAAGAACTACCCGACTAGTATATAGTTCCTTTCGAAATTCCATCTCGAGTGACAACGCAAAACGTTCTGCCGATCTGCTCTGGCATTAATTCACTTTTTGCATGAATTCTCGCCAGGTTGAATATCGATCAGGAGTACCAACAGAATGCCCAGCATACACCGTTACGATAAAAAAGCAAAATATCCTCCAACAGGTACAATACAAGTTCAGAAGATAAAAATCGATAAAAAGGGCCTGCTCGTTCAATCAATTGCTTTAAGTGATTTTTTCATAAAATCAATCACACGCTAATCGCACACAGCCTTCAATACATATTAACAAGTACACATAGCTACTAAGTTAAAGAAAATGGCGGTCCCCAAAACCCCATAGGAAATAAAGAAGAACAATAATAAAACGTCCCAGATCAGAACGTCTTCTCGATTATCGGAAGTAGCAGCGAGGCATCTGGGTATTCTGTAGGATGTCTTCGAGATAGCTAATAAAATCGAAAGAATTAAATCGGCCTCCGTTCACTCTGCTACTAAACCGCAAAACATATAGGAGAACGTCCGTCCGACTAGTACAGGCTTTACCTACTGCCTACGTTACACGCACCGGCCGACTATACCTACAGTCTAGTGCATAAATAATTATCCCATACATTAATCTCGTAGCATACTACTCGTTCATACATATGTATTTTATACACGAGTGTACTCGCACGTATCTCTATATACTAGACTGTAGCGAACGATAATCGTAGAGTAGGTCAACGGAACAGCGCCTCTAGCAATCTGCGTTCTTCGGCTCTTCAATATTTACTCCTTCTTGTATCGAAGATGCCACGGACTTAGTATACACTGGAATGGGCCAGTCGGTTTGACAGGCCCAGTTGCACGTGAGAGGAACAATTCTTATGACAATCTTGATCTGCATATGAGTACTGGATGCCTCCTGTAAAACAAAGCCATGTCTGTTTATATTGCTCTATGAATTATTGAGGAAAGTTGAAGAAAGGAATGTATATGAATGAATACTAAATAAAGGATAGATCATTGAGAAATGACTGTTTATATTCTTATAATGATAGAATGACTTGCCTTCTTGTATACGCATAAGGATTTATGGCGATGCAGTAACAACAGAAGATATATAGGACTGTCGATGACTGTAAAGAGGAAGTCGATCACTTCCTTACTGGAGTACAGCTTTCCCAATAGAAAAACCGAGTAAAGACGATCTGTTACAGTTCCGACGACAGGATGACAAGACGACCCAGATCCAGGCCGAATGGACCCACGTATCGAATTTATTTTTTTCCTGGCAATTTTGCTCATCGAGAAGATCAAGACGTGACGATCCGCCTTATACGTATAATGTTGACAAAAATATCAAATACTCAACTGACTGTAATAAATATTGGAATAATACTAGTTCGAAGAGTTAGCATTAAGGCAACCAGGTCAGAAACCACTGTCGTACTTAGTTGCCATATGTGTAAACGACCGGTTGGTACACCCGAGCCAAGTTCTATGCGTGATCCACGATCGGATGATAGTCATTAATCATGATATCGGTGTAGAGATACGACGGTACGTGAGAATCTTAACGACTACCTGCTAAGGAGGCTGTAAGAAACAGTCCAGGACGATAGGTGGTAGTAAAGTAGATTGTTAGCGGTTCCTCAGCTTCCTACTGTCGGGATACAACGTGAAGTATGTTGGGATGTTGCATACCGAGTGTTTATTTTAAAAAATAGTACATCCGGATGCCGCCATACTTAAGGTCCATCCACAAGACTGTAAACCAGTGAATGTAGCAGTGAATGGTAAACGCGATAAACACGCTTGGGATTTGGTTGGAGCTTTTCAAATAGAAAATAAGTTTGGCAGAGCATCTTGCGTTCCACATACCTCGAATACTTCTTCTTCTATTTCTGATATACCAGAGGTGCGAGAGATCCAATAACAATTTCAAATAATGTGTCGCTTTCGCGAGTAACGATTGGTCGAGTTCAAATTTACCATGGCCGTACTTCAAGGACTTCCGCTTCCAGTACTTTCGTACAGGTATATTACGTAAAACTATTATTTATTAATAGAAAGTAGAGAGAAGCCCAGTGAATGACCGGATCTCAAAGAATGACGCCGAAATTAGAGTGCGCACGAGGCAGAGTGATGGGAGCGCCGGGATTGTCGCGCGTCGCCGTGTGGCGCGGCCGTCCTTTATGAGCTTTCGTCTGCTAGTGCAAGTTGCAGCGCCACCATGATAGTGAAGGCGAGCTCGTACGTGCCGCTCGTCAACTCCGCATGTGGTTTACGTCGTGGAGTAACGTGCGTCGCGACGCAATTTACACAGCCGTTACGAGAACATGGCACCATGGTCGAGAAGAGGATATCACGGGAGACAATGCACGAGCATTACTTGAGGACATTGGAAAAGTGTAAATGTGAGTAAAGCCACATGGAGGCCATATTACTTTTACCAGAGAAACGGCAAACTGTTGTTTGCGCGCGATTCTAGCGTAGTCGACTGCGTCGGGACGCTGCGCCTAGAATATCTACTGTTATTCTTCTAGAAGTCGAAGAACGCGCAGGCGCCCACTTCCTACCCATGTACGTTCTCTAATTCGTTACTCTTACGATTGCTTTAATGAACGCGGCAAATGAATCAATTTCAATTGTACGTAACGGCTCAGGTGTGCCTGAGAATAATTCCCATCAAATATATTAATATATAACAATACTCATAACCAGCTTTGAGAATAGAAACACGTCATTCCTAATAATATACGGAAATACAATGATATTTATAATTTCAAAACTCCTGACATAACACTGACTCAAGAACACGTTGTATCTATATATTCTATACACTAATCACTCTAAGAATATATTTATGTACATAGACGTATGCATACCCACGTTCTAAACTATTTCTATCACGTTGCATTTGCGGAATAGCGAAATCTGGGGAAGAGGTATGAAAGGGAAATCCTAGTTTTCTCATTGATACAAAGACCACATGGATTATATCACGTTACTGCATTAGCTGTCAAGGTAACCTATCGGTATCAATTACCTATGTCATTTAAAACCATATAATGTAATGATGCATGGCATCTGCAGCATCCTCCCGCAAATCCAACTAGTTGGTCGACAATTGGTTAACGGAGAACAATATATGTACTATACGTAGCCAATGATACGAGGTTATCAGTACCCTACTGACATTAATATTAATACCACTCGAGTACCTCGTAATAATAGGGTACCGCTGGTCCATTATTTCTACCAGTAATGCCACGTGTCTCCTGCTAGCTTAAAAACCATCCAACCTTTACCAAGTACCATATTATTTCTGTCCAGCCACCCAATCTCGGTCGATAACGATTAATCTTCAGAGCCACAAGAGCAAGAGAAAGAGAGAGAGAGAGAAGTAACAAATATAAAAATATTAAAAGTGCACTAAATTATTTTACGTAAGCTCAATTCCTGGTACCTTTACGTGTGTATGTGGACACACAAAATGAGAGCCTTCACATCCGCCATAACAGTAATTTTATACATATATGATCAGTTTTTTAATATCAATATCCTTTTTCATATCGTTTATGTATCTATGTTATATGTAATAGCTGATTATTCTGGTAAATATGATTAAAAAATTATTATAATTATATGATAAAGATTCTTCATAATATTTTATGGCATATATTGTACGTATAGGTATGTACTTATTAAGAGTAACTGACATGTCCTGTTACACAAGCAAATAACATTATCGTTCGTTTAGCGAAGAAGCTACCGCAGGATGTCAATCCCAGAGGAGTGTTTGCCTGTAACGAGCTCGACCTTAAGGAGGTTCAGGTCTATGGATTCGATTACGACTACACCCTCGCGTGCTACAAACCCTCTATGGATTACTTGCTGTATAATCTCGGGCGAGACATGCTCATCAAGAAATACAAGGTACTTTGACTTTATTAAAAATTATTTCTTTGTTCGAATTCATCGACGTCTTCGAGATCATTTTCAGGGACTGATTTTGGGCCTGTTTTGTAGTATCCTGAGGGTATTGGCAAGCTGGAATACAGAGAAGGATTCGCAGTACGAGGATTGCATTACGACATCGAAAAAGGACTTTTATTGAAGCTTGATAGTTTCCTGCAGATACAACTTGGTACAGTTTACAGAGGTCTACATCCGGTTCCGGATGATGAGGTGTTGAGACTTTATAAAAATCGGATTATTCCAATTGCCTATGTTGAGGCACCGCATAAACATTCACACGTAAGTGTTTACGTTTGTATCCAAAATTCAGTGGGTTTTGCAAAATCATTTTTGGAGGTGGTTTTCATCACGTGACCCCCCTGCATTCTGGGCAACCGGTTATACAGATTGAAAAGTATGCATGCAATGTGACGTTTTATTAAATGGACCTGGCAAGTCACTGGCCTGATATTATATTCTACTTTCTTGGGATCTACCTTCAGCCCTTTTGCTTCTTGAGTCTCCTTTTTGTTTCATATATGAAATTATATGTATTTATTTATTGGCATGATGACGTATTTGCTTTTTTTCCAAATATTCCATCTGGTGGATTTTACTTAACTGAAGTATAAAGTAAGTAATTGGGCAAACTGGTTTTAGGTATCTTTTGTGATTCTATAATCAATCGTGAATGTGTTTGTAGGATGGAGTTAAACGAACGAAAATGGTTCAACTAGCGGATTTGTTTTCTGTACCGGAAATGGGATTGTTATGTAACGTCACTGAATACTTCCTGAGAAATCATATAGATTATCATCCGGAAATCTTGTTCAGGGATGTCAAAGTGAGTTCAGAAGATATCTGATATTTAATCTTGTGATTAAATACATGATTGATGATGATGATTGATTGATTAAATGTTTTTTAGAATTCAGTTCAGAACTGTCATCCCATAATGCATCAAATGGTTGTCAACAATGTCTCGGAATATTTGGAACAGACCAAAGACCTGGTAAAGTTTTTTGACCGTTTGAAAGCTGCTGGTAAAAGAATGTTTCTGGTAACGAATAGTCCCTTCCATTTCGTGTAAGTAATCGAGGAATAATTTTATGTTATTTAACTATGTAGATTTATCGTTGTAATGATCTTGAACCTTTTGCAGAGACAAGGGGATGCGTTTCTTGGTTGGCGACGACTGGAAACACTACTTTGATGTTGTGATTGTTCAGGCAAGAAAACCTAGATTTTTTACTGAAGAATCGCGACCCTTGAGGATCTATGATGAAAACAATCAAACGCAATTGTGGGACAGAGTGACTAGTCTTGAGAAGGGTGTGATATATCTTGAGGTATATTTATGTAATATTCATCAAATATAGTATACGATATAATTTAAAAATTATGTTGAACTAACAATCATTTGTCATTTTCAGGGAACGGTGAAGCAACTTCAGGACATGACTGGATGGCGAGGTCATCAAGTTCTGTACTTTGGTGATCATCCTTATAGTGATCTGGCTGACGTCACTTTAGAACATGGCTGGAGGACAGGCGCGATCATTAAGGAATTAACTGTCAGTTTAATTAATTCAATGGAAATTGAATTAGAGTATTCAAATCTAATCGATGCAATCTTCAAATTGCAGCACGAGATTGAAACTCTAAATGACCCAAGGTTCAAGGAAAATGCAAACTGGTTGCAAATGCTGACTGGATTGATTGAAGATCATCAAGATTATGAGGGACCGGAAGCCCAGGCTCAATTGGACGAATGGATGCACGAGAGGGATGAGCTTAGGAATGAGATAAAACGTGTCTTTAATCAACAATTTGGTTCGGTCTTTAGGACGTATCACAATCCGACATATTTTTCCAGAAGGTTGTTTAGGTTTGCTGATATTTATATGAGTTCCATTACGAATCTCTTAGGATATTCTCCCAGTCATACGTTTTATCCAAGAAGAGGCGTGATGCCTCATGAATATATTAGTTACTTTGTGTAAATGATAATTATCAATTATTTTTCATTTCTAAGGATTACGAAGAGACTTGATACAACTGAAACTTGAGATTGCTTAGATTCTTTACCAAGCACAGATAATTGCTATTGTTAAGATATAAGCCTTGGTGAAATGACAATAAAATTTTCAAATTCTTTAGTATTGACTCTTCGTAATCTTCTGAATCAGATCTTTCGAAACTATGTGATGAACAAATCAAAAATTTTAATACTGTATTAAAATCACAATGGAGTGTGGACATCCATCTGTTCAAGTACAAATGATATATCACTTATGCTAGCACTTTCAGTGCTTCTTAAAGAAATGAGAAGAAAACTGGGCGCTATGCCTTACGTCCCAGCATACTTTAAGTCTGTAAAATAACTAGATTAGTATAAACTCGATAAAAATTACTAGAGATATTTCTGTTAAGCTTGTAAAAGAATTAAAGGGGTCAGATCGGCAGATACTCGCCACGGATTAGTAAAATCGTAAGAGAATTTGCGCAGTACCATATCACGTGAACAACTAGTCTTACTACATAAATAATGAAGAATACAAAGATTGAACAGTGCCAAAAGAACATTGAAGTCCTTTCTTGTTCCTCCATTCGATGAATTTAATTAAGAAAATGAACGATCGCTGTGATCATAATTTCACTTTCTGATAATAAATTTACATTGAATATTCTTTTTTTTATCTCCCGCGATACTCAAACTTCCTTTGTCTCCACTGTCATTCTATCAGCATTTGACATATTGAAAGAAAACGTATCTAAAATTATTCATTATGGACGATAAAATCCCTAATACCTTAGTTTCTGACGAAACTACTCAGGAACAGAATTTGAGTTATGAACAACAATATCGTATATCAGGTATAGCTTTAGGTGAAATATCCTTAGTCACTGAACAACAGGTAAAAGCGAATGCAGTAGAAGTCCCAGAAACAATACAAGATGAAGACACGATAGAAGAGACATTAAGAAAGAGCGCAGAGATGTTGGCAAAAAATCTGGAAAAAATGTCCCTGATGGAACTTAGAAAAAGAACGGTAACTCGTTAAAGGGTAAAGAATAACAACATTTTCATGAAGCATACTTAATGAAATATTGCAGCAAGAGGATATCACTGTAGCAACAAAAGCTACGAAAAAAGTCAGTCTATCCGAAGGAGAATCTACTCGGATTGAAGTACCGTTGAAGGGGGAAGATTTGATAAGAGAAAAACAACGTGGTAGTATAGTGACAGGTCGCAGTAGTATTTTTACCTTTTCACACGTAACAGGAACAACTCGTAGTTCAGGAACAGAGTCTCCGGAAAAGGTAATAAATTGAATTGAATAAACTTTTCAGACAGCTAATTAATTCTTTATGCAGGTACGAGATTCGGAAGCGGGTTTAAATTCATACCTAAAAACATTCTCAAAGATGATAAGCACTGGTCACTCTGGTAACATCGGCGTTTGCAGTATGTCCTTTGCTGCTCTGAAATCAAATCCTCTTCCTAGATTTGAAGCCAACGCGATAGTTTGCATCCTGCAGGAATGCCTGGACTATTTGTCTTTATTAACATACGTCATTCCGGCCGAAGTGGATCCACGCTGGGATGAAAGTTACAAAACTATTAAGGAATTATACGGAGGTCCTAATGAACCTCGGATCATCTTCGAGGAAGACTTAGGTCTGTTACCTTTGGTACCTACTGTAGCTCAGAAGCTGCAACGTGATAGGTTTGTTTATTAAGAATTTGAGATATGAATATTATGATGTTATTGTGTAATTATTAATTAGGTATTACGCTTATTGTGTTCTTTCTGACACCACTGAAGAGATTATGGAAAGTGGAACGTATGACTCTCTGCAGAATACTGTTGATGAATGTGTTAGGACTCAGGAAGGTGAACATATACTCCAGGTCAATTGCCAGATATGGACTGAGCAGGTCAAACAGCTGTACGACTTGATTCGCTTGAAGAATATTGAGAATCAGGAAAGTTTTGCAAAACGTGCTGAAGCTGCTGTAAAATTGAATGCAGAGGTGGACAATACAATATTTTTAAATGGCTCTAAGTTAGGTGAGAATTGCTGAACTGGATAGAAATTCAATATGAATATTTTATATTTCATTTCAGCCTATCTAGAACGATGGGAAGCTGCAAGGTTAGAACTGCATGGCTGTCGCATGAAAATTAAAGAGCAGGAATTGCAAAACAAGTTGGCAGAATATACACTTATGGAAAGAGTGGATGCCATTGTTGCTGGTGAAGTTTGTACATACCTGAAAGCTAGTACGAAGGACATGGAGGATGAAATAATGGTTTGGACTAGCCAATACAATGAAGAAATCGAACGTCGTGAGCAGGAAATCAATGAATTTAAAGTACACAATTATTTTCCTAATTATTCGATTAAAGTAAAATAGCTTAAAGTTTTTCTGTTTTTAGGAACAGATATTAGAACAAAAAATAGTTCTTGAGCAACTTTACTCCATTAGGGATGAACGACAAGGATTGATTGACGAATATTATGCTGAAAAAGAACGTGCAAAAGAGAAAGCAGAATACTGGAAAACCATTCACCGATCAGCAACAATCATTCAATCATTATGGAGAGGATATATAGTGAGGAATCAATTAGGTGAATTTAAAGGTCTTTGGAATGTTCTTAGCAAAAGAAAAAAGCAGGCAGCTAAGATACGTAAGAAGCGCGAAGTTCAGCAAAGGAAGATGGCTGAAAAGTGGGCAAAGACGAATTTAAAAAATCCGAAGAATCGCTCAGGGAAGTAACGAATGATCTGGCGAAATAAATTATCTTGGCGGCCTGTATAAATTATTCAAATATATTTTTAAACAAACATCAGTGATACAGTATGTACAAGAAATTCTGATTCACACTCATGCGAACACAACACGCGCACATCCTCTGCCTTAATTTCTATAAGGGTGGCATCGGGCTTCTTCCATATCGCCCTGGACGCCGGGTGTCGTCCCCATGGCCCCCGTGTATTTCATCTAAATCGCGCAACCACGAACTAACAAATCATATGCGACCGTAAGGATCGATTGTTACGCATTAACTATCAAACCATCGGTTTTCATTGTGTCTCCACAATTTGGATAACAATGTATAATGGTGGGAGATGGTTTTCCTTTTCCGTGGTTGAGAGAAAAAACGAAATGGAACGAGCAAATGACTTTGAAGCGAGAGTCTAGCGACTCATGCAGTCCATTACCACTATAATGGCGTCGACTAATAAAGACTTCGAAAAGACGAATTTTGACAGCTCGTCCATCACTTTTGACATTACTGGTGCTTTTAATCTGGAATTCTTTAAACAAAAAATGTTTATGAGGGTAATGATATACGAGCGCTGCGATAAAGCGTCACTCGAATGGCATTCCGTAAAAGCGTGCTTCAATTCAAGAAATTCGATCTGTTCCTTAATTTTTTTCTTTCATAAATTGGCTAAATCACGGTCGTTGCAGTGAAGTTCACCAGAAACTTACAATGAAGCGTTTCGATATCCACTTGTATCTTTTTAATTTAAATTGCCAATCGCGAAGAGTGACTACCGTGGAAGTAGAATCGAGAAATAAATTCGATTAGTTGTTTAGAGTCAAAAAATCGAAGACGCGTCACGTTGGGTTTCTCGACGACGATGACGAGGGATAATATTCGACATTGCGCGAATGCGCTGGGAAATTGTGTTACAATGGCTAGTTGAAGTGAAATTTAAATTGGAAGGGTGAACCGTGGAAGTGATTAAACTCCTGGAAGGGATTGAAGCCATGTTGATGTTTCCCGGATTCAGGATCCAGAGGATCCTCACCCCGGTCGAATTTCGCTCTTTTCTCGTCGTCCGTAAGTACTTCCTTTGCGGCGGCGATGTCGATAAACTTCTTCTGAGCACGTTTCTTCTCTTCGCCTTCGTGAAAGTTATCCGGATGCCACTTCTGCGCAGCCTTCCTGTATGCTTTGGTAATGTCTCTCTTGGTAGCTGTTCTTGGAACTCCCAAGATCTTGTAATAGTCTCTCGTTTCTGAAATTTTCTGCCGTTGTTGGGCCTTTTGTAAGCCCTCCTTAGCTCGTTGTAATGCAGGATCTATTTCCAAGGCTTCTTTGTAGTCCCGAATCGCTATACGAGATACAATAATACAATGTAACAAATTCCCCAGGAATTTTGAATTTCAGTTGAAAGTGACACTGATCAATCCTTACCATCGTCATACATTTCAACTGCTAAATACGCTTCAGCACTATCGCAAAGTATTCCTGGTTCCCGTCGTATTTTCAACGCATCCTGACAGCTCGTGACAGCTTTCTCTGTATCCGTTGTGCCTGCGTAGCACTTACACAGTAACTGGAATGCTAAGAAACGCACGTTCAGTACTGCAGGCTCATTGTTCAGAGCTCTCCGTGCCGAATCTATGCATTCCTCGTTATCCCCAGTCTGATGAGAGGTTTCCGCATCAGTCAGAAGCTTTGCGACCTTCTTAACTTTCTTATAGAATGGGAAACACTCCTTGTGCTCCGGGTCGAGCTTCAGACATTCACGGATCTCCCTTAAGGATTCAAAATAGTCTGTTAGCTACCATCTTAGTAGACAGCGCGATATGTTCTAATGCACTTTCATGCATTTTCAAATGCAAAACTTACTTTAATGACTCGTCAACTTGTCCCAGTCGATACAGCAATGAAGAAAGTTTGAAATATCCTTGAGTATTATCAGAAAGTAACTTCGTCGTGGAACGTATGTCAGAAACAGCACTCATGTGGTCACCAAGAGCTACATGACATTCCGCTCTGAGTTCCCTGAGCTCAGGAGCCCATGGACAGACTTCGATTATCCTGGTAATTAGTGGTACAGCTGCTGCATAGTCACCGCTTCTCACAAGGTAATCTGCTGCGTGCATTTCCTCTTGCACTGGCGCTATTTTATACAAGGAATTCAAAGCATCCTCGTTGTGTGGATCTATAGCCAACTGTGTCAAGTTCTTAATTAGTACAAATAAAATCTTATTGTCTAGTAGTCCACATAATATTCACATACCACGTCTCTAAAATCAGTCTCAGCCGCTTCAAAGTTTCCTTGCTTAAGCAACACATTACCACGCTGCAAACGCGCGGATGTAAAGTCTGGCTTCAGCTCAAGGACTTTATCCAAGTCGAGCAAAGCAAACTTAGCTTTCCCCAAAGCCAGATACACTGTACCCCTTTTATAATATGTTAAATAATTATTTGGATCACCCTCTAAAAATAATAATGCATTATTACACATTGTAGAATGGAACAACCACTACATCACTACTGGATGATCCTGTCGCGGTTCCTTACCAACTGCAGCATGGTAATGTGACAATGCATCCTGGAGTTGTCCCCTTGCAAGGAAATCTCTACCTAAATCTAAATGTCTTTCGACTTCTGACTGTGAGACACTTGTGGCCACTAAAAACAAGTAAAAGGAGCGATCATCACCATTAGTCACAGGCGTATTACTGCAACTTAAATATTCAGCTATCAAAGGTTAGGAATTTACATACCCTCCAAAGACAGATCAAACAATACCAGCAACAGACAGCAGTGGTACATGATGACGATTTAATCGCCCGAGGTTCTTCCAATTGACGTTACAATACGAAAAAACTTGGAGCACTGTTAAAACTAGCACCTATCTCACGTATATCATAAAACTGAGAAGCGAAACCGCCATTGCGATCGTGGTTTCACGCTATTGGTCCAACACACTGTCCATGCTCGTACGTTCCCCCACTGACAATTATATTACAGCCACTTTATTCATAAATGTCTAAAATTGACCAAAGCCATGGAAATAAAATTTAGTATCGGATAAGCTCCTATCACTAAACAAATCCAAACAAATTTAACTTGTCAAATTTACATAGAAACTAAAGGAATACTTTATATTTATTGATAAAAATATACGAAAGACTTTGAATCACGGTATCGAAAAATAATAGAAAACATATAGCTCATGATAAGACCACTTCATTGAGTCATATTGATTAGTGGATAATTAATAATTAAATTGAAAGGATAATTAGGAAATGGTACGATACAATTCTTTCGAGGATAAATCATCATTACACATTGATTTAAGATTGTGTAATCCTTTGTTTTTTGTCCACCTTTATTATACGATTTCATTTTGTAGAATTCTCCTGTCACTTTTTCACGCCAGATGTGTCTCGCGTAATACTAAAAAATAAAAGGAAACTAAATCGTCGTCTTATGAGGAAAGAATAGATGCTCCTGATCGGGGTCGTCTCGTCTCTTCCGATATATACCCGGTACAAATAGCTGTCATCTAACTATCTTCCCTACGTCACTCCTTAGAGACGATGATAACCGGAGAGATAAGAAGATACAAATGAAACGGTATTCATATACATGTCAGGAAAAAAAAATTTAATTGAACTCTCTACCTACCCGATACTCATACTTTGTACCCTATTAGTATGCTACCGTACACACGAATCTCTAGATACGTTTTTTGTTTTTACTTAATAATGGTAAATGCAATTACTCTTTTTCTCGCATGTTCCGCACCATCAGGTCAAGTATTTTCTTCTTGTTCGCCCTCTCTCTCATTTAATAAACTCACTCAGGTTTTCTGTCTCCTTCATCCACTTCCTTTTTACACACGAGATACTTCTTCGCCCTCCATCTTTAATTATTAATATTAATATTATTATTTCATCCGATACCCGTACGACATACAGTGATTTGTTGTAGACGTATTTTTTCTTTTTTCATTACTAAATTTTCGTTACGGTTCTCGACTAATGTAGCATGTAAATGTCTGACTACTAGAGTAAAAGAGACTGACAGAATGATCAATTATCATGTTCCTCCTTCCGTCATTATTTCGTCCTTTGATTTCTCATAAAGAAATCCTCGCGCCATCCGTAACTTCAATTAGGTATTTAGTGTTATTACGTTATAAATAGGTAATGCGACCCGCGCGCCGCTCGGCGGCCAAATCGTTAAACGCAAACATCATTCTCTTTAAACACTTCGAAATATTAAACAGAATGAAACAGAAAGCGTCAACGACAGCAAGTGAAATGCTACTCGTACAAAATTTTACAATTTTTCCCGTTAATTTATTGAACGCCGAGCAACGCCTACGGTTAATTGAAACATTCTTAAAAGTTATAAGACATTTCTTTTGCCATCCCGTCTCATACAACATTTTTCTCCCGGTTCCAATCATTCGTTCCTCTCGTTTCCGTTCCTCCTCTTCTTTATTCCGCGCATCCGGCGACCAGTTTTTCGTTCCTTCTGTCATTCGCATTCGTGTGTGCCATCGTGGGTGACTCCTTGTATCGTGTCCAACGTGTACGCAATAAATATCAAATACATCGAAATTCATACCCTCGTTCCTAATAGCATTTATTAATTCAGTGGCAGAGGCGGCAAACGGTGATCACAATTTTCATACAAGGAACGAGAGTACGTTTTCAAATGGCACGCACGCAACGAAATCCGAAATAAAAGTTTTCCTTTTCAAAATCGAAAAGAACAGCGCGTGTATAAAATAACGAGATACAATACGCGCATAGAAGATGCACTCTATTATTCGGTATTACCATTACTCGCTTATTTGTCCTTCACTAATTTGTTTCCTCTCATTTTTTGCGACATGTGTGGTTGTGTATTTATGTACGTGTAGGTATTAATGTATATCGTATCATGCAATTATGTATTCTCTTAGTAATGATTGCAGTCACAGTCAACATCGTCCTTCTCCATATATATATATTTATAACGTGATAATATCCATACCCCCCCCACCCACCCTCCCATGCTCACCCCCTCCATTAAATTCCCAACCAAATTCAAGACACGAATTGTATCAAACCCATCCCAATTTATTTGTCCTCCCCTCTCATCAATTTCTTCCCATCCCCATTAATTACCATGTCGAAGTTTTATTTAATTGTTACATTTCTGTTTCTCAGTGATTTATATTCATCATCGTTCATTTATTTATTTCATTTTGTCCAAGGCTGCTCGTCCGATAAACCTCAGAGGACCAAACATCACGTAAATACGTACTCTCGAGAGTGTACGCAAGAAAAAAGTTTACAGAAAGAGAAAAATGAGCAGAGAAAAATTAGTACAAGATGCGAGTATCGCATTAGTCGTCGTTCAGACAAGAAGAACGAGAACGACGTCTCGCAACGGAGAGAGAAAAGAAAAAAGAATCAATAAATAACTAAATAGGTATGTCAATAAATAGAATCATTTTAATTAGATTACCATTCGTTTCCTATTCTCGCCACGTATAAGACATATCCCAGGAATCCTAAATCATAATACAAAACGTATACATAATTTAGTCGCACGTTGATTTTTAGTGGAAAAAAAAAAGAGAAAAAAAACATTACTTTGTCTAATCGCGATTCGGTGGACAGCTGGCAGTTTTTTTGACAATTCCCCCCATTACTACTTGAGTCACTAAAACTTCACCCACCCAACCCACGATTATAGTCAAATTGAACTAAGCCCTTTAAGTGACCCCCTCCCCCCTACAATGAGGGAATGAGAGGAGAAATTTAATTGATGATGATTGATGATCATTACATTGCCAAATCGAATTGGATGATTAGAAAAAAATATATACAATATATATTGTAGAATTCATTCGTTGTAGTATTCATTCAATATATATATATATATATATTGTATAATGATACTTTTTTTTCTTTACAAGAGACTAAATGAAATTGAGTAGACTAAATTATCGTAAGAAATATCGATGCGCTCGCTCTTATATCTTTGAACAATTAATAACGCATAATAAACGCTCGTCTATTCGACCTGAGATTAATTTAATCGCTCGATGATCTGACATGATGAAACTTAAATCTATCGCTGCTACGTCGCGGCAGACGAATGAGAATACAAAGTACGATGTATGATCGGTAGTCGTTTCGATAGTTTTTAATTACACATTAGTACTATAAGATTTGTTCACGTACCGACCGAGTCGATTCACAATAGGAGCAAACTGTCCACCCAATTTTCATTACGTACGAAATAGCTTTGAGGTGCATCGCAAGATTTTTTGTTCTTCTCACCGTTCGTACACTCACGTCCAAAATTGATGGCTCGACAGGCGGGTCAAATTTAAAGACTAAAATAGACTCGATGCGAAAGCGCAATAGCGATACTGGGAACTGTCAAATGTTACCGAAAGCTTTGCGAAATACATTATTTATTGGTTTATGACGAACTAAAAAGATTGAAGCAACATGTTTTGTGACAATTTTCAAAATTTTGAATCATTCCAAATATTTCTTCTGGCAAACATATCAGTGAGATTGAAACGAGTGACGGAGTTGTGGACGCGGCATAAATTCGGAATACCTATGTTCTCGATATAGCAAAATAAAAAAAAAAAGTGATCATAAAGGCAATTACGAAAGAATTATCGGTAGCGCGATTTCGCGTACATTTAAATTTATGCTGGAAAGTCAAAGAACAGCGTATAAGCTTGGTGTTTCTTGTCATCGTCAAAATGGCTGACGATCCTTGTGAATCGGTCGACGAAGGACGAGAGAAAAATAAAGGGAAACCCTTTCCAGCCGTAACCGATGGATAATGAATTTTCAATAATCGTCGCATTAAAATTTCTAAGCCGCAAAACTTACAAGACGGCCAAGGAAGTCAACAATATTACTCGTTATTAATGCTATTTGAAAGTTTCTAGTTTTGAAATAATTATTCGTTCCTCTGTCCTAAAGAGGCATTCACACACCTTGGTCCACGGTCACACGGCATACGACGCACCACGCACGCGATTGCACTATTAATCTATTAATATAACAGGTATTAGGTTTTATGACATGTCTAAAAATCCTGTCAATGTTGTCACGCAAATCGAATTTGTACTTTTTCTCGCAATTAGATTAGGTAAGAATCCGACGCCTGCACACAAAAAGGATACCCATCAATATTTTCCTAAAGTCCCATTCCCAGATCTACGACACGCATTAACGACGCCAATGAAACAATCTGCCAAAGCTACAGAGAACCAATCAAACGGCCGTAACACGAGCCCGGGGATTCCCCTATTTCATGAACCGTCGTTAAATACGAGCGCACATTCTCGTAGCCGCGCTTTAACCTCTCTTATTTTTTCACATCGTATTATTTCATCATTCCCTTTAAGTAGAAACAATGCCCCAAAAAACGTCTTTTCAGGAGCGCAAGAGCTTAGCGTTCAGCCCTCCCCGATCGGACAACAGCCAACTTTGTTCTTGTTCTCTGTTATATTGTAACGACTTAATATCCCATCGTTTTAGCTCGGTGTCGACGCGAGCTAAAAAATCTTACCCGACATTCAATATCGATAAATTAATTAATTAATTTAATATTTTGTATCTTGTTAATCGTTCATTTATCAATTCGCGTGGAAATTGAATGTCCCAAGATCGTTCGATATCACAGTCGTTTTTCATTTTTTTTTTTTTCTTCATCTTTAATTACTTTAAATGTTATGTATTTATGATTATTACTTAATATGTTTATTTTTAATATATATATATATATAGCGTAGCGTACTGATAAATACAGTTATAAAATATTATATGAATGCACCCTTTCATCCTCTCTATGCCTCCCCAGCCAAGGGCTCGCATCTTTAACAACTTGAGCCGTTATTAATCGGCGAGTAGGTACTGTTGTGACGGCGGTGGCGGTGAGGCGTTATTTTTTATCTACTACTTCCTTCTCCGTCCGACCCCTCCGCCACTATCTACCCTCAGCACGTACCACCTTTACCCTCTTAACTCCCCTGTAACTGCAACCGTATCTTTATTTAATTCTCGCTTCAGCCAGCCTTCGTTTATTTCATTTATCTCGTTATTTTGGTATTACACTCTCTTTAGTCGCGCGTCTCTTCGTTCACGGCTAGTTTTGTCGTTTAGCGTCGCCTATAATTTTTACGTTCGATTCGTGTCGATTTTTTTCATTTATTATTAAAATCTTCCCACTTCGCTCTGCGGAATCAAAGTCTTCGCGTTACCATTTAGAAACGTAACTGGTCGATGTACAACGTAAACGACGCTCGCTACCTGATGCGCATCGCGTGCTTACAAGATTTTAGAGTTTATCGTGTACTTTTAATTAATAAAAAAAAACCGACGCCATTAAATCCCCGTTTTCATTTGTAGTTCACACAATCTTCCCTCTTCATCGTCTGTCGAACTAACGCGTTCGCGTATCCTCGTTTACGGCGGCACGAGAGAAATTTCTAAAGGTACCTAAAGGACGCATCCCTTAAAAAAAAAATCAACCCTTCCCCACCCCGTACATACATTGTCTAAATTAGAACAGCTATCGCGGCCGTTGCCGATTACGCTGCGTAAATGTGCCTCTTAGCTAATTTCAGGTAGACCCGTGACGTTACCGTCGCAACGACAATTTGTTCTCCTAGGGACGGCAAATCAACAGAATACCGTTCGTCGTTGTGGTAATACGATAATACAAAAAGAAAGGAGAAAAACAAAGGGGAAAGAAGAAGAAAAAATATGACAAGACAGACGAATGGAAAAAGCAATAACGAATGAGACGATCGACGGAGAGAAGAAGAATAATCGATAAACTTATCATGCGATGTACTTCGCGCGGATTCTCAATTATTAATTCGATACCATCGATCATTAAGATGGCGCCCTTCGGCCTTTTAACGGATCTCATATTCGTGCGTTCCTTTACTTTGTCTTTTCCTTTTTTTTTTTTCTAAGTTTCTCTAAATTACAAACTCCTTTCTCTGCCTCCGTTTGTTTTTTTCATTCTCTCGTTTCCTTTTATTACTATTTCGATTTTCTCTCCCACTATGTGTATCTGTTGCGCGACTATCGAAAGAAGACGGGTGTCCCGACAAAGCCGTCAGACCGACTGCGCATGCTCCTCACTCGACGTCGGCGGACACTCGCCAAATTTTCGCGCGAGTAATTGAATTACAATAAAGCCACAACGGAGTCGCGTAGTCTCGACAGATCTTTAAAAAAAAAAAAATTTTCACTACACTCCTTTCCATCTACAATTGAGTGTTTTGCGTGTCTCTTTGTATTTAGTGTCAGCGTGGCGCTTGTGTTTCCCACACGTGTAAAGTGATCTCGCGTACCTAGGCGTTATTTCGCGTTAATGGCAATAACGATCGTTCAATTTCATTCGCTTGGTATTCAGTCTACAAAGTATTCACGAACGCCCACCACAACGTAGACGCCGCAAAAATCAACTGGACCAATAGACAGGTAGCACGAATTAAAATAAAGAAAAAGAATCAGCCAACATACGGCCAATCATTTGTCAAATAATTTCACCTGACTTAATACACGAATACCTCCTCTCCCTTATTCATCCCGCGCGTGTACCTTTCGCGTAAATCGCCAGAAAATTTAACTAACGCGTCGTCAACGTAGTCGCGCGTACGAATTAACGTATTGACATGGGAATCGAGAGTTTAATGTCTTTTCATGTTTCATTGAAAAGAGACTGGAGTGCAGACAGTCAGCGTGTGATCGTTAAGTATGCAGTACTGTCTGTCGCGTGGCGTAAATATGATTATACTCGGTGTGTCTTTGCGTTCGAGCATGCATGTCAAGTAAGACTTCAGTGTGACAATATAACGTCAGACGCAGTCAGAGTATCCCGTATGTCGTGTCCTGTATGTGCGCGCGCGTTTTCTGTGGATGTGGTGTGGAACCTACGTGTCTCTTACATATAATTGAATTTGCGTGTAGAGTAGTAGTAATAATGGTAGTAATAATGGCGATGGAGTTCATATTAATGATCTACTTGTCCCATCCTCCCCACCAGTCAGGGCCGTTGCTGCTGCCATTGTTGGAGGAATTGTTGTACGATGAATTGTTATAGTTGCCTCCGTAGCCACCCCCGTAGCCACCTGAAAAAAAGCACAGCCAAAGATATACGACCGGTACCTTGTGGTAAGCAACCTCGAGTACTCAAGGAAGTGTGCGACACGTGGGAACAGGCCGGAGGAAGATCTAAAAGAAACAATAGGCAAAGAGACGCGATGAAGACTTACCACCGTAGCTACCGGGTCTTCCGGATGAGCCGTTGTTCCGTGCTGAACCAGCACTGGCTTGTTGACGATAATCTCTCGCACCAAAGCCGCCGCTAAAACGACCACCCTTGGTGGTTCCTGAACGTCTACCACCTCCGGTGTGTCTTGCTTCTACGAACATGTTGTCGAGCCAAGATGGCAGCTCCTGGTTAGCCTCGACCAGCAAGGAGACCAAATCACGTACTAGACCGTGATTCTTGTTATTAAAGAACGATGTTGCCAGACCTAGACAACGTTAGAGAGAGCGCATGTTTAAGTGAGTCATGAAGAAGTAATGGCTATTTATATATGTGTATGTATTTATTTTAGATTGGTACTAACCTAGATTTCCCATGCGGCCGGTACGACCTATACGATGAACGTATTCCTCGACATCGCCGGGTAAATCGAAATTGATTACGTGTTTCACGTGGGGAATATCGAGACCACGAGCGGCGACGGCCGTAGCGACGAGAATCGGCGCCTTTCCGGCACGGAAACGACGCAACGCGTCCTCACGCTCGCGTTGGCTTCTGTCACCGTGGATACTTGTCACCGGATAGTTCATCTGATGAAGAAATTCTTCGAGCATGTCAGCGCCCTTTTTCGTCTCCACGAATACGAGTGTCAAGGACTCTGCTGCTACTCCATCGTCCCCCACTTTATTGTTGCAAACAAATTAAAGTGTTTTTTCACGTTACGAACGACCGAAATTGAAGAAACGAGAAGGTGCACCCACGAGTGGAATGATTTGCGAGCTCACCTCGTGCGTTCGTACAAAGATTATGTGAATTTAGCGATTGCCAATGAGAAGAAAAAGAATGAAAACTAATACTTACAATTTTCCCTGAAATCACTTGCTTGCAGTAAATCAAGCAGATAGGAACGTTTATCGTGTTCCTCAACCCACACGATCTTCTGCGTAATATTCTCAGATGTGGAGCCGACACGACCGACAGCAAGGAATATGTAATTGTTCAGGAAGTCGCGAGCCAGAATCTGGATCTCCTTCGGGAAGGTGGCTGAGAACATGAGAGTTTGACGTTCTCCTGTTGGAGGCATCGTATCCTCTTCAACGATGCGTCTAATTTGTGGTTCGAAACCCATGTCCAACATCCGGTCAGCCTCATCGAGCACAAGATACCTAAAGGAAGTGATCACGTTAGTTTCTCGCTCGTAGGTTTAAACGAATAAATTCAAGTATTAGAACTGGTAATTTACCGGCAATTATGTAAGCCGATCTTGCCACGGCTAAGCATGTCTGCCAGACGACCTGGAGTGGCGACCAGCAAATGGCAGCCACGATCCAATTCGCGCATCTGATCGACGATATTAGCACCGCCGTAGACGACGGCTGGTCGCATACGGGATCTGTAGGCGAACTTGCGCGCCTCGTCGTAGATTTGAGTGGCCAATTCTCTAGTGGGAGCCAGGACGAGTCCCAAGGGATACTGTTTACGTCTCCCTGAGGCGCCAGCTTGGGGTGGTGGAGGACGAGGTCCACACTCGTAAATCTGATTCAAAATTGGCACTAGGAAGGCCGCAGTTTTACCGGAGCCCGTCTGAGCACAGGCCATCACGTCACGGTGTCCCATGATGATTGGAATTGCATACTTCTGGACCGGAGTAGGCTTGTCGTAACCTGCCAAGGCGATGCTGTTCTGTACTATCTCGGTCAGCTTAACCTCGTCGAAGGATGTGATATGGGGCGGTATATTGTCTCCAGTAGCCTCAACTGGGATGTCCTCGTATTTGCTAAAGTTGATTCCAGTATTCCCAGTACCAAACAATTCCAACTCGAGTCTTTCATCACGAGAGGTGAGATTTGTCCAATCGACATCGCCTCTTCCGCGACCACCGCCGCCGCCTCCTCCTCCTCCGCCACCCTCCCTCTCATCCTTCCACCTGCCACCGGAACTTCCCATTCTCTGGTCATTTCTGTTCTCGTTCCAACGGTCATTCCTGGGCTGTTCCTGCCAGCGATCGTTCCCGGAAGTGACCGGACGATCGCGTTCCCCGGCATTGGCATACCGGTAGTCTCTACCATTTTCCTGATTCCCACCGCGTCGGTTGCGGCTCCCGAAGTTGCCGAAGTCAATGTCACGACCTCCGCGAGAATCTCTGTAGCCGCCGCCGCCGCCACCGCCACTACCACCTCCTCCGCCTCCGCCGCCGCCACTTCCTGCTCCGCCACCACCACCTCCACGACCACGGTCCCTGTCCCTTTCCCTGTCGCGATCTCCGCCCCTATCCCTCTCCGAGAATGGCCTCGGATTGATTGAGGAATGTTGATCACCGCCGGAAGATCCGTTACCTAAACACAAACTCTGGTCTTATCACAAGATGTAAAACGAGCGGAACGTCATTCCTTAGGGAGAATGACGACTGCCATCCGAGACTCATGAATTACATATTCTGAGATGGGTCATTATAATTACTTTTACAGAAATCATACGTCGACCTACTTCTCTCTTTTTTTTTACAATACTAATGACGCAACGGCATCTCCGAGTCACATGATAAGACAACAGAAAGAAAAGCTCTGAGCGAGCGCGATGAAGAACTGCATTAAAATTTTATATTGCAGAAGATACTTACTTCCAGATTTATTACGTAGATGCGGTGGTACGTAACGACCCCCACTCGGTTGGCGGGAGTCCTGCAAGTCCAGACCAGCTAACTGTAACGAGGAAAAAAAAGGAAGTAAATCTCTTGAAAACAAAGAATCCTCTAATAAGTACAGTAGCGCCAATACATTAATGAAAACATTGCAGACTAAACGTCATGAAAGTGTTTCCAGGCCTAACGAAATAGCCGTCTTACTTTAAGAAATTGCGAAAATGGCATTTCTTACAATAACCCCCCACTGAACAAAAAATTGCACCATCAATAGAGACGAATAAGCCTATTGCATAAAGCGGACCGTGCCATTTTGCCTATCGTGAAATTGCAAACTTTTAACTACACGAGTATTGACAGACTGCTACAAATTAAATCCCTGATCAAAGCGTCAACATATTTCTTTCATGAATTCCTGAGAGGCTATGCGGATTGCGTAAATCCCATTTTGCGTCCGCATTTTAAAAGTGTACCTACGGCTCAGTTCGATTTTCATATGACTATGCTCCAAAAGAAACGTGGCTACGCTAGAGACCAATAGTCGAGGTCTTAGTAGTTTTCCACGATAAGTACCACAAATGCCTCTGTAATAACATCCGCCAAGACTACGAGACGTAAAACGTGCTTCACATGTCGCGAAAAGGCAGCTATGTATGACGAAGAGAGAATGGCAATGCGCGAGGCGTGCTGTTCCCGGAATTAGCAGCCGCCATTACGAGAAACGAACGTACGTCACGAAATTTTCGAGCTAGGTACGGTGCTAGTTGAGACGAGAATCAAGGGCACATGAATATTAGGGTCGATCCGAGGAGATACAAAAGTAATAGAGAGAATTAGAGTAGAGTTTAATGTAGGAGAAAGGAGAAGCGAATGTGAATAAAAATAATAAAGGAAGTCGAAGAGGGTAAGGGAGCTATGGCGGCCTCGCGGTTGTCAGAGAAATCGAATTCAGGATGTGTTACAATGGTAGTTACCTGCTGCTCTAGACCTGATCCATTCTGGTTGGCTGCATTACTCATATTACTCCGCCTCGGTGCGTAGTTTTCGTAGCTCTTTCGCAGAAACTCGCTTTTCTCGTTGTATCAGCGATAATACAATGATTTCTCGTACTTCCGTTAAAAGAATACTCGCTTCAATTGAGAAGGTTGATCGCACGCCTCGGCCGTCCGCCGCTGTTCTGACACAAAGGAAACTCGAGGACTGGCTTCGATGAGAAAGAGAGAGAAAGAGAGGCCCCTGGCCGCACTTGACGTCGTCGACGCAACAAAAATGGCCGAGAACCGAAATATCGCCCGCAAGATGGCCTCACTGTTACTTCCGGTTCGTTCCGAAATTCACTGGAGATCCCCTCGTTGAGAACAATTGTTCTACGTCTATGCCAGAAAACTTTCTGCGACTTTTCTTACTATTTTCACCTTGATTAACGTGACTAACTTCAATGTTACTAATACGATTGAAATACGCTTTAACGCGTACGTTAACGCACTAACGCACGCCGGGAATTGGAAAAAAAACGCGCGAGAGTCTCTCACTAGTCCCTTCACTGTGATTCACCAATGTATCCCTCCCCTGTCGTTTCGCCACTCGCAACGCGACACTAATGCGAGAATCGTTTGCTTCTTTTCTACAGAGAACGTACGCCCTCTGGAGAATGATTTAAGAAATGTAGCAAACGTTATTCTCCACCAGAGGATTTGATGGCGCTGATATACATGTCCCACAACGGTTTTTTTTTATGCCGACAGTGGCGCTGTTATCACTTCCGGTTTCTGATCGTAACTGTACAACTTCTTGAAAGAAAATTCCCTAGCAGTATAAGCCTTGGCGAAAACTAGGATCGTGACATTCTAACAGATATTTTATCATTTGGATAACACATTTGTTCGGAATTGGGATTTTTCGTTTTTTATTGTAGAATATGTACCAAGAACAATTAACATGTAGCCTAATCGTCCTTCTTGGTATCGGTCTTTCCTCCTCTGATTCTTCCAGTACGACGGGCAGCAATAAGACCAATCTTACGTCCAGCGCTGGTTCCTCGCTTAACGGTGGATGCCTTACCAATATGCTGGTGGTTACCACCTCCGTGAGGATGCTCCACAGGGTTCATAGCAACACCACGAACCTGCAATGTGAAAAGGATGTATTAAAATTTGTAATTGGAGTCTCTGAAGTAAATTAATTTGTTCTAAGAGATATCTCAGTAAAAAATGTATCCACACAATGATTCTTCAGGTTTCAAATGTCATACCATCATTGAAATAAAAAATAATTTTGTTGGTGATTTGTAGAAATGATTTAGACAGGTATTTTACCTTAGGCCAGCAGTTCCTCTTAGCCTTGTACTTATGGTAGGCACGACCTGCCTTCAGGATAGGTTTGTCAATACGTCCACCACCAGCAACAATGCCAACCATGGCTCTGTTGTTGGATGGAATGACTTTCTTGGCACCAGAAGGCAGCTTGACTCTGGTCTTCTTACTATCAGGGTTGTGAGCAATGACTGTAGCATAGTTTCCAGATGCACGAGCCAACCTACCCCTGTCACCAGTCTTCTCCTCTAGGTTGCACACGATGGTACCCTCAGGCATTTGACCGACAGGCATAACATTACCAATTTGAAGGTTTGCTGCAAAAAGGAAAATAGAGAAATGGCTCACTATATACTCAGAAGTGTCTGTCATCAAAGTCATATGCAACAGCATAATTCAGAAAGAGCCTCTAGATATTTGATCTTCATAACTTCTCAGTATGTAGGTATTCTAGAAATCATCATATCAATTTTCCAACATAAGTAACTATAATAACAGAAGACACACTTACCCTTCTTTCCACAGTACAAGAACTGTCCAGTGTACATGCCTTCTGGAGCAATAAACAATTCCTTACGAGTCTTGAACTTGTATGGGTCACGGAAGTGAACCATAGCCAGAGGTGCACCACGACCAGGGTCATGGATTATATCCTATTAAAAAAATTTAAGATACTTTAAAATCTCACACAATTACTATCTTTCCGCATCATGCAAAAGGTAATTCTTCAGAAAGAGCCTCTAGTTCTTAATCTTCATATACTTTCAGAAGTAGGTATACTAGAAATCATCATATGATATTAAACACTTCTCAATACCTCATTATTATACTTGAAAAGGTAAGTGAAGCACTGAGCCATGATATAAACATGGGAGTAACCTCAATCCAGATGTACCCAACATGCTTCATATATACAAACCCAATAAAATAATCAACAGTAACATACAGTTCAAACATTGAAATTTAATATAAATTAATCATACCTTAACGACACCCTTGATGTATCCATGCCTTTCTGAGAAATCCAGAGAGCGAAGCTTTGGTGCTCCCTTCCTCTTTTTAGTGTGGGAGCGGAAAACTGATCCAGCTCCCTTACGCTGAGCGCGAATTACACGACCCATGGCTCAAATACTGTAAAATAAATAACAATACTAATAAATACACAAAAACTTTGTAAAACACTGTGACATGTCAAAATTCTTGAACTACTCCTGCAGGAACGTATTCTCAAGAGGTTACACACGCAATAAATTTTGATAATTTTTACAAATCATAAGAAATATGTTAATTTTTAAGAATCATAATACTCGTGTAAGAACGTGAAATGATTTCAAGTACTGGATGTTTCATATTTACGGTTGTTTTTCACGGATTTTACATGCAAGGAAAACAGAAGACACGTACCGAACGAGCCGATAGCAAACAGAGGAAGTTACAGGCGGAAGGAGACCTATGCATCTTTTAGTTAAGTTGGCAGTACCAAAATCACTGACAAAAATAACTAGGTAAATATATAGTATACCAGATTCAAATTCAAAATGCAAACAATGAGAACATCGAAACGAATCAATCAAGTAGAGCAAAATTAACATATAGAACAGTGTTTAAGGTATTTTTCTTGGACTTACATTCAGTTGATAGTGTTACTATCTTGATCAATTAATTGCTCACAGAATTCATGATTAAATTATGAAATTTCATACTATTTTAGCAGAATTCTTATAGAACTAAAAAGTCACAGGCTTCCTGTATTATTATCTGTGCCACTATTATCTTATTCCTACTTCATATAAAATTGTATGAAATATCTGTAACACCATTCAGTCCACTATCGGCCCTCGCAATGCTACGACACGTTTTCACATTTTTATTAGTCTCCTTCGCACTAATTGTAAATTCTGAATGTTTAACTTTGCTCAAAAGACAAAAAAGAATAGTCGGAGGAATAGCGGCTGCACAGCCACCCGAGGATGATCCTGTGGTTTTTGTGAATAAAAATAATCGCGATGCTCGAATTTACGGGATGCGCGATCCTAAGAAAGGATTTTACGTGTTTCGTGGAATTAGATTTGGCGAGCCACCAGTTGGACGTTCACGATTTCAAGTAAGTCTCTTAAATTCTTACTAAAAGTATTCCAAACATATTAATCTGCCAAGAGTAAAAACTATCACGATAATACCAGGAATCTTCGTGAAGTTTTATCAAGTCACATCCTGCAACTATTATCAACTTACCCAACCTGATACAAAATTATCATGTGACACCAATGTATCATGAATATTGAAATTTCTCGTGCATTGTATTTAAAAATAAATCTATCAAAAAGAAAAGTGTATTTCTTTCTCTCTGTTGCATATATTATCAGAGACCAAAAGCTACTTATCTAGATGGAGAGTTCAATGCTACAAGATGGGCTCCACCATGTCCTCAGCCAAATAAAGATAAAAATGGAAAAATCATTGGATCAGAAGATTGTTTATTTTTGAATGTATTCACCCCAATGTTACCAGATTCTGGCGACGGATATCCTGTGTTGATTTGGATACATGGGGGTGGCTTCAGAAGGGGTGCTGCATGCCAGTATGAAATGAGAAATCTTATTAAGAAGAAAATGGTTGTTGTATCAATTCAATTCAGATTAGGATCATTGGGTATGTAATAAGTGTTATGAAGAATGAATTAATTTTTGATACTCAATATACTTTTTCTTTTAGGATTCTTGAGTACAGGCACCAAAGAATTACCAGGCAATAATGCAATGTTTGATATGGCATTGGCAATAAATTGGGTGAGAAATTATATAGAGTATTTTGGTGGAAATCCAAAAAAAATCATTGCCTTTGGTCATGGTACCGGTGCCAGTTCAGCTATCATGCTTTCCTTATCTAAACTTACTAAAAGTAAGAATTTGTTATTATTTTACATAATAACAAGTGTTTCTTTAAGCTTAATCATTAGTATTATATATTTTCAGATTTTTTCAGTGGACTAATAGCTATGTCTGGTTCAATCCTTTCAAATTTTGCAATTGATAAGGATCCAATGCATACTGCAAAATACATAGCATCTCAACATGACTGTCCCATTGATAATATCCCAGAGATGGTACAATGTCTTCGAGAATTATCAGTAGAACAATTGTTGCAAGTTGATTCGAAACTTGAAACTGCACGAATGGTGGCACAAGGATTTCTTTCAGGATTGTCTACATTGTTGGGACCTGCTCCAGTTATAGAAGGCAATGATGATGAGAGGTATAATATTGAAAAATCTATTAGTCATGCCGGAATTAATAATTTCTATTTATATCATGCACAGGTCATTACCAAATTTTATGACAGAAACACCAGAAACTGCTTTGACTTTGGGAAATTTCCCAGAGATTCCATTACTGACTGGAGTAATGAAGGATGAAACGGGTGGCGCCATTTTTGGCAGTTACAGGAGTGAGATTGAGGATAAATTAAAAGTTCCAAACTTTTTGAACAAAGATTTAGTTCAAAATCTTCAGAGTACTATACCGAGTTTTGGAAACGTATCAAACGTTTTTATGTTTGAAACTTTCAGCAAATATTTTAATATCTTTAATGGGAACCAAGGATATAGTGAAATTGAAAAAGTGTCGGAGGCTGTAGGGGATGCTCTCTATAATGTTCCTGCATTTTTAACATGTGAACATTGGAGCAAGAAAGCTAAAACCTTTCTGTACAGTTTTGATCACAAAGGACAAAATAATTATGGTAAAGATTTTCTTGCTGGTCTACCAATAGTGGATGCTAAGACTTCGAAAGATAGTACTGTGCATGGTGATGACCTGGGATATATTTTTGGACGAAATTCCATTACCGGTCACGAAATACCTGATGAAAATAATCTATCGGAAGAAGATAGGCATGTTACAGATGTATTCACAGATATTATAGCCACTTTTGCATGGAATGGAAAACCAGTAGTTTCTCACAAATCAAATAATAATATCCAGACTTTTGGTATCATTCCACAATTTTCAGAACGTGAAAATCAATTCATTAGTGTCAGTTCAAAGCCTGAACTTAAAGAAAACTTCAGGTAACTAAGAAAATTTTCTCAAAAAAATCTTAATAATATTAAAACAGTTTCTTTTCCATTCAGATATTGCGAAATGGCTCTATGGACCGGAATTACTAATAGACTGCAATCAACCTATTGCAATTTATTTAATGGCACAGTAGAGATCGCTCGCAATATTAGTAATATAAAAAATATAGTTCCGAATTTAATATTAGGAACAAAAATGCCTAATACCAAGTCAGAGAAACAAACTGAACCAGAAGCTAGTAAAATCAGAAAAGAGACTACAAATCAAAAAAGCATACAGAATGTTGTACGAAACCTTAACCTGGGATTCTTAGGTTAAGAGATTACGGAAAAGTATTAATATAAAAATTGAGTAAGACAAGTTTTAATTAATATGAAGATTAATATTGTCGTATCTATATATTAATCCATTGTCGTATCACAAAATAAACTAAGAACGTCTTCGACATTTTCCCCATCTTTCACTTCTTCGTGTTTCTCTTTTGTTTCCTTAACTGTTTTATTTTCTGTAGACTCTGCTACCACTTCTTCGGTTACAGATCTGATATTTGAATCTTCTTTTTCTGTAGCCGACAACATCTCATCCATTTGTATTTCTTTTAATGTAAGATAGGAGGACACATCCGCATTGCTAGATCTGTAGTTTTGATCCTTCTCAATCTCTTCAGAGATTTTAGTTTTATCATTGGATTCTCTGGAACTAGTAGAACCAAAAGAGCCGTCGCCATTCTTATCTTCTTGCTGTACACTAGAATCGTCATTATTTATTAGCAAAGCTAAAGGATCACTTCTGCTAGTTATCACTGTTATATCCGGTACAGCATTGTTGGATTTTTTCTGTTTACTAGGCGTAGGTCCGTCATTGGCTGTTGAATCTTGTCCAGTTGATAGCCCGAAATCTTTACATGAATTATCGGTAGTTTGATTCATGGTTTTCTCATTTCGGGACTCCTTGAATTGAACCCAAATGTTTTTACTTGCACTTTTGGAAATATTGGTTACCGACTCGTTCTGTTTTTCAAGCACTGTACTGATCTGTTCTGAATCATCTTCATTTTCAATATTCTCATTTCTAATAGGGAATTCCAATGCTGGTGCAATGGGATGCGCTACTTTTTCAAGTTCAGCCAATGCCAGTTTAGACTCTTGAATGATACTTAAATTGGAATCATTAAGAGCCATTTCGAAAATTTCAATGGAATATTGCGTGGGTGCTGGCGTGAAAGGATTCTGATTGATTTGAAGTGATTTCAAACTTCTAATAAGATTAAAACGACATTCAGAATTTTCTTTATAGAAATTCTGTTCGGTGCTTCCCAAATAAAAATCGTACAATAAAGGCACGATAACATTTTGGACGCTCTGTGAAAAGAATTGTAAAGTTATGCAGGAATAATTTATTTCACATGCATACATTTGAAATACGTGCAATTTCATATTCACCTTGTAGAAGGACGGCTTCAGCCAACATCCTGCACTGGAAAAGACGTTTTGTGAAACAAGAAGAGCTACGTTGCATAATTCAGCATTCAAACACGGATTTTTTGTAGTCTCCATTGCATTACCTAAATTTGTGCTATTCTCATACTGAGACTCTCGAAGCCTTTTCAAAGCTCTTTTTGACAAATGATGTGTTTTTTGAACCTGCAAATTAATCATACGATCAATAAGGTTTTTTTTTTTTTTCAGCAATATCTAGTGAATGCACCAAAGAACTCACTGTGAGCACAACACGATTTTTTTCTGGTGTAATATCCTTCAAAACATGAGGTAGAAGTTCATCTCCCACCATTTCAACGCCTGACAAAGTCCCCAGACACATTAACCAATTCAGTAAACTCTTGTAAACTGCGATTCTCACATTTTTAAAAGGTTTGGCTTCACTGAAGGTAGTCAAATTTTCTGGAACACTTGCCGTCCACTTTAAAGTCTGTTGATAGAGCTGTAGTATCGTCAGAGTGAACGGAACGAGTTCTTGTCGAAATCTGTTATTAAATAAATCAGAAAATTACGCGTGATCGCGGTTTCTATTAAATAGGCAAATAAAGACCTACCCATCGATGAATGAATCAAGAATACTAAAAAGACTCATATGCAACTTCGGTATGATAAAATACAATATTTGCTTTCGGAAAGAGTCATCGATTCCCAAATTACAAGGGGTGACAGCTAAACCCCTGCACAGAACTTGCAAAATATCACTTGGTGACACAGAATTTTTTCCCCTGTATCCCCTAAAATAATTTGAAAGAAATTGTTGCAACCATTAAGGTTTCAGAACCATACAAAAAATGTTCCACTGATGATATTTACCTGAGCATTGTTGATAAATAGATGCACAGATTGAAAAATCTATGCTCTAATCCATAGTAATACTCAATTATGTTGTCTTGTGATATTGCAGGAAGAATTAACTTGTCCCAAATATCTACGCTTTCTAATTCAATTAAACCAGTAAATAGTTCATCCATTATTTCATGCAGGCTATTACAGATCAGAGCCTGACTATAGATCCAGCCAGTGTACATAGATTTCTCTTGTGGCGGTTTAAATGTTTTCTCTGTAGCTTTAGAGAGTAGCGTGTAACAATTTGCACCAGCCTTGACCAAATCATTATTTTTTAAGTCTAATATAGGTAGTATAATTTTACGAATAGCTGTCTAAAATATGAATAAATGTTCGTTTGATTATTGTAACAAGACATACTGTATGGATATTTAGGATATGCACAATTATTTATTATTACCTGCAATTTTTCACAAGCTTCTGGATAATTATGCAACAAAATGGCTATCACATATAAAGTGGCCCCACACCTTCTGTCTTGTTCCAAGTTCGTTACAACCGTTATTAGTTGCTTTACATTCTGAGTAGATATTTGCTTCTGTAGTTCTGGGACTTCTTTACATTGTGTGACTAAAGATCCCAATACTTTGCAAGCCAAATTCAGTTCAGTTATACTGCTCTGAATGCTTTCTATGGTTTGAGTACTTTTTGTAATCCATAAAATACCATACTTCGTTAATATCTGTTTAGAACATCTAGGTAGGATACGAAATAATATGTCCAATCCAGAATTTCTTGTACTCGCTTGATTTATCCTTGTATTAACAGTCGTTATAATGATATTCTGAATTGTGTTTACCTAGAAAGAATTGCTACTTAGTTTTGTCTAAAACTGTTACAAAAACGTCATCAAAAAACAATCTTAAAATTATGCCGCTAAATAGGAATTTTGACTTACCTCATCTTTATCGAAGGGGATGTCAGAATGCGAGGATAATAATTCGCGAATGAAGTCATCGTGATCTTTTTCATTTTGATCAAGAGATCTTAATAATTCCAACGCTGTAGCCATTCTTTCTAACCTTTATAACACTCCACGTGGATCTAAATGCATAAATCCAAACGAATATAACAGACAGATCAAAGAGACAATAATACAAAAATAATCAATGATTTCAAAATTAATCACACAAAAGATATTACAACTTACATTTTCATAAATGTTATGAATTATTTTAAAAAGATTCGAAAAAAACACATGGGATAACCGGTAACCACTAAAAATTACTAAAAAAGAATCCTAGGCGATAACCATCAATCGGTAAAACAGAAATTCACAAAAAATATATTTCTTATCAACAGAGAAACATCAAATTTTTAATTATTAAGTAGTTTCCAGGCTTACGTACTAGATGACAACACTAAAAAATGTAATTATTCGTGAAAGCGGGAATTATTCAAAGTATTCGAACCAGCATAAATAACGAGTTCTATACGCAACACGATCGCGACCTCAATCGCAGAAAGAATTATGTAATTCACACTGCATCTAGCATCGGCTCAGACCATCGAGTATCCTCCCAGTGTAAGATTCTCGGTATAGCAGCAACGTAAAGAGACGCCATTGAAATTCTTTTCGCTCGATCAACGAAGAGTTTGCACATATCCTCCTACATCAACTGCTCTTTTAAATGAGCGCTGCCAAGCATCAAGAAGCGCAATCGATATTTACGTGGATGACACAAGCACACGTTAAAGTATATGTATAAAAAAATATTCATTTAGTATTCGACTACACGTTAATATTATTACTCAAAGCCATGAAATCGATAGGCAAACTAAAGGGTCGCGTGCTGCTACTTAATTTACTCATATGTATATATACGCTACAGCTACTTGTATCATTAGGACATATTGTGTAATAATTATTTCTGAAACGTTCGTTAAAAATTCCTTCAGTGAGCGCGCCCTAAGAGCATAGTGAATTCTCGGTTATTCGAGAAAAATGCAAATCAGTCATGAATTTTCGAGTCCTTGGAACAGAGAAAAAGAAGAGAAAGAAGAGCTGGAAGGTAAAAGTTGAAACAAGAAGGAAAGAGGCACAGTAAACAGGTACGAAAAGACAGACAAAAGAATTTTAAACCATTGCACGTGTCTTGTTCATTAATCCTATGCATCCTTTTTGTAAACTTGTAGCTATATATCATTGACATCGAACAAATCGGTCTGTCTAGAAAATTCCAAATGGCTCGTCTGCCGCGAGATAAAAACTGCACGAATCGCCAACGTGACCCACGTAGGTCGCGACTCGCTTCGTAGCTTTTCCCTTCTTTTTTTGCTTTGCTCTTTTGTATTTTTCCATACCGAGTGACTGGGCGCACAGCAGTCACGGATAATTAACGACAATTATTCAACGAGCGATTATGATTACCGCTTTGGATCTTATACAGAAACGCAAGGAGAATTAAAAAAAAAATACGATTCACCGCCGTTAAATATCCATTGACTCAGCGATGCAGAATGACAGTTACTTGAACGTTCCTATTCCACAGAAATAATTATTCGTACTATTCATAACGACTGCAATCTTCACTGTAATAACGTTAAATTCATAATTAAGAGTCACCTAAATCCAAGTGAATAAAGTATTCATCGTGTGTCAATTGAAAAATAAAAAATAAAGATTCCTAACCGCAAAAGTACTGTTGTAAAAGATGGTAGAACTAAATTCTAAAGTCTCCCTGTTGGGTTTGAACGGTACTCAGTGAAGTATCAAGAGTTCGTAGGGCCCTGTAGCGAATATTCTGGACGTAAAAGTGGGAGTGCATCCCACATAATTCTATCAAGAAAGGTAAAGGACGTTACGAAAAATCCTACAAACATAAAGGAGTCATAGACAGAAGGTCCCAGTGTCAGGTATAAGCCGTGGTAAATATGCCCATTGAGGGGCACAGTGGGGTCCATGGGGATCCACCTACGCCTACTTTTCGTTCTCCTCTCGGGGCACGAAGCCCTCTCCTGCACCTTCTCCCTTCTCGCATTCGTTTGGTTCAGTTCCCCTTCCAACCGGTGTCCAGTTATGTTGCTGTGGCGAACGCTGTTGGCTACGCCGCCGTCCGTGCCGAGTCCGACGTACGATTTCAGTCGCCTCCACGCATCTCCAGGTCGTTCCCGAGAACCCTGGACAGTTCTAGTGACATCCTGACTAGCGTCGAAGTGCGTAGTGTTAGCAGTGAACGTAGAATATTGCGTTTCCTCGCGCAGTACAAATAGAACGTAGCTTCGTTGTGAATTCGTTGTACCCGGAGCTTCCACCAGGTGATCGTGAAAACACGCCGATGAAACAGTGGCCGGGACTTTGAGTGATTTTTCATCGAGAAGTAAAAGCTTGAAACAACGACAAGTTGCTCGGTTCAAAATCAAAGATGTCTGCTTCCCTTGGCTGGAAAATTTTATGGGAAAGTACCAGAAAATAAGGATCACGGTGAGTCTACTTGTTGCGATGTTCTGCCACCGGGATGGCCGCACCTGCCATATTGAATCGGTATTTTCGTTTCACCTCGCATACAGACACTCGTACTGCGCGACGAGTTCACCAAGTTCTACAGTGCATTGAAAATGCATCGGAAGAAAAAGTATGACGTGTTTAAAAACAACAAAGTTCCTTCTTAATTTCCTGTGAATAAAACCTAACCGTTTATCAAAATTGATACTAGTGACTTTCTTGAACCTAGGGAATAAACTCTGTTTCTTTCGTCTCGTTATTACTTCACTTATTTATCTCTCGCAACTCACTGTCCATTGTCAATCCATCCCTTAAGCCATTTTCTCACGTTTTCATCAATTTCATCACAGCAGTACTTTATATCGTATTTTTAGAATTCATTCCGTTTATCGTTCCATATCGGGCCCAGTTGGCTCCAGGTAGCATTATACTCGATAACGACCCACGCCCCAAGGTATAAGACGCTATCTCCTCTCTCTCTCTCTCTCCCTCTCTCTCTTTCTATCTCTCTTCCCTTCTCTTTCTCTACCCCTCTCTCTCTTCCTCTAGTGTATTCTTTCCGTAGTAAAATACTGTATTCTATCTGCCAGGACGATCACAGTTACTTTGAATCAAGACACCGCAATATCGAGATTGCACGATCGCGGCTCTTTAAACGGACGTTATCTGACTTTATATACGCATATATATATATAAAGTACATAATACAGTGAAAAAAAAAGAGGGAAGGCATTAAAGTCAAGGACAAACTTCGCCGGCAGAATAAAAGGGACATTTTTAGATCTCGGAGCGACGGACATGAAAAATGGAAATACACTGGCAATTTCCAAGTCTGCACAGTTAACGAGACTCGCTCCTTAAAATATGTACATGGACAACGAGATTGGACTTTCAGGTAAACAGATGAGAATTGCAACAGACATATTCCCAAACTGTGAAAATGATGGCCACGCGTTACCTAACATAACCTAAAAAAATTTTATTTAAACCTGTCGGACGACTCACGGCGCTGTGTTTCCATTCGTCGAAAAATTGATGTACAATATCGGAGATGCAATTCTGGTGGAATCTGAATTTATATAATCGTAAACAAAACGACACTGGGCTCACGGAGATTTCAATGCCGGCAAAATACTGTCGGAAGATTATGCCGGTACGGAATGACGTGTCGACATTGAGCAACCGTAATTTTACCTACCAATGTAGCAACCTCTGTAGACTCTGATTCTTTTCGATATCATTTGAATCCGTCATCCTTGAAGACATCTACACGGAAACAATTTTCTTCCGCATTAAGTAATACCCAGGGCAATTTATTATACGGATGACTTGTTTGTCGCGTACTATCCCAGGAAATTTTTTTTATCTTATAAAAGACCATCGACTCTTAGGTCAATTATTTGCGTTATCACGTTCTTTTGTAATCAAGCGAAATATTCAGTAATATTTTTTTGATTTATTCAAATAATTTATTTATACGCCTAGACATTCAGGCTAAACTATTCGAACCATCTGAATATTGTTTTATCATCGGAATCGATTGACGCGCCAACTTCAGGGCTATGCCTTTGTAGTTTGCCGTGAATATATATATATAGTTATCTTTGTTCCGTAAGAAAATACATACAAAATACCCTAGGGCAGTGAACTGCCATTTTCATTTTCTCGTTACTGCCTGTTAACAAATAAACGAGGGCGAAAAATAGGAAAAATCTGAAAAATCACTACATTATGGAACGAACGACTGCTCGAGGAAATTTCCGTGTATATGCGCAGGGACTACGGAATTTTAATATTATTTATGGTATTTGGTTTGAAAAATGATGGAATTCATTGCTATTTGAAAACATGCGTTTTACGTGGAACAATTTGTACACCTTGTATCAATACTTTACCTACAATGTTATCGTCTGGCCGTAACGTGATTGCTCGATCTAACAGGTTGAGGAAATTTTTCAAAACTTTCGGAAACTCGGAATTTCAAGCGCCTCCTGGTACTTATTCATCTTGTCATGTTTAAAATAGAATTGCTGTCCAACCAGGTAAAATCGTATACGCAGATATTCGCTACAATGGTTAATGGCAAAATCCCACTTAAAGCCACTTCGTTGATTATTTTAACGATTAATTAACATCATTCGTATAAAGCATCGGTAATGGCTGCTGTAAATAAACTTTTCACGATCATTTATCAATCTTCAATCTTGTACGCACAAGCCAGTCTATCTGCTGCCGGAGGCAATGATAAGATAGGATATTGATTTTGGGGGTAGGTGAAGGGTGGAATCAATGCTTTTCACCCTCTCTCAATATTTCCCATCCTTTTTTAACAATCCACCCTTTTTAACCCCTTGGGTACATTCTGACAGTTCAATCCGTAGAAAATTGTCAGAATTGACTTTTTTTCCTGATTTCTTAAAAAATTTTGTCTTATAACAAAAAGTGACGGGTGGGTGATTTATTTTTGAGGGAAATTAAAAGAAATTGGAATAATTTCATAAAACGGAAATTCATCGAGCACCTAGATTTTTGTCGAAAGAGGACAAAAGTCATAGCTTGACTATCGACAAACCAAAATTTACAGTAAAAACTGGTTTTCTTAATGACAATTCAATTCGTTTGATCTCCGATTGGCGAGTAAACAACACTACAATTTCTCCCAGTCGTCCCAGCAGCCAAATTCGCATTTCCCATTAGCATTAGATTATATTTCCAATATTGACTTTTTTTTTTCCCTGATAAATATTTAAGCTCCAATTTTTACATGGCAAACATTCATTTTTCATTACGGATGCACAGAGTCGATCAGACATTATTTTACACTGCAAATAACTCGGGACTAAAATTATCCAAAAAAGTGGAAAAATACCAAAGGTATATATGACATGGAAAATTATAGCAGGGTTACGTAAGAACACTGACGATTGGCAGACGATAACCAGCACGTGCAATTTATCATTGTTAATGGGACGTTGCATTGTAACTCATAGGATAACGATTGCCCGGATGAAATAACATAGAAACACGGAATCGTTATGTCATTTCTGAATTAGATAACATTTTCTGGAAATAAGACTGAAAAAAAAAAAAAAAAAATTGACCAAATTTTTTTTTCTTCCAATTTTTCATTACAAAACACGTTTTACTTTAATAAGCTCCGCCTTGACCGGTGAACGATCAATGTTCCTTTGCCTGAAATTCCGACGAGAAATCGATTCGCCTTTCTATGCAGAAAGTGGATGCCTCGTCAGGACGACGTTATCCTTGAAGTCAATGTTACGTAAGCTTGAAAGATTCTTTTTTTTTTCTTTTTATATATTACCTGTCGCTCACTGTTACCTAAGTACAGTGAATTTATACAGGGAGTTTGTAACGTATTGAGGTTTTAATAGTGTGGCCATTACTGAAGCTAATCTGCCTTGAGGATGAACCTTTGACGTATATCTATATACATTAGTAACGTTAAAGAGCGACAGATGGAAATTTGGTGAAGTGCGTTAAAATAATGAAGTCGAATAGAAATGAGTTATCGAAAAATTATCATGGGAAAAAAAAACGATTTTTTAAAATGACATTTTTTGATAGGACAAAATACATATATATATATACACCTGTATAATTGTTTCCTTGGATTTTATCGAATTCTCGATCGATTTTTTTTTACAAATGAAAAAAAATTCATAAGACGCTCGTAAAGAGACTTTCGCAATTCAACCACAAGACGTTTCTAATAGGACTGACGTTGTTGCAATTTTCTTGTCTCGCTTGTGTCTTTGTGTTTCTTTTTTCTCTCTTTCTCTTTAGGCACGTCCGCTCGGTTCGGTACCTGATTAGAACTTGGAAACACGAAATTCCAATGGACGTTACGTAACCACGCCGAGCCTTCGCCATTCGCAAATAGTCGAAACGAGAAACCTGCGTTTCTCTCTGTTAACCTTAGTTTTCATAATTTTCATTGTTGAAAAACCAAAAAAAAAAAAAATTGAAAAATTGAAAAATATCCAGCGTCGTTTCGGGGATGATTTGAAAATAAAAAAAAAAACCGTACCATCGTTTAGCACCGTGAGAAACTGTTGTTTCGTTTAACGACACTAAAAAAAGACATGTTTTTCAAAGCCGTTGATATATTACCTCGTTATAAAAAATTCTAAAACTGTTTTTCAAGACGAAATTTCACATACGGCCATTTACATATTTCAATTTATTCGCGTGAATATTCAATGCTGATAATCGTACGTTACGCTAAACGCAGTTAGAGGCGACGAAAATATTTTGAAAAAAAAAAAAAAATCCATTTTCACCGATAAATCGTTCGGCTATGATATCCGGCCATGAACTCTTATACTTCCTTGTACATTCTTCTATCTCCTAAACGATCTATTATTTCTGCTGCTCCCCCCCACTTTTACTCCTCCTCATATGAGGGGAATTCACCAATTTGCCTGATTGTTAGCTCGGGTCAATTTCATCAAGAAAGGTTAGCAGAGTCAGAGCTCACTTGACTTTCTTACATATGTAACATATGTGTACCTTCATGACGTTTCATATGTGAACTATACATATATAGTGTACTAAGTTACATATCAGTTCTTGATAAATAAATTGTAAGAAAAGTCAATCGAACAATCTTGAATCAGATGAAACGTCACATATGTATATTTTCGCGAAGTTAATCTAATCGATAACTGGATTTAAAAAAATAGTACATCATACATTCTCATATGACACATATGTTTATCGGTGACATTGATAACTCGTCTAGGTTTACATACGAGTAGAAATATAGACCGCCGACCTAAATCCGATACCTAAAATAGCAAATTACGTCAATCGGATCGATAGATCCTATTTTTATTGGATTCCATCGTTAAAGAATAATTCGTTATAAATTTCTCAGAATACCTTACTAGCGCACTATGGAATTGGTTATCGATGGTTCCAGGCACCTACCGATTCGTTCTACAGGCATATTCAAAGTTCCCAAGTGAATCGTAGTCTGCCTGTAGTATTGAATTACGGTACACGTAGAGTTATAGTGCATAGGATATATTATTAACCATTATTACGAGTAGGTATTGAGTATAGAATGCAGCGTTTTCTGCACTGCCGGAAAATAATGATTTTTCTTGGCTGCGATTCACGATTAAATTTGCATTTCCCGGTTGGTTATCCAAGGAGCCACTAGGGAACCAAACCTAACTTCACGTGACTACATACTGAGCACGTTTCAGAGCTTTCGCAACGATTTCACGCAATCCCGAGACATGTATGCCGGCATGCGTGGTTACGTATGGACGAGTATATATATATATGTGTCAAATATAGATATAGGATACTGCAGAAATACGTTGTTGACCGTATGTGACCGAATCGTGAAATTTTTTGTTTTTTGGGTAAATTACGAAATATGGTTTTTAAGAAATCAAAATTGTTTATGGTTTAAAAAAATTTTTTTAGGGATCTAAGTATACACAGGGCATACATTAATATGCTTTTACTTGTTATTGGACCATAGGGTATTTTGTTTACTGTATATGTAATTTTGACTGTGGGCTAAACCGATCGAAGTTTATATTTCTGGGCAACTGAAGGCTATTTTCGAAAAAGAGAAACAAGGAGGGGGAAGAGAGTTGAAAATTTTCAGACGAAGAAAGATCGAATTTTCGAATGGTGGTTTGCGTTAGTATCAGCTATGTATGATAAGAGATTTTTACCTGCGTGTATTCTTAACGCTATTATGGTAAATTAACTCTGATGTTTTTTCATAACGAGCATACGAGGCTCTCGTTACCGTAAGTCAGAATCGTTTGGTGCATTGATAAAAAAGTGCAGTGGATGCAATTTTGATAATAAACGGGGAAAGGGACGAGTCGAGAATGATAAGGGAAAAATATAGGAAAAATAATTTAAGTAAAAATTAATTTGTAGCGCGGTTTTATATTTTTATTTGTCTCTATGCTGCAGTGTTATTCGTTTGAAAAACCCTGTAGGCGTTCGGTTACTTTCGAATCACCGTGTAGAAAGTATCTGCGTAGGTACAGGTGTCGACGGCCATGCGTCCCAGGCGTCTCCACTCTCCTGAGTCCAGTAGTTAATGCCCGACGGTAGCCAGACGGCACAGCACTGCGAACTCGGTAGTCAGTTGCTGCACGGACACGGCGTGCGCAGGATCGTTCGTTTAGGCTACAGATTGTTTCATACAGAACTGTGCTTTCGGATATGCAGTATTTACGAAAGAATATTTTTTTAACAATCATTGACAGTCTAGTCGATTTAAATCGTTTCGAGTGTCTTGTGATGGTGGACAATTTTTGAAAATTATTTTCGTACAACGAATATACATTTTCTGCGCTGACTTCATCGCATTTGTGTGTTTTATCGTTAGCTTGTGCTCTTTGAGTAGCTTATAGAAAATTTTGCTCGAGAATTTTTTTTTTCCGTTCAATTTTTAATTTCGCCACTGAAACTTGGACCTTATCTCGAAGACAAGGTAGGTGATACGAATTTTTTAATGCGAGTAATTCATTCTCAGTCCCCGCTGATAAGAGAACGTTAATCGCCTTTTTGATAGTATGACATTTTTTTTGGAAACAATTTTTGAAAAAATTTTTGTAAATATGACGTAAACTCATTTTTTTTGGAGGACGTGACTTTCCTCGCGTTCCTTCTTTAATTTCTATTTAATGCGTGTCTGCTGATACCAGTTCGTATTTTCCAGCAAGAAACTCAAAAAAAAAAATGAATACGACACGCATCTGCATTCCCATGATTAGACACTCGTAAATAATGCTGAAAGCCGACGTGAATATATGCATAGGTCGGCACAAGATCGCGGAATTCTCTTTTGGTCTTTTCGCGAGTGGTAATAATCGCCAAAAAAAAAAAAGAATACCTCCCAGGTAAAAATGAAAAAAAGTGCAAAAAAAATTCTTACAATTAAAAAAACGCGTCAAGAAATCATGTCAAATTTTATATATAAATTTTACAAGAGCGGGGATCCCTTGATACTCGCCGTAAAGAAATCACGCATTAGAATAGCCCAAGTACATGAATATGTAATAGAACCAAAAATAATGTTTTACTCCCCGACCAATCACAGACCTCCATTCTGTCGTGTCAGTCGGTAATGCTCGACTGTCAGAAAATCTTAACACGGTGTATAAATCAACTGACTTCACACGGTTCTCATTGTGATTTGCTATATAAGACTTTCCATTCCCGCCATACAATATTGCGACGTTTGAGAATCTCTTCTTTACATTCCTTCGCATAATAAAGTGTTACAAAAATCGTCAACAACAACAACAGCAAGACACACATATCACAACAGGTCGCGACCATAATAAATCATAAACCAATGAGAAAAATAATTTTGAAAATTAAAAAAAAAATTTTTTTTCACATCCATACACCTTCCACTCGATCATACCAGTGATTGACGGATGTTTACTAATTTTTGGAGTGAACCACGTGACATGTCAAATTTCTTATTTGACTTGAAACTTCATCTATCTCTTATGACTGTTATGATTATTAGTCATTTTAAGCATACATAAAGCTTTTTGTTGATTTTCGAATAATAATAAGCGCGTCGAACACGTTTTTCAAATTCACATGACTTTTTAAATACCTTATAGCCATTTGTACACGGGCAGATGTTGGATTCGATTATTTAACCAACTCCCACCTTGTTATTATTTCGCCTAAGCGTCTTACGTCAATTCTCCTAATGTAGGTCCAGACAGACTCCTCTTAAACTGGTATCAGTCGTAACGTTAAGTAATAGCGAAACAGACGATGGATTTTTCAATGGTGGTTATAAGTGTGTTATGGTTAGGAGGTCTAATAGAAAATCTCTGAGGTACTTTGGCGATTGGTCGATGTTGATTTTCATTTTTTTTTTTTTTTCACCGATATTGGATACCGGTTGGACGAGATGAAAAAATGAGGTAGAAACAAGTATAAAAAGGAGATATGACATTTTTGATCTTTTCAAGGAATCTCCGCAATTTCCATACTGGATAACTTCTACATTGGCATAATCTCGATGAGTTATACTAGTTCTGTGTATCTCGCTTACTCGACTATAGCCAAATATATTTATACCGAAGAGAAGCAAGATGGAAGATGAAAAAATATATATATATATATATTCAATCAAACTACTCGCGAAACTACAATAAAATTCGTTTACCTTATTATAATTTTTTTTTTTCAATTTCATTCAAAAACAAATTTTGTACGAATTTTCTTAGCACTCAAATTCTATCGTTGTACAAGAGTCAGGTATGTTTTTGTGTTACAATAATTTTTACAATTGCAAATACCGAGGCGGCCGACTATCGTTTCATATATGAATCAGCGGTGACTAAGTCGCTGAGACATTCGAGGCTTTGAGTTGATTTCGATTTACCGTGCACTGGGTAGGATTTATTGAGATGACAATTTTGCAAAGATATACCGAGTTACGTTTACACAGTGTTTAGGAAAAATTTGAAAAAAAAAAAAATTTATGTGAGCAAAATTACATATGGTTGGGGTTGGCGGGGGGGGGGGGGGGCGGGGGGTAAGTATTCAATGAAAATGATTTTTGCATATTTGCATGTCAGAAATATAGTGAAAGCAGCCACTGATCGTTATTTCCCTGGATGCGTTGCGGCTGTTGAAATAAAGTGGCAAAAAGTAGCTGCGATAAGTATCCGATCGTTTTCCGGTGTGAAAGAACCTTTACGGATATACAAGTAATGGTGGTAGTTGTGAATAGAAAAAAAAAAAAAAAATTAACTTCCCCAGGAAGTCGTTTCCATCCACAGTCCGTTCTGCACTTTCTAACTTACTCGACGTCTCCTTCCGTGCCAAGTAGTCGGGATAGTCAGACATTTCGCAAAGGGTGCAGGCGTCACGACGCGTGACGTCGCGTTCGACTAACTACGCTGAATACCGATTTACTATGCGAGCGAAGTGCACAGACGCGAGTAACATAGACGCGAGTAACATCCCTAATGACAAGACGGGGTTCCTGCCAGGTGCTAATGTCCCGGTATAGTCGAGTCCAGTAACGTGGTAGAAAGAACGAGATAAAAAAAGGCGAAAGAAAAAAAAAAAGACTTTTCCTGTCAGGTGACAAGCAGGGAAAAAAAAAGTAGAAAAAATCGACGTCAATCGCAGTCTTAAAATCGTTGAAAATTAAAAAAAAAATGCAAATATAAGAGAAACTGTCAATTGTGGTTTTTCGAATAACGTTAATATCGGTTCTTATCCTGCCTACGTTCTGGGAACTTATTTATTTATGTATAGTAAAAGAGGCCTGACTTATTGAGTCTGACTTAACAGGAATGTGCAGAAGTGATAAGATGCGATTGGATTGATAAAAGAAAACGAATTTTCTAATCTGCGGAGTCTGCATTAGAAAGTGATCGAGCCGATGTGTCTAAGCGACCGTGAAATTAGACTTTTCAATGTGAAGAAATACGACGGTGCACTGGGACGTTTGAATTCTCTACGGTGTACCAGACCTGTGCCCACAGAGACTAAAGTTACGTCTGTAATGCTTAACGACACGAATTTAACGAGAGTTAGCGTGGAGGCGGTATGGCAATTATAATGGGGTATAAGATCCAAGATACACGTATACGTGAGAACGTCTTCTAGCCTATGGTTTCCGTACTTCCTTCCTTGAGAAAGGCAACACCCCATCGCCTTGGACTGAACGCGAACGGCTGGTTAATGCGCTAGGGTGAAATAACGGCCTTTAGTGTCTACGTAGCTAAATGCAGGTATGTGACGTATGAACGAAGCATAGAACTACTAGGAACGAAAACTAATCGTGACACACGCTTCAATTGGCGAATTATTCAATGAATGGTGGATTAAAATAGATCAGCTGATGGGTAGGCCTTGCAAAGTGCGTCGTATGGTTACGCGTGCATAAAGTGGTTTAAAAATAGTCCTTAAAACAGCAACAGCCAGCTGCCACGGGAAAGTAAAATTTATCTATAAAAAATTCATCGTACTAATAAAATCACCTTGCTTACATAGAAACTGACATATTCGAGTCTGTATGTATATATATGTAATATATATATATATATGGACGCGACGGAAAAATTAAACCAGTAAATAAAGGAACCACATCCCGGCAACTTTCTACTAGTTCGTACAACTGGGTCGTATCAACCGCCAAACTTTTTCCACGTTAAGCAGCAACTTGTTGCTTCTGGGTATTGGCGCGAAATTCAAATTAAAAAGCAATCAAATATAACCCAACGCATTAATACCTTTGTCCGGGGCATTAGGGATAATTCGGATATAGCAATTTGATAACGAGGCTGAGAAAAATGGCGGCATTAACGAGCCTTGGACACAGTCGGTGTAGCAGGCCATTGACTTCTCGTAACTTTCGCCGCTTTCATATGGAGCAGCCGTGATATACAGTGCTGGCCTATATAGACGTAAAGGCTGCTCGCAACGAGCGAAATTGTCTCGGAGGAAAATTCTTACAATAAAGACAGGACGTGTCAAAAGTGGCTCGGCGCCATTTTTCTTAGATAGCACGTCATCGGAAATGGCTGCCAACCACGGTGCGTTTTAGCATACAATCCCTAGAGAAAATATATGCATACTCCACCATATATATATATATATATATATATAACCGCAAATTTTTACATACAATTCAGCCAATTTTTTATATTACACACATACATACACATATCTACAACAAGACACGATCTTTATTACTCGACCTTTATTTCTCTCTAAAAAAAAAAAAAGAAAAAAAAGAAAAGCCACTGTTACTCGATCCGTACAGACAAACTGACAGACATCCAGAATGACATATACTAGACTTCCAGTAACGGGAGCAGCAGACATAGAGTCCCTCTACGGTACTTGTTCTGCGTTTCAATTTGCAACACGACCATTGCTGTACATAGTCACAGTATACCTATAGGTTAGTTACATACGTGGTATTTACCTATACGAACCTGACCGTCCGCATTTACGTGACGCGCGTGTACGCCTGTCCCCACGTATGCATCGTACCGTTTGCACGAATGCCTATCAGAAAATATGGGTCGTTCGCAATGCTGTAAAATCGTTCGTTGCGCGTCTTCGTCACTGTGCCGCAGTACGGCGCTTGAAAGGTTCGGTACGGTAAGAACGAAGGAACATAAAATTTAGACGGCGAATGCGTACGTTTAAAATGTTATATTTAAAAGATCGCCGTCGTATGAACACGCGACGATAATTGTATGTAAATACAGACGATAATCGAAACTATGAACGATCACGAGGAAGATTCACGTGCTGATACATATGGTACGCTATATATGTATATACGATAAATTAAAATTCACTAGGCAACACTGCGTGTTGGTTTGTGGTTTGAAAATTATTTTGAAAAAAGTGGCCAAATCTACCGAGACGTTTTGATATTTTTATATATAAAAACTATGTGTATTGGTTTATGTATACGGAAAAATGAATTGTATACAAGTTAAGTTGTTCAACTTTCATACCGATATTCTTATGCAGTCCGCGTGCAGTGATTTCGAGACACCTTGTATATTTCAGTGTCGTATCTTTACGTAATAGCCGAGCTCCTTATGCACGCTTATAATTGTTAATGTGCGTCTACGAGCAGTGGAATTAAATCGCAAAGGTGAGGAATGTAGTTTGCTCGTATGCGACGGAGCCTTGAACCTGCCTGTAAGGAGGACGAAGATAAATAAACAGACGAGTCGCTATCGGATTGGAGATATAAGAATCGTATGGTAGCGTTGGTTTTTAAAATGGCGGTTTATCGTTAAAAAATACACGGCGACTCTTGGGTCCTGTTGTATTGTTAGAAAAAATATATAGAACCACCTCCTCTCCTACCGACCTCTCGTTGCCACTACGAAGATATCGAAAAACACAACAGTCGGCCGTTGCATCTTTTCTCTATACCTTATCTCTAGGATAAGAAGCCCCTCAGCGTAAAATACACGACGGCACAGAGTGCCGCTAATTAAACAACCGGTACTTGTTTACGAGTCTCTAATTAATACCTATACGTATAATCGTGGGGTCAAATCGTTAAGGTCTGATACATTAAGGCGCTTTCCAACTAACGATTTCATATGGAATGGGATTGATATAAAATATAGGTTTGAGGTTGGTTGGATTTATTATTTTTATTTGAAAAATTGTTTACGCACCGGACGACCGTGTTTACTGAGAACCCGCCGCGAGAGAGTGGCAGAGTTCACGTAGAACGACGAAGGTTACGTCGGACTTCTACCTTACCCACCGACCACAAGGCTTCCGGTAGAAACCGACGTTTCCGCTCGACGTGAACCGGCGATAAAGACTCGTGCCTTTGTAGGTGCATACGCCAGTTCGTGATTTTCCTTGTACTCGAAGTCTATGGTTGCGTGCGATTTAACATGCTCTCTCTCAATGTCTAACGTTTTAATTCTTGATTACGCCGTCGCGGAGCTGACGATTCTTACTTTGCGCAAGAGGACGTGGACGAGTGGCGTCTGAATTTATGACGAGGAGGATGGACGCTTAAATTTATTTATAAAGACGCGAGATCGCGATGCGTAATGGCGGCAGATTGCGTGGAGAGAATAAAAAAATTTTGCAAAGGCTGTTGAGGTCACGGATGGGTTGGAGGAAGGAGGAAAAGAAAAATTTAACCGAACGCCATGTCTGTCCTTGTCGCGCGCACGCGAACGCACGTAAGACCATCTCTCTCGCACTCGCGGCAGGTATAGCGAGGAGGAAAATTCGAGAGACTTTTCTCGCAGGGTCCCCTTCGCTAATGTCAAACTGTCACTCGTATGACAGCTGTCAAATTTGACGTATGCCATTACTCTTTTTTTTTGCACATAGTAACTTTAATTGAATATTCAACATTGATGACGTCTGCGAGTTTTACATTGCTTCTACGTGTCGTATAGCTGTGGTCTTTATCGCACGGTTTTTATATGCGTCCTTCGCCGGTATAGGCATTGATAAAATATAAAAATAACAGGGGAACACGGTGGTGCGAAGGGAAACGTATTTTCGATTGGGTAGCTTTCAACTGACAGGTGTTTTTTATCAAGATCTAATACTAGCACGATTAGGCCATTAGGTGTGAGATTATTTTATGGGAATTTCAAATAATAGAATGATGACAAACGAGGATGGGAGGAGGGGGGGGGGGTGGTGGTGGTGTTAGAATTATGGAAACTTTGATATATCGATTTAGTAAAAAAAAAAATTTTTTTTGTTCCAGATTTTTTTATCTGCTCGGATCCGTCTGAATCTACGGAATTGGATGTGAGGAGTAAATCGTGGAAAAGACCAAGTAATTTATTGATGCAAGCAGGATGATGCATTTATTGGAGGTGCTCAGGGGGTACCGTAACTTTTGTGTACTCTGACGAATTAATAAAACCGTTTACCAGAGTGCCGAGTTACTGAGAGTAAACAACGTACTGATAAGTGTCATCGCCACGTGATAACGTTTCTCCTTCTCCTTCGCCTGCACCCTGTTGGGGACAAATGGTACTCGAAGGTGATCAGAGTCAACGGCCAATAGGACGTATCGGCAAGTCGTTGTACGCAGTTGTCAGTGTGAACGGAGCTTAAATTCGCGTGACTGCCAGGTCCGCCCATTCAGAGTTTCCCGCGACTGGCGATGTAGAACGTTCGCGGATCTCGCGATGGCAAGATAGCCCGGGAAGACGCGGAGGAGTAGCCTGAAGCAAAGAGAGCAGAGAAGCAATAAGAGGGAAAGAGAAGACAGTGAAAACAAGTGTAAAGGAGAGAGAGAGAGAGAGATAAGAATTTTTGGGACTGATCTTCTATTAAAAAGACATTTTGAATTTCGCGGTACAGTCAACGTTCAAGTATACACGTGATCAAGCAGCAAAGTCAATTATGAAAATGATGGGAGACGTGGTAGCAGCTCCGGTCGATGATGGGACCACTTCCGGTCAGCCTGCTTCTACCAGTAAGGAATTTGGACACAAGACCCTCAGGTCCTTGAAGAGGGGATTGGGGAGACTCTGGAGGAGACACAGGGGAAATGCATCAATTACCGAATATGATCCTTGCTACAAGGTTGCCTATCTTGGAAATGTACTCACTGGTTGGGCCAAAGGTAAGGGTGCTGTCACTTTTCTTTTTTTTTTTACCCCGTGTCTGTTGCTACTTACCATCCGAGTCTTTTTTGCATATTTTTTTTCTTGAAAAATTATTTCATCCTAACGGAGAGCAGATAGTTAAAAGTATCACGAGTCACGTGAAAATTGACACAGTCAGTCACCCCTTGGTACTTCCTGTGACGAGTTACTGGATCGTGGTAATTTTTTTTTTTTCTTGGTCCCAAGAAAATAAAAGAGCCAAGGGAAATAGAATGGCGCAGGGACACTCCTCGTGGCTAGTCGATAATTCAGCCTGGGGACAAACAGTAATTAAAGCCGTTAATCAAACGCTTACGGTATGGAGCCAATCTAGAGTCGAGGCACACGAGTAGCGAATCCCGTACCGGAGTGACCGGAAGTGCGCAGGAGTATTTGGCGGGACGATTCAAAAATTCCAACGCGTAACAGCACAGTCAAGCGACCACGTCGCGTATTGCGAATTTGGATTAAACAATGTGCTGAGTTACGTGTAGCAACACGGAGTTCAGATCTCCCATGAGCTTCACCTGGACTTCTGGTACCCGGGATATTATATGTATTCGGTGCATTGACCGGACATAGGCGTATCCAGGGTCTACCGGACCTCCTACTTTCTCTGCATACCACAGCCATCGAGACTGGGTCGGATTGACTGAACTTTTTCCTACCTAGCCGATACCATAACCCTGGGATCAGAATATCATGACCCTGCTGCCGCATGACCTAGACACTGGAAATTCGAGACCAGGGTAACCCCTGGGTCTGCTGTCGATATTAGATGCTTCTTTTAATTCCGTATAAACGCTACAAGTTGGGATTGCGTTATTTTTTGAAAAGCCAAAAAAAAAATTTTTTTATGCCATCTGGACCATTTTTTTTTTCAAGCCAACCTATCGTTAGTTTGCACTTTTTTTTTTCACTATCTCAATTCTCAACCCGTCGACCTTCTATTACATCCCTCACGTCTGGACCACAGCTTTCTCACGGAGATCAGAATTTCTAACTATCTTACATTATCTCCTATTCAAACTATTCGGAGTCATTGCGACTTACGTTTCATCGTCACTGATAATTTATGAAGCTTAGGCTCGAGGTATGAAAATATGAATGAGTCCTCGTTTGGACGTAGTTTATGAAATTTCTATTATTAGACCAAACGTACTTTTAATTACGATTATCTTTAATGTTGAGAATGTCGAGTGTTTTCATAGAAATCGGCTTGATCGTGATTGTCGCTTGTCAATGACATGACGTTATCGGGGACCCCCCCCCCCTTGTACCTGTCAGATATTAATATAAAATTTTTAATCATTTTTTTTTTTCATACGCATTTAATCAATGTCGCATAAATATTAACCATATCAATGATTACGTCACACAAATAAAATTGCTTGAATTTTCAATTACTACTATTCAACTACTACTAACTATTTTCACTGTCGTATAAAATAATCAATTGAAATATATGATCTTGATCATCGATCATATCGGTTTGCGATAATAATTTTACTGGTCCAATCAGTATAATAATTACGGCTAATGATCTTATCGATAAGAAAATTGTATTAATTCTGCAGACTACGTGAACTAAAATAAATGCCTGGGGGGGGGGGGGGGGTTAGACAGAATTAATATATAAAAATATACGTAACACATCGTAAGCGTAGACTTGTCTTCGTAGGAGGTAGCAATAAATATTACGTCGCAAATCGAACCCCTTATCAGCTTACGACGATTTCTATCGATCAATACGTAATTTCTAGCGATCAATAACATAGCCAGAAGGGGGATTAGACCAGTCAAGCCTTTTATCAGGTTGTTCGTATTTTTACGTATGCAAAGTTACTCTCGTTCTATTGCGTAATGCAAGCTTGTAATTTTGCATTATAATTTCATTCATACTTGCATTGCAAACGTCAAGAGAAAAAAAAAGCAATGCCTGCAATTAAACGAGAAAATTGAAGCTCGTTACTAAAATTGATGGAAGGTGAAAAAAAAAGGTAAAAAATTTATACCACGTATAAATGCATACGATAGCCGCGTCTAACCTGACAATGTCTTTGCGACTCGTTCACTTGCCCGAATATACCGGGTGGCTGGTAATTGTTGGCAGAGCACACGTTTGTTGTTTAGATTTTGAAAAATAATTTTCGCGCGCGGTTCGTAACGCTGAGAAAAAATTATTGCGGTTCGCTCGAGGATTAGATGTGCCGTTGAAACAGGCTAGGGATTTAACCGTGTGATTTTCTCTGGTGCGAGAGAGAAAAAGGGGAAAACAAATAATGATTAAAATAGAATTTCTCACCAGACTCTTGTGGCGAACACGTGGCTGGATATTTGCCAATAGAAATACAAATAATCGTCTTTGATGTTATATTGAAAAATTGTGCAATTTTTTCCTTTTTTTTCTTTCTAATCTGTATTTACTTTATCTATGCACAGGTTTAAGCCACGCGAATCCCATAGTGATCCCACTCGATTACCATGGTGCTGCCATCTAACCTAACCTAACCTCACTACCCTATAGACACGTGCCAATTATTATTATGTTGTGGTGAAATACATAATTTTTTGTGTGCAATGGATACGGAATTAATGACGGCTGTTATACTTTGGAAATACGTGGATGGTGTGATTTTGTAAAAAGCAAAGACGTTCTTTGCGACTTCGGGTAAAATACAATGGAAACGTATGGGAATTGTGATTTTTGTCATTGTTTTTGCTTCAGGATGAACGTCAAGTATCGTTACGACGTGACTGACAATTTCGTTTTGTATTATTCAGTGGCGACTGTACAGTCCGTTCTTTTTTTTATTATCGCCGTTGATACTTCCAGTAATTTTCCAGACGGGAAAACAAGTTTTCTCCGGCGTCCATCGGCCGCCTGACTTCTTCTGGGTTTCGAATTGCCTTCGGTCAGAACGACGTTTCTTGCGCGTTCACAATAAATTCATCTCTTGTTATGGACCCCATTAACCGTGAGATCGTCGTCACGAACGGTCCAGCTGATTTTTATCTCGTTTGCAATAATCTTTATGGCTTCCGATAAACGCAGATGCAGCGCGACGATCGTTTCACGATATTCGCAGCCGCGAATCAGGTAGATGGAAATTTTGAAAAAAAGTATATAACATTTTCAGACTCTCATCGTCCGTCAATTTGGCTAGTCGATTGGTAAAATTATACGCGCTCACGCGTACCTGACTTCCGGTACACCAATAACGTACGCCCATATACCATGTGACGTGCGAAAGTAACCTTGATAATATAAGCGAAAATGTGTAGTAATTTTGTCCAAAATTTTAAGACACTTGGCATTGACTAGTCTATTATCCATTAACTACTATACGAGTAACAGGTGTAATTTCGAGTGTCTAAATACATAAAATAATTTGTATCTTCTTCCCAATTCGTCAGCTAGATGGCGCAGTCGTCAAATAATAAACTGCTAATAGTAATTCAAACGTAGGCGACACTTTTAGGTACGCCAGACCTTCAATCATTGTTTTTACCAGACGCCAAAAGATTTCTAGTGACTTCCGACAAAGTTCCTAGATCCATAAGTAAGCTTATGTATGTACAGTCCGCCAAACAAATTTTCAAGGATCTCTATCCCTATACGTGTCATAGGTTACGGTGCTTACTAATTTTCCACGGTGCTTATACATGTATGTAGGCTCGCTCGAGAATGTTCAAGAAACTTTTTTGTACGTGTGGATCGCGTTCTCGTGTCGCACACTTGCGTGTTAGGATTCAAAGCAGTCCTACCAGTGACGTCAGAGCGTCGACATTCGTTTGTCAAATATGAACTCCTGCTGGATGGTATAAACTTTGGTCCCATTGCCATTCCGCTTTGAAATCGCGATATACGTATGTCGTGTCGCACATTGCAATACGGAGGTCGACGAGCTTCGGGTAGCCTTGAGGCGTCGCCTTTGCCTTAAGGGTGGCCGACGTCGGCTGACCAACGCTGTCTGTAGCTACTTTTGTACTGGCATAATATATCAAGTACCTGCACCTTCTTCGTGCCTTCTTCTGTCTCTAACTAACTGTACTATCATTTCCTGTATCTCTAAATTGGTAACGCGATCCCCACCTGACGGAATGGGACTTGCGGAATCGAATTCCACAACGTAGCGTTATGCGGCAGCGAACAGTCGTCGTGACGTTGATCATGCTAGCTGCTTAATATATAAATGACGTAGCGAGGTTATATAAAGGCAAACCAGAGAAGGGGAAATTAGATGCTTGTTTTGGGTGAAGAATTTTGATCGGCACTGTAAAAGAAGTTATTGCGCATTTGAGTGAACGATCTTCTACATTTTTAAAACTATTGAAAGTATTAATTAACTTGATTGAGAAGACGGATTGTTAATGTTGGATAATTGTTGTCGTTGCAGGAGAAGGATGCGTGGAGAAACCAGTGTCCACGTTATGGAGGAATTATGTGAGCAGCAGTCGACCTGACGTCACTATGAGACTCACTATTACAAATGGCGGACTCACTGCCACCACCAAGGATCATGGCCTCACTGAATATTGGGCACACAGGGTGACATATTGCACGGCTCCTGCTTCACATCCCAGACTATTCGTCTGGGTGTACAGACACGAGGGACGTAGGCTGAGACCGGAACTGAGGTGTCATGCTGCGCTTTGTTCCAAGGAGTCGACTGCCAGGAGACTGGCGTCCATCTTGAACACCAGGTTACAGCAGGCGTTGTTAGAATTCAGACGTGACAAAGTCTCTAGACAGAATGCCAGGTATTAATATATTTGTTTGGTGTATGATTTTTTAAATAATTTTGTATGATAGTATTTCTTTTTTTTATTACCTTTCTTGTTTTCTTTCTTTGGCTTTTGGTAGACTCTCGCTGGCCAATGCCGTCTATGAGAATCCGTCGTTACCAAGGAGGAAGATCCTGTTGAGTACCGGAGGGCAGAATTACAGACCACCCTTGGAGAGATCGAAGAGCGCGCCAAAACTGTCGGCCATCGAGGAGGACTCTGTGGCTGAAGAGATAGAGCAGCAACGTCTCCTGGAGGAACTGCGTACCTTGGAGAACGTAGCTCGTAGCTGGCAGGAACAGGATGATTGGAGGATAGCTCGTCTAGTGGATGTGTTGAATCGTACCTCGGGAGAGTCTTCTGATGAGAATGGTAGCATATCGAGTGGTTGTGAGACGGCCAGTACAGCGAATAGCGAGGAGAGAGCGCCAGGAGCTGAGGATGCCCATCCTGTCAGAGAGTCAGAGATCAGAAGTCCTAGGAGAGTCTTCTTCTCGGATGAGGTACTGTGTCCTGGTGGTACTGGACTGAGAAGAAATTCTGAAGGTTCGCCGAACTTTATGACCTGCACCGGAAGTCCGAAGTTTCTGAGTAGCTCGACGAACCGGAAGAGGTTCTTGGTCAGGACCGACGAGGAGGAAGAGGAAGAAGAATTGGAGGAGGAGGAGGAAGAGGCGGTCAGGTCGAATGTCTTCGACTTCGAAGAGGGAGAAGACTTTGGTGTTGACGAGGTCGTTGATTATAGACCAAGGGGTGAGAGTTCTAGAAGATTGGAGAACAGTCAGGAAAGAAGGATTGACGGTGTCAGGTGCGAAAAATACCTTTCGAAGAAGGATGAGGCAGAGATCCTAGAGGAGGATGAGTTCTTTCGGTTGGATTCCCTCGATGAGGAAGCCGACAGCGATGAGAGCGGCTACGTGGAGGCACCACCCAAGTCCTTACTCAGTCAGGAGGAACCTAATGATCCTTTGAAGGAGATTGACTGTAGTGAGACAAAAAGTTTAAGGACAAGAGAGGAAGTGGAGAACATGTTGGGCAGTTCAAAGACTCCAGAACAGAAGGCCCTGGACCAGAAAGAGTTACAGGACATAAAGGAAGCTTTGTGTGAACTTGATTCTGCTGTCGCCTCCGAAGACAATCGCAGGAAACGCGATAAGGATAAGGATTTCATAAAGTGCCCAATTTCGGAAACTATTAGGAAACTAGCTAACGCGTCTCTGAAGGGTTCCAAGTCCTTGGAGATATCCACGAGCACCTGTCTCAAGGCACTTAACAATCTTAAGACCTCAAAGTCCTTTGACGCATCCGTAGCCAAGTCCACCCTAGAAGTTCACGAGGAGTCGCCAAGCCTTCATCAGAGAAAGCAACTCCTGGCCCAACAAGGTGTCACCGTGTAAGCCTCGAGAGTGTCTAAAACGGAAAACGAAGCTAATGGAATTACAAGCAAAAGAAATAGATCAATAGATCAATACGACTGGAGGATAAGATAATATAGTATACATGTACTAGCATCTGAAAAACTCACCTCCCTAGAATCACGCAGGTGCGTAGATCGTTCAAAGCGTGCAAAATAAAGAAAATATAAAGATACCGAACTCTGGGAGTTCACGTCGCGTGTTATTCACGCTGTAAATATGGCGGCCCTTTGTCAGGCGGATGTCGAACAGAAACACGGGGCCTTTAAGCATAAAACTAATACTAGATAAATACTGTATAGAATCTTCTTGAAGTGAACTTCTAAGACTTCTGTATGGTTTAAGAAAATAGAACTGTGGAGCGTAGAGAGATTGTATATGTAGTCTCAAAAGTGAGGATACTCTAAATGAGTCCAGTATATTTGAAACGTCCATTGTTAGTCGATATATACAGATTTATATATATATATACACACACACACACACACACACACACACAAGGCTATCCTTTTCAAACGTACCAAACAAATGTAATAAATGCCATCATTTATATGGCACCGTCTGGATGTTACGTTTGAATTGAATCACTCTGTATATAAGTGTACTATACAGTGCACAAGGTATAGTCTATCCACAAGTAAAATCTGTTTCTAGAGGCCATCTTTCTATGTATTTTAATGCAAAGGAGTCCCCTAGACCTCAGACTTTACTTATGAGTCGACTTTGTCTGCACGCACGTATGCACAAACTCTGGGCAAATTGTGAATTCGCCTTAATTTATAATTCAGCTGAGCGTACCTTGATCCCCCTTTAAGTAACGCCCACGCCACGTTGTTAAGTATAGAGCGACTGAAGGTTAGACGGTTGCTGGGCCTTATGCCCAAGAGATTATACATGGAATTGCCATTGAGTTAGACTCCCAAATGGAACCGTACTCGAATCCTCAAAGATGTAATCGCGTTCCCTGCGTCCATTGGCAAGGCGCACAACTAAGGGATTGCGAATTCGGACTAATAAGATCGTGGTCGACGAAGAAAAAGATGCAGTACGTAACGAACACTTTTATTTCAATGATGTTTCTGTAGCACAATCAAAAACAAAAAAGCGTACACGCTCGCGTTTTCGAGGAAAAGCGAGGATTGTAAAAACAAAACGGAGCAAAATATATTGACTACTCTGTACATTCTATTGTGTTTTTATTAATATATAGGACTGTTAATTGTTTTCTTTTTTTTTCCTTCATGCTCCTATCATTGATCAAAGATTAACAATGCCTGTCACTTATCTCTCTATTTCCTGGGTCGTTATCCTTCCTCGAGGCTTTTCTTTTTAATTCTTCACGTGCAGTGTAGGTGGATCGCTGGATGCACGGGATAACGGGACATCGCGTGCACTTGGGAAAATACTGGAAGTTTGCGAGTTCAAAGTTCATTCGTGAGATTTGGGTCAATCGATACTACCCTCGACATCACGCAAACAACCCTTGCCTTTTCCTTCTCTTTCATGTTATAAAACTTTCTTAGGAGAGGCTATTGCTTTCTTTATGATTTTAACCTTTGGCATTATTGCCGTTACGTATCCGTGCTGATACAGTTTATTTCGTTTCCTTTTGATTCACGAAAACGGATAAATGAACTAATATAAGATAGTATAAGGTATTCTTTGAATTTGCAATTGACAATCAAGGGTTTATCACTTTTTCACTACGCGTTATCATTGACTATTGACGAATTCCTATTGGTGACTGACGTAACCCATAAATTTTGCGCAATACAGTTTTATACATCGCGGTTACGTCTGTGTATTCAATTAGCAATTACCACAAAAAACGTGCAAATTCCTCCCGTGAAATTGAAAATAACCACACTTGCCATGCTCCAAATATTTGTATAAGTCATCAACGGGATTCGCTATAGTGGCGCCATCGCTAGTTACAATTCAAACTACTTTCCCGCTACAAGATGGCGCTGGGATCAACTCTAAAAATGAACACGAGCTCCGTGAGTAACTGAATTCAATAGTGTAGAATAATCATATGATAACATTACCAAAATGTCACATAATTTTCTAGTTCGTTTCTACCATCTCCATTACAACCGATACTATTTTATTTTCGTACTATAATTAAACTTCCCTTACGCCGTAACAGTAACCCTCGTAAGTTTCTCTCAATTAATTAAAATTACCCAATAAAAAGAAACTCAGGAATCATCCTCGTTAACGAACTAGCTAGTAAATCATGCAGTCCTATAAAACATGACAAATATTAAAATCTCTATGCTAAAAGTCATAGCATCACGAGAGAGTCAAAGCACGCGGAGTGTACATTGAAGTGATGTCGGGTTGGATTACGCGAGAGTGGTGAGAGGTGAATAGGCGGTTAGAAAGAACAGCAAGAGAATAGCAATCCTATATATACGTAGTAAGTCTACACTGTGGTATATCTATATAGCTGTAGGCCGTGCACCGAGTCAAGATCAAGGCATCGCCAAGGAACAAGGATGCACGACTGGAAGTGGACTCGGTACTCGCAACATGGCGGAGCGTGGATATGATAATGTTTCCTGCGTGTGTCTTTGTGATCGAGGACAAGGGAGGAATGAAGAGAGAGAAAGAGAAAGAGAGAGAGAGTATATGCGTGTCTCTCTTGTGTTAGAGCAGCTCTGTGTGGCCTACTAAAGCTCTCACATACGTAAGGTACGTAAGTACGTAAGTCCCAGCGAAGAGTAGGGCCCAGGGCCGCCAACTCCGGCATTCTTCCTCGAGGGCGTACACCAGAGTTCATTGTCATTGTCATTGTCAGTATGAATGACAGCATCACGAAACCAAGTTCATCGATCCAGTTCCAAAAGGTAATGACTATAAGATTTTCTATATACACTGAGTACTCAATGACAAAATGTATTAAATCATTATAAAAATCAAAAGTCAAAATGTACTATGAATTTTTTTATTATCATTTCAGAGAAATTCTCAAAGGTATCTCAGATAAGAAAGATTGGGAGATTAATGAGATGATCGCAGGGAATTTTTATCAGGAGAGTGAACATGGAGATAATGGGATTCAGGATGGAAGAACTGGACCCCCGTGAAGTCTTGCCGGCCCTGTTGGTTATTTAAATGAAAAACACAGCTATGGGGTATATACCTTGTCCAGCACGAGGATCCCATACGTGGTACTGGTACACGCAGAGTCTCGCGTGTTGCATGGTATATCTATAGTCTCAACAATATTATTCTCTATGGTGATACCTATTGCTACCTTGGTCCCCATACTCGGTAGTATAGACCCAACTCATACGAGTGTATCGTCAGTGTTAACGGCCTTGCTTTATGTGGGTCACGAAACAAGGTCCCACCGCAGTACGTGGATGTCGGTCCCAGTCGGGCCCCTCGTAGGCAGAGCTCGAACTCAGTACCCCAGGCATGCATACTGCACATACGATCAGCTTGGGACTCACGACTTACAGTCCCATACACGGAGACACCAGGATACTTATACCATGGATTCTTTTTATTCTCCATAAAACTTACTCGTGAGTCCCATAACAGAATAAATGGGCATACAAATGTCAGGTGGGACTTAATTGTTTTATATTCGCAATTTCACGTATGAGTCTGTTACACATGTCTACATATATACATATATATATATATATATAGTCTGTCATATATCCCGTGGATTTAATTAATTTTTTTTTTTAGTACTTTTACTCCTCTTCATTTTGAATTCGACTCGACTACGTCATCGTCTGGAGACACTCCTGACAAATTTTTGGATAGATTCCCATAAAGTTTTCACCGTGCGCGAGTTATGATGCCAAGAGAAATCGAACTTGATCATTAAGCCGGCCGCGACGGCCATTCGGCCCATTAGCCGCGTTCACGGCTGTCGAGCGGCCGTAAGGAGTTTACGGCTCACTTACGGATTTACATTTCGCGATAGAGACAAAGATAAATAATAAGGACTTTTATTATTATTCGATCAATCTAAAGCAAACGGTAACAATTATATATATAAACTGCATACAACTGACGGATGAATCTTGTCTAGTGAAATTGGGCCCGATCGTTACCTTGATCCTTGAAACGATTTCTCACACGTTTGAAATGTCACTGTAAGACCCACTATTGAATGTCACTAGTTCAACGTATATTTTACCCATTCATTTTCTGGATTTAATGTCATCTCTCAAACGTAATTAATTAATCCTCAATATCTACTGTTATTAATTATCCCTATATAGTTACCATACAAGAATCCTACAATTGGTAACACTGGAGAAATCTATGTTGGAACCTGATAGGAGTTTCATGCACGACATACATTGCTCACAGCTAGATATACAACTAGTAACTATTCTCTAGGATAGTTTTCTATATATATATATATATATATATATAAAATCATTTATAGAGATTCATCTTTATACATTAATTTCAGTATCCACGAATAGGATTAAAAAAGTTGTCAACTGTATTGGTTTTTTTTTCAATTTTTGATTTCTAAGATCTCAGCTTTTGGCGTCTCTTGAATTATTTAAATCGACCAATCTCTTTCTTGTTATCCAATGTTTTATTGATGTTTCCATAGCATTTATTTCGCGTCACAAATTTTCCTTCACTTTGCGAATCCAGTCGTTCGCAAGGAGATTGAATCTTTTGACACGATCTACTTGCTGGAAGATTGCGTTAAAGACGAGCGATATTCGGAGAGCGATGGGAACTTTACCACGGGAATGAAAAATCTTCTATATCACTATATATATATATATATATATATATATATTCTTGTTTGTTATAGGTATATATGCATGTGTGTACCTTTTGCGTCCCGACGCCCACGCCTGGCGTCCATTCACAAGAAGAAGCCCCTTAGGCTCTGTGTGAACTGTACCACTCACATCCTTTGCATTGGTTTTAATTATAATGATTTGTTTTATTTACAAAATTGCGAAAGAATTTCTGACTGAAAATATATGGATGAAATTACTGCCTGGTTGCGTGTCGTGAGACGGTAGAATCATTGAACTAAAAGTTCTTAGTGAATTTGTCAGACTAATTACAAACAGTGATTGATCGATTGATCGATTGAGCCGTATAAATAAAATCCGTGCAATCGCGGTTAGAACGTTTGAATAACGTAAGGCCGTTGTCCTTGGTAAAAAATGATGTGAATAAATTTTTGTATTCTCACCCCGTAATTTGACACTTGAAAATTGACATGAAATGGGAAAAATTTAATTATCAAAATATACGACTGGTCGAAACGTCACGTTTTCACATATTGACCAAAAATATTTTGAATTCCCAGCCAAGAATTTACGACGTCAAGTTTCCCTTAAAGTGTTAACGGGTTCTCGCGAAAGTACATAGTACGGTGCGCATGTCACTGTTTCCAAAAATAAAATCCCTATATTGAAATATTTCCAAAATTCCGTTATAACAGACAAGCATCAAATTACCCAAGTAGTCCGAGCATACATTTCACACCCTACGGTTAACCAACCCCTAGGAAGAAAAAAGAAATTAAACTCAATCTAACCTATAAATAATAATGTATTTCAAAATTTCCCACTTTTCATATGTCATTACGCTCGAACTCCGTCATAATACAAAATATTATCTTTCCAGTAAACGAAGACGACCAAAGCAGAGCGCGGACCATCGGCGAGCCATAAGTATGTCAGAAATTCGAGTTGGCCTGGTTCCTGCATAATCTTTGACAAGACAACCAGAAGCCCTGACCAGTCCATGTGTGTACCAGCAGGTAGACACGTCGAAGTATAGATGTGCTCCATGTCGACGACGTCGACGTCGACCTGGCCAGGAGTCTCGTATACACGGCCAGCAGTGCTAACAGTAAGCAGGCGTAGGATAGACCCACTCTTGCAGGATCCTGAAGCGAAGCGGTTGCTAAGTGTGCCGTTGTAAGTGGAACATCGCTGCCTGGTACCAACGAAGTATACCAACTTCCTCCATTGCTTCTCTTTACTCTCCTAGCCATCTCTTTCTCTCTCTCTCTCACTCTCTGACTCTCCGCCAAGGCACTGGCCTACACGGTGAAAGACTTTCTTTAAGAAGCTACAGTGTGAACACTGCTAGTCGCCACAGCTATGAGCTTCCTTAATGGCTGCCTTTATTGACTCCATTTTGTACTATTCCAGGCAGACGTATTGACTCTTGTTGGATCCTTGGAAAGGACACGTGGATCGAGAACAAAAGTACAACTAGGAAGGATGTCAGTCGATATGGACGTTGAACGAGCAGATTATCAGAGACCTCAAAGCCTTGCAAGTCACACCTGATGATCTGGAAATTCACATATGAATTATGTAGCAGAAAAATGGAGGATTTACTCCAGTCTCTGATAGCACACGTTACTTTTTCGTGACTTGTACTTTTATTCGTCGTTACGTAAGGATTTGTCGATTCTAACGATATTCAACGTGTGGACTTCCAGTCCACTGGGACTGACTGGCCCAAAAATTTAGGTCACCACATCGACGCTGTTGCTTCGACGCTCCTTTGGATCTGTGTTGTCTTGCCAACGCGGGATCAGATACGTTTTGATGTAAGGAAGAGTATGGAGGATATGGACCTTTTTGTTTCTTTTTCTTTTTTTTTTTTTCTTACTTTACTCTCATTTTGGTAAACGTATCCCTTTCACTTACAGAATAAAGAAGCGGGGTTAAGGATATGAGGAATGATAATGTAAGAATGACGTATTTATTGCATATCCTCGGCTCAACGTAGGTTGGCAGGATTGTCGAGAGAGAAAAAGAAGAAAAAAAAAACTTAACAGGCATTACAAATAAAGTGATAGTACATTAGGTAAAACAGTGAAAAAACTATCAACAACAGGTCTAATATCCTTAAACGGCTAGGGTCCCTAGACATTACGATAGGTACGTTACAGTAATAATTATATAGGGTAGATACAGAATACTGCCGAAAGATATTGTTTCTATTTTATTTTCTTTTTAAGGGAAATCCTGGATATAAGCATTATGGAGATTGACGCGGCGAGTGGACCACAGCTGTGTCGTTCTTATTATTGTTATTCGTCATTTCTCTTGGATCCTACACGCAACGCGCTTATTGGCGGATTGGATACGGAAATGGACATCGAAGAGGAAGGAACGTGAGATGGTGGGGACTGGGTGTTTCGCGAACTGGAGAATGTGGACGCGCATCGTTTACACCTTATCATAGGGATTCTCCTTATCGATTAAATATTAAATAATTGTCATTAACAAATCTATAAACAGTTTTCGCGTAGCCAGCTACGCTAGGTACCGAGTGACAGTCGCTATGCTGCGCTGAACACAACAACTCCGTGGTTCATCGAAGTCCCATTTTCATTATTTTTTTTCTTTTTTTTTATATATATATATAAAAAAATGTACATTCTGACAACCTTACAAATTTTTCTTTCGGAGCGACTTTAAACGCGTGGGATTTGAGGAATGGGGATTTAGTGGATGCACAAACGTAAAAGGTGTAAGCAGAGTGGGGAGAGGATTTATCAATTTTCGTTGTTATATTTTCAAAATACTACAAATAGGATATAGAAGAATTTTGGCTAAAACAGCCAATCTTCACAGCAACGCTCGCGAGAAGTGCGGTTAATTTTGGAATTGAGATCTGCGGGTCGTCGTTTCGCGCGGAAACGACGAGATGCGAGGATTTTCACAGAGAAGAGTTAATAATTTTTCAAATCAATTTTCTCACTCGTGCATCTTGCTCTCGTTATCTTTCTTTTTGAAAATCCTACCAAGAACCGCCGGGCAGTGGGAAATACTTTCAATCGTCCTCCATTGTAACCTCTTCGTATAAAGGAAATCGTCTAAGTGATACGGAAGGGGAGACAAAGTGGACTCGAGATAAGAAAAATTCAGAAAAAGCGATACAGTATCTACAAATCTAGAAAAGAAAAAAAAAATACCTAGACAGTACAGTGATTAAGGCTAGGGGGTGAAAATAAATAACTAGGACATACAGTAAGACAATAGACAGTGAGTAGCGGTAGTGAGAATAAAAGAGGTAGAGAGGTGTGAGTGAGTGAAGTACAGATAAAATAAATATATTAAAATACACTAAAAGAGATAAAAAAAATAATATCGGTGTCCTGTTGCGAAGGAATAGGAAAAAGAAAGAGGGAAAGAGAATAAATCCGACATTAAAAAGTAAAACGAGAAAGTAAGGAGGGAGAGGGGGTGGGTAAGGAGGGTATACGTACAAAAATTAAAATTTCTTTACAATAACAAATGTTTAATCGATCGTTAATTTATAAATATCCACAAAAAGAGAAAAAAAGAGCTTTTTACATTATCAGAAGACGCATCAATCACCGATCACGCGCACCATAGACGAAAGCGGAAGTAGTAGATACAGAAGAGCGAGTAGACTTTACAGAAGAAATTTCCCCCAAAAATATATATATATATATATTGACAGAAAAAGAAGATCCGTGTGTCTTATCAAAAACCCGTATGGTTGGTCCTATAGGATGACGACTTTTTTCTTTTAATTTTCATTCTAAGCACAGATAACGTAAATATCTATGCTGTGAAGCAATAAAGATTCAGTGGGAGAATTACAAAGGCTATTATACAACGAAATAGGAGGATAACAATAAGAATAATAATATTAATAATAATAATAAAAATTTACAGAAATAAATAAGGTGCATAGAGCAGAGAGAGAAAGAGAGAGAGAGAGAGAGGGGTGGTGGAGAGAATAGTTAACTAAAGTTAATAGTTAACTAAAGCGAAGGAGCCAGGATAAAGGAAATCAAGACACGTAAATTCCGAATATGGATACGTGGAAGAATATATAATATAAAAGCATTATAAATAAAACAGAACAACTGATAAGAACTTAACGTAAAGAACCGTAGGTACATCGTTCGATGCGCGACTTTAGTCCTAACCTATAAAAGCGCGCGCTTCTAGTATTCTCTCGTGTATCACCAATATGCAGTATACGAAATCGGCTGACTGAAAGCAAAAGGTCGTATGGTCGTTGAGAATCGTATATATCTACGTCCTTTTGCTTTTAGTTACGCATAATGTCTTGAGACACTTTTATTGTGAATTATTTCTGTATCTCCGATCACGCTCGATGTTTCTCGTTCGCTTTTGTACGCAGGCGATTATATACATAAGAGATAGACAGAGAGGGATAAACGTACACTGGCAGAGGAGGGAGGGAGCAATCGACAGTCGCACGTTTCTCGCTTTCGACAGAGTCCCAAGAGAACAAAAGAGAGAAATATATATATATATATATATATATATGGGTGTAAGAAATCAACAATCAAGACCCAGGACGAACGTCGTACGTTTCGTACCCGTTAACGAGGATAACAGTGACGTCATCGTCATCCGTATTATCGTTATAGTCGTTATCTTCGTACCCGTCGGACTCGAGTGAACCAGGCTTCATGCCCAGACTCTCGTGAAACGGTTGAAGTCAAATAATGAAAGAGCAGACCGTGGCGCGACGATCGGCCGAGGTTGAGTTCGGTCGCGCATGCGCAGAAACTGCGTTTCCTATACGAATCACAATCCTTCGTTATTTTGGTCTACTTTATACAGAAAGGACGCAACGAAAGAAGACACCCTGGCGAATAATACTGTGGGGGCCCTCACGTGTCTGCGAGAGGGGTGGGGGGCAAAGGCCCGCGTGCTCTTTCTTTGTCGTCTTTCATTTATTTAAATCCGTTGGTCATTGTTGTGTGTTTTTAAATTTAAGGGTCGTCTCACCCGTCGCAGCGACCTCTCCAATGCGGAAACCGTAACTACCGGAAGACACTGACCGCTTCCGGTCTCGCATTTGAACACTCGTTAATCGCGACCGATTCTCTTGTGAATCTGTTGATGCTTAATTAGATGTGCTTTCTGCCGGAAGGCCTTGCCGCAGACTTCGCAGCGGAATGGCTTCTCGCCCGTGTGAGTCCTTAGATGCACCTTTATGTTACTCTTGTTGAGGAAGCCACGATTGCAGATTCCACACCTGTGAACGGGTTTCTCTTTGCCGCCAATCAGACTGGACTCCGTACCGTATGGTAAGCCTGTCGTGGCGCCAGGACTCTTCTTCGAGGGATTCTGGGAACCTGGTGCGGGTCGCGGCCGTTTTCTAGGATGAGAGGGCGCGGCGAACGAGGAATGGAGCATGTGATCCGGACTGCATGAGGTGGAGACTCTACCTGGAGGACTCACCGGTGGGTAAGGACTCGTCGAGGATGGCGTCTCACCACATGACGTATTTTGCATGGTGTTACCAGCCTGTAATCTGGCTTGGAGTAAAGGCGCGTAACCATGTGTCAATAAATTCTGGAGGGTGGACACGTGCTGCTGTCCTCCGGGTGCTCCTGATTGATTCGTCGTGGCGTATATCTGGGAGTAGGGACTCGGCGACGTCGTCTCCTGGGTCTTCGGTGAGCATGCAGTGTCTATCCACTCTGCTATGTCTATCCAGTCTCGGGAGGCGTCAGGGTCGTTTTCAGATCCTGGACCATTCCCACCACCAGGTACTGTAGTGTCTGCTATCGCTGAGCCGATGATCTCGGCGATGTCTTCTATGTCGTAGTCGACCTGCTGCGTCGATTGTGGTAATTGCTGTTGTTGCTGCTGTTGCTGCTGCTGTTGCTGCTGTTGCTGCTGCTGCTGCTTCTGACTGCCCTGAGGACAGGGTGTACTCGAGGATACCACGGGAGGCTCGTAGTACTCTTGATTGGAGGATGGGGTGGGCGACGACGACTGTAAGGACGGTCTCTGCGCCGAGGATGCTATCGTGTGGTAATGATGTCCAGGTATACCGTTGATACTCAGGTGTCCGGTGTACCCGGTGAATGGAGGAAGTGGCTTCAATTCTGCCAAAGACTGCGTGGATGCTACACCCACACTAGATCCCAAGAGGATCGTGTCCCAGGCATCCTGGATACCAGCTGCCGTTTGCTTGACATCCGGTGGCTCCAAGAAGTCTGGTCCACTCGTACCCCAGGGTGACAAGAGAAGACTGTCCACACCGACGACTTCCGCTGGAGAACCCCCAACCATCCCGCTACCTTGACTACTGTGAGGTGGCTCGACTCCTGAGGGGGTTAGATGAGGTGGTGCAGTGGGTGGTCCTGATTGCGTCTCGTACTTCATGTCGATCGTGATGTCTGATCCTGGCGATACTACGTCACAGGAGTCCTTGGAGCGACAAGCTTGCTTGGACAAGTTCCTGGAGGTTCTTGAGGTCGATATAATGTCGTATGGAGACGTCGCGGCGAGGTCGTCCTCGGCTTCCAAAACGTCGCAGGGTGAATACTCAACCTTGATATTGGTAACAGTATCACGGTCGTTCTGTCCAGTGAGGTTGGCAGGACTACCAGAGGACTCGTCGTTGCGCGAGCCAGAGATGCGCGAAGTGGACAATAAGGAACTCAGTAAGGAAGCGTTGAAGTTGCTGGATTCGTTTCTGTCTTCCGACGTGTCTTCCGGTTTTATTCTGACGTTGAGCGACGACAGAATACTATTGAGCGAATCAGCCGAGGTGGCAGCACCTCCGATCCGTGGATGATGAACCACCGACGACACCGTGGACGAGGTCGAAGATGATGGTACAGTGGATGAAAACGCTCCGGGTGAGTTCGACGTCGATGCCAGCAACGACGACAGCACGTTGCTCTGACCCGAGGACGGGACTCCCCGGGCTATCTGCACGTTCTCCGTCACTGTCGAGACGCTTCCCGACGTCGCCGTCGCCGTCGAGGCAGCAAGTAATGCCGACAGTACGTTCCCAGATGAACTCGCTGATATCGAACCGTATCCAGAGGACGCTACGACATCGGCACCCCGGGCGATCGAGTCCACGAGACCGAGGCTCGCCGATGTAGACGTCGAGGTAGCCGCGATTCCGTAAGGATTTCTCTGATGATGGCAGGACGGCGTCGACGACAGGCCGACGTATGCAGTAGGCGTCGGCGGCGTCGATGACGAGCTCGATCCTCGCCCGGGGCTGCAGTACTGAAGATTGTTAACTGGTGGCCCCTCGTCGGACCTCTGGGGACCAGGGACCGGGACCGTCGGGAATAGGGGACCAGGATTCCACCAGGGATCCACTCTACTGCCGGGGGTGCTGCAACCGCCAACGGCGCCGCGAGGACCTGGAACATCAGACAGGAAAATTCTTGCTACAGACGATACACGATCTCTTCGATATACATTTCATTCGATAATAATCACACCTTTCGATACACCCAAGACAACAATCATCTTGGTACCAGCAACAACATTCAGCATTTCCAACATCTGCACGTACAGACCCCCCTACAACCTCATCTCCAGGACACCGCCTATCATTGCCAATTCTACCAGATACTCACAGAGCGAAATAAAAGGACAAAGACAAAGAGAAATCAAATTTAAGAATCCCAAGAAATTCGAAGAGCCAAGCCAAGCATGTCGAGACCGTACCATGCCGTCGAGTACACCGTGTGGACGGCATACGGTAGGTAGGTAGGTAGGTTGGCAGACTGGTAGGTAAAGGTAGGTAGGTAGGTGGATACCACTTCTCTCTGCGGGAGAAGAAAGACTTGCTCCTGCTGCTAACTAGGTTAGTAGCACACTAGCCAGCTACGGCCGAGTACACTCGAGCGACCAAATTGCCTCTCTTAAAAATATATTTCGTGGTGTGAACACGGGAACAGACCAAAAAAAAAAGACAATGAACGAGAAACAAAAAGAGCCATCAAACACAATGACAATATCTCCCAAAAAGTCTCATCGTTCAAAGTTCAAGCTGCATTAAGATCTCGACTCTTCGCTTCGACGTCGAACCCCCCATACGTATTTCCGTATCCCCTAACCGGTACCAATTGGACACTAAATAAGTCCCAAACTATATTTCACAGAATTCCAAAGTCCCGTTAATCATCCACCAATTGGCAAAATTGGGTCCTGGTGACCAGCTGCAGGCTGCATACATCCGCTTCTCACGTCACGACCAAGATCATGCAAATCAGCAGCATCATCTCTCGCGGATCCATTCTGAAGATCCGTGAAGGATTCGGGTGGGATATCGGCAGCTCGTCGGAAGGAAGGATGGACCAGAGATTAAGAAAGAGGGAGAGAGGGAAAAAAGAGGAGAAAAAAAGAATAAAAAGAATCCAAGATAAATAGTGGGGATTGCGCGTAGTCTTAGTGGCGACGGGGAGGGGCGGGGAGGGGAGGCAGCCGTGGCATGACGCGTCGCATGGTACCGTTATCCAATGGCGTAGCGGTTGGGGCCTTACGCTAAGTAAAACGTATAGGGTTACCACACGACTGGGCCCCACTTTTGGGTCCTACGACAATGGTGAGCTACTTATCAATGAGATCACTGGGTAGATCCACCAGGCGAATTCGGCAATCTGACTGATTGATTTATTATCCGTTTAACCATAGAGTACGAACGGGGCCCAGTAGCGCTTAACGGGGCCCTTAATGTTATTACGTTTCACTTCCTAGTTCTACGATTAATTTTATTGACACAATTTTTCGTTCTAATTAAAAGCCCAAAATCAATACAAGTGACAACGTACCGGCGATACCCGATTTGCTTTGTGATACAAAAAAGAAAATATTACCAACCATAAGATCACGTTAATCACTAGATTATATCACTAGCAACCAAAATCCCTAGTGAATACGCGCCTATCTATAACCAGTTAACGGTAAACTCTCATACGCATTGTTAATACGCGGATTAACGTTAGCGTGTAATTTTGGAAAATAAAAATTTCCAAAAATTTTTTTGGAAATTTTTTTTTCTCTCAAAATTTATCTTTTTCTCTTTTCTTCTATGCCTAATGTCATACGACCGTAATATGCAATGGTACTGTGGCTCCTTTTAAACTATCCAACCACAGTGTCATCTCCCAGTAAATTTAACTCGTATGGCTCCTAAGACTGTACTCGCAGCATATATACGTATATATACATATACCGCATGTCTAACCATCTCCAGTTGGATTTGGATATATAAGCACGCACACGAGTCCGACTCCAACTTCGTGTCTCCTAAGTAGGCCGTAGCACCGTTAACCCGCTGACAGAGAACCGAACCTATACACCAGATTTTGCTGCGCGCACGTAAGATAGCTTTCCTTTTCGTTGCGAAAAATGGCGCGTGCGAATCGTCTGATCCCACGCCGACCTACATATACATCATAGAGGATAGAGCCAAATGGCAAAGCGCAGTGATTATCATAGCCAAACATCTCATCCAGTCGTACCACGTGGCAGTCCAAAATTTTCGGATATAAACTAGTAATTTTTTTTATTCCACCCCCTCTCTTCATTCCACCCTCCCCTCCCTCACCCCGGACCACCTTAACCCGTATAAGATTTTTAATGCACAAAATTAACTGTCGGTAACTATGTATCGTATCGACCAAAAAAAAAAATTTTTTTTTTTTTTTTTTTTCATTGTCAGCACTGTTTACCGTATACGACTTGGTTCTCGCGTCGATTCCATTTTGTACACGAATATGTCAAATGAGGGTCTTATCTCGTTCTATTATAGCGGTATTCAGGTTCAGTTATATTTAGCGGCTTCATTAGCTTCGCGATGTTAGCTACGTGTTACTTGTTGTTATGTGGGTACCCTAGGATAGCTGCCAACTGTCGAACGAAAAAAAAAGAAGATATCGTTCGAACCGCGGGAAATTTGAAAGTCGATTTTTCAATTGTATCAAGCAACGTCATGACGACCAACGTAATTTCACGATAAATGATTAATTAATCGTTTAATTAATTTTATTTCACATACATTCTATACGCTGTGCATATATCGCACATTATACATCTAGAGACTTTAATGCCGCTTAGCTATGGTCTGTTCCTGGTAACATCGATGCTTGGCTAAATACGATATCATTACAAAGTACGATCGATCGATCCCGACAAAAGATCTGTTGGTGAATCCTAACGGAATAGTAAGAAGGGGCGGAAAGGGGGGGGGGGGTTTACCTAATTACTCTTTGGCGTAGAACCGAGTCCGACCGCATACCTGATCGCTTGAACGGAGTCAAAGAGGAAGCCGAGGAGTATTTGGATTGAAATTACCCAAAAATTTCCAAGGGTATAGAAAAAAAATTTTTTTTTAAATTCCCCAAAAAAAAATTTTTTTTTTTCCACGGACAATACCAACGTAATGAAAAACTGTAACGGTTAAAGAGACATTTAATATTCCGTTAATCGAATTCGTTGAAAATCGCATGTGGGCGGATTGGTGACCCCGTTTTCGCGTGGCGGACTGGTGCGTCGGGATTCGAACTCGGGATAAGCGAGAAAGAGAGAGAATCGATGAGAAATTCCTTCTAAATGGAAGAAAAAAAAAATATATATATATATACTAACCTAGTATATACACTACATAAAGAATTTGCAAAATCATCCTCGACTACATAGAAACTACAGGATCTCTCCAGTCTGACCACCCTGAGAGAAAATAAAGCTGATTAAATTCAACTAGACTCCCAGTCCGTAAGCGTTGCTGCACTTACTCCGTAGCGAAGCCCTGCCAGCGCGCCAGTACAAGCGGGGAAAGTACGTTAAGCCAGGAGGTAAAGGTTAACACAGTGGGAAGTCAATACCAAGTACAAGGCAACGTATTTAAATCCAACAAATTCGTTCCAGGATCGTGAATGCTCGTCAGTAAAAAAAAAAAAAAAAATGTTAACCTTCAAACCAAAGCGAAATGCTATTAACGGATCTAACGTTAATTTACCCGTTAATCGTCTGCGTTACAAAGAGACAAGGTACCAAAATGGCCGCCAAAAATAGGAAATACCAAATCCAATGCTATTTCAGACCATTCAACTAACGTTCCTATGCACGGAACCTATGAACTATATATATATATACATACATACATATATACATATATACACACAAAGTATCAAGCTATCCAGCATAGCGGTAGCCTGCGTAAAAGCATTCGCAGAACATTCACCAGAGATACCAGGTTAGTGGCTGCGACCATGGCTGCGAGCAAGTATGGATGGTGTCTATAGGCACTTGCGGAACTGACGAGTCGGAAGCCTCCCCCTCACCCCACCCCGACGCCGGCAGGTAATATGGTACACTGACCTACTCTCGAGCCACCACGGGCACCGGAGGCAGTCCCCTCCAGGTGTCTTCTTCAGACCCCACTCAACCACCCGTAGTTTCTTTCATTCTCTCTCTCTCTCTCTCTCTCTCCTCTCAATTTATCCACCTCGTACTATCCAACTGTACACGCCTGACGCCCGCACTCGCTCTTTTTGCCTTCCGTCTCTCCGCTGCTTCACGGCTGAACACGTCGCCATACGCAAACAACACGCTTAGCCCAGAGACACTTTGACGCATCTGAATATGTGCGTGCATGCACGTATGCGTTTTGAATGCGGCCAGAACGCATGGAAAGAAAGGCACTGGGCTAGCAGGTTGAATTGACATTTTTTTTTTTTTTTTTTTAGGGCCCCTTATACCGGTACAGGGTTGGGCCTTTTTTTTTAATATTTGAGGTTTTTTTGATAATCGGTACGTTGAATCACTATGGAGATATTTGTCTAAGATTTTTGAGATGTTTTTAGGTTTTGGGATTTGGGATGAAATCATTTTATTATACAGGCCCAGAGAAACGGCCCTGACACTGACACTTGGGTCCGTTCGCCTATCGCGAACCTCAGCGACCAACCACCGCAAGGAGTCTATAACCTTATGGTACCCCCATCCCTTCCCCCCTACTCACCCCTACTACTACTACTACCGATCCCACTATAAAGTCAGTTACTACGCGCGAGGAGAAATTTCACCGCGGAGTCAGCAGCCTCTGTCAGTTTCCGAATATCTAATGGCTGTTTCGCTACTTAAATGTCAAAGAATCACGTAGTCCCGAGTGACCGCCAGAATTTCGAATCCCTACCCCATGGACATCTTTGGGACGTTTACGGGACATGGAGGGGTGTAGATCGTCCTTGAAATTAAATGTAATACTGGCGTTAACGATTAACGACATTGTTGCTGGTACTTTTACTGTATACTTATAAGGACCACGAAAATACACCGAACACTCCTTTGAGCTTTACTCACCATCCCACGTGTCTACGGTGACAGATTGACTTTACCGACGACACTTACTCTTCCTCCGTTTTCTCGTGTTCCTCCGTCGGTAATAAAACGAATAAAATATGTCGTGAAAAATTCCGACAAATAATTGTCAAACGTCGTTAAGTCACGTTTACCAAAAAATAACGTACATTGGTCACTTGCCGTATACAATTTTATTTGAAGGTTTACTCGAAAAGACTTTTAAAATCCTTTGGACTTTTTATGATACGCTTTAAAAGTATGCCTGTTACTGTTAGGTTTTAGTGCGAGGTATATATATATATATATATATTTAACAAAAGTCTTTTATTAAATCGTCCTCGATTTGACTACTACGGTAAACACATAAGACACCAACTGATCACAGCAGTCGTTTTAACCTAAGAAACGAAAGTCTATTCCACGAAATGTCCATGAGCCAATTAAAGTCCCGAGTTTATCGATAAAGAGAAAACGTTCGATAATAAATGACAAGGCAAATATATTATAAATAAACAATCGTCAATAATAATCCCATACTTGTTTGACGCATAGATAAATAGACTTACATATGAGCAACGTGGTATCCAGAGTGGTATTGTTGTTGTCCGCGGGACCTTCTCGTATATATCTATCCACAACGAAACACTTGATCACCGTGTTGTTGTTTTTCTTTCCGAATGCACATACGAACTTGCACGAAGGTAACAATAAATAATCTGCACTATGGTCGAGTCCGTCTTGTCCACCAAATAAACAGTGTCCCTTTAAGTTGCGTAGTGTAAAACGGGCTGTCGTTGATTCTCGATCTTGTTGCTCACTGTCAATCGTTCTTGTCTCAACCAACTGAACGAATTTGCACGGATACAACACAGCGTCAATAAATAGTTTGACAGTGATTTATTGTTTTCTTTTTCTTGTACGAATAAATCGTTTTTCTCTTCTTTTCTTTATTCACTGTCTCACGTAGTACCTGTGTCTTCCTTTGACTCTTGTGGTACTAAACGAAACGTCCCATGTACACCCGGGTAACCGTATCGTAGTTGATCGCGGTGCCGGGACGCGCTCCAATCATGAAGTACGACTGCTGGATAAAGAATTCTTTCTTGAATACTTGGTAATAGTCCTCGCACAATTTCTCCAAGTTTTCATTTGCCGTCTGTCGATGGTCGTCATGGGTCAAAAATCCTACAGTAATGTATACAAACAATATTTTTATTTACGTCGTTGCTTCTTTTTATTTTCTTCTCAATCAAAGCACTGGTCTTATACGTTGAACGTAATCCTGGAACTTTATAGATCTTGTTGATGTCTTGATTGTCACGCACTTCTCTCTCTCTCTCTCTCTCTTGTGTATAAGAGGAGGAAGCAAGTAAGAAGAGGAAGAACAGGAAGTGCAGTGAAGAAAACTCAAACACGATAACACGTTATCAATTTATATATATATATATATATATCTATATATATATTTAAAAAATATTTTTTTTTTTACTTTAGCCCCAGACAAATTCAACCTATTCTCGCACGTCCGGCTTCCACAAAAAATACAAATATATTTAATAGAAAAATATAATCAAAACGTATAACGTCGCTGTATCCTCGCGAACCCGGTTGCTGCGGCATGCCTCCTTTTTGCCTCGTGATCGACGTGGAGCGCGTCTCGCCTACCGCCGGGGAAATGCGACTAATTTCTAAAAGTAGGCGAAGAAGCGAACTGGATGGCCTGTGGGCCCTTACTGTGAGGGGCCTTACCAGGTTCGAACGGGCAGGGGCCCCTACTCGGTGCCACACTCTGCACGGACGGACAGACTGGCCCCCCTCCCCTCTCCATTATCCCCCTTCTCTGCTTCACCATCGCCACCTCCAGAGACCTTCACCACCTCCAGCAACCTCAGACCACCTCCAAACCCATCACCGGTACCACCTCCATTGAAGCCACTTCTTCTTGGACACCCTGCACCAGGGTGAAATCATCCCTTCCTAAGGTCCATCTAAATGCATTAAATATTAATTATATCGATTAATCAAGTCTCTCGTGATTTTCACTTGATTAATTTATATCAATCAATTAATAAAATTATTTCGAAAAATTTTATTTACCAACCTGTATCACTGACCAATCGGATTCCATGATCGTAGATCGATATCGAATGACCCTTTCGACGATTCGAGCGAATCGACACTTTCCACAGATTTCGTAATGCCTATGGACGGGCACTACGATTCCAAAGATTTGGTAGTTGCTATAGCAGGAGGGAATGTTGGCTTGTATACTCGTTAACCTACGACTGTTGGACATTATTTTTATCTCTGTTGGATCCCCTGACGTTTGACCATCCACATTTACACCAGACACTAGTATGGCTAACCATATTATTTGCAGAGTCGCCATTGGTCTATTGCTATCCCGTGTCTCTAACCGTTAAGGAATTTATTCTTCCGGTCTGGAAGGCTTCGCTATTGAGACTAATTACTTGAAAATTTCGTAATTCGGTTATGTCTAGCTTCACGGTGTATACTCTGACGTTCTATTGGTTAATTCGATTTACTTACGTGTATCTAGCGTGGATACGTTTATACACGGACGTGACTATAAACGTTTATGTAGAGTACCGCTTATGGCGCCACCGTTCACTTACTTTGCCTAGTTTGTATCCCTCGTATAGTCTTTGGTAAAGGGATGTTCATACGCTTTCAGCACATACCTCGTCATGCTCTTTTATCGCAGCTGTTCGACGTTCGTGCTGCGAGCATTGCAAATAACGAATGAATAAAGATGATGGATTCGCATTTTATTATTGTTGGATACTCGTGTGATTTCAAGTGCTACCAATTTTCTTTAGTTATATATTTTTAGGAGGATTTAAGGATCGTTGGAGAAATCTTAAGGATGACTTTATTCTTGGTTTTAGGTTACCTGTTGCACGGTTATGCAATATTCTTTTATTGGCAAAAACGTTTATTACGTCTGTGACAAATTTGCTGACGATGATCTGGATTATCGAGGATGCTGGGATGGTACGAAAAATTGTATTTTGAAAATTGACAATATCTACTAGTTTGAAAGTGACGGTTGGGTTGACTTTTGGAAAAATCAAAAAGCTATGCTTTTCCTGGGTCCTGCTGTCCCGTGTTCCGTTAGTTTGGAAATGGGTGCCAGTCGGTTTGGTGTCACAAAAAGTGGAAGAAGGGACGAAGGAAAGATGAAAAAAATAAAACGGTACAGAGAGCAAGGTAGAAAAGAAAGGATTCTGTCATTTTGCAATGCACGACCGATGCCGTTAACTGCAATGTGTCGAGTCCTTGAAATTGTTGGGGTTTGCGTAAACTTGCCTTTTCAAGAAAAAGGGTTAAAATTCAGGGTTAACGTTACAAAAAAAAAAAAAGTGTAGGTACCGTTCGAAGGCAGTGGGCCGATTGCGGCAATATACATTTGAGACTTTTTTTTTTCTCTACACTGACCCAGGTAACTAACTTTACCAAATAAATCCCTAGGGCCCATATTCGGTAAGAAAAAACAGAACACGATAAAAAAGAAAGACAGATTCACAGAAATTTCTATTTTTCTGAATTACCATATTCTTCCACTTTTTTTTTTGGTCCAATTCAACTTTCAATTAATCAAAAGTCATGGTACCTTAGACTCATTGGTATAACTGTGTTTCGAGGAACAGCGCGTACACTTAGAGGAACAAGGAGGGAACAGGGGGCTCTGGGAAGAGGCCCCCCTTTTGGTCATCAACTCGGTTACACTTTCATTGTTGCGGCTGGTGGTACCACCTCATAATCATTAAGCCAGAGAGCTGGCGAACTGTTTGTAGCCAGAGATCGTGGCAGCTAGAAAGAATTTTATTATCAGGATATCCTTCGACTCCAGGACAACGTGCAATTCCGCATGAGCAACGTCCGTCAGGGTGTATCACATAGAATATCAATATAGAAGGTTAATAGAAAATAAGGCCCATTTAATGCAGCCTGTTAAATTCACATAACTCCTTTCAAGTATAGAGACCAACGAGGATCCTGGGACTTAAATATTTTGACACCAAGTTCTAGAAGGTGGGCCAACGTCAAATTTATGAGCTCCTTTCTCAAGGCCCAATGGGGACTTACCAGTGACCCTTGAATATCGACCAGGCCCAGACTACAGCCGTCACTTCGTCATACCGTTAGGACAACGCGATTGCCTCTGCACTTTTATTGCTGTCAATAAATGCTAGCTTACAATTTTTGACTTTATAAGCAATATTGACATCGTCCTTCTGCCTCATTCACAGTCCTGGTTCTTCACCCTAGTACCCAGGACGTTCAGACCAAGCATCTTGCCACGGTAGCCTAGTGACGGTTAACACAGTAAGTGCGGTCAGTCCGGAAGATCCTTGAAAGGTAAAAAAAATTGGATGTATATTCTAGGTAAAAATATTTTTTAAATAAAATTTCTATATATTCTCTCACCATATATATATTTTTTAATGAGGTAGATCCGGTTAGTCTGAATTTTCCCATGTCGCTGTTGCCTTCTCCATAGTTAAAGAGCCACGAGTAAAAGGTACTGGTAGGTATAGGTATAGTGGTAGGTGTATAAAGGAAGAAGTCATTGGGCCCCACTGGCCCATTTCGTGGGCCCTCTTTCGGCCGAAAGCGTGCCGAAAAAACATGTGTGGCACAGGAGGTGACGTTATGTAGATACAATCCGCTTAGAACTATATATCTATATACACGGTGACCTAGAGAATTTTGGAAATTTATTACAAATCCACGTGCTAACTTCATTTTTGGCGTAAAGACACGCTTTTAAATTTTGTATAACAATGCCTCGTGTTTCACGACATTTTCGACAAATATTTACCCATCGTCTTTGTTCACTCTCGTGACAAGAGAGTCTGACTCGTGGCACGCAGATGCTTCTTCTTCTTCTTCTTCCTCTTCTGCTTCCTTCCTGTTATGCTTCCAGATGAGATATTTTCCAAACGGTTATAAACTGCGCGTGTGCTCATCGTAAATCACATACGGCCCATCGTGTGCCAATGTACTGCCCGTACACGTTGTAGGGTACGTAGTGAATAAGTATTGCTAAAAAAAATAAAAGGAAAAAAATAGAGAAAATTGAACGAAGGAAATCGCCATGGATTTTCCTGATGATGAATAACCAGAAATCATAAGGAAACAATTAACGCTGACTATAGACATACCACGGGTAGGAAGTCAGAATTGCAATTAAACCTACTGCCATTTTCTCAAGGCGTAAACTATAAATTTCTAGGTTAGACAACTTGCTCATCGATCCGTTCCAATTTAACAGAAGTACACAATGTCTGTGTCCGTAAATTGCTGACGGATAAATGTCTCGAAAAAGTCTTTGTAAAGACATGAAATTTAGGTTAGGATTACATGTGTTGATAAGTCATCAATTCGATGCTCCGATCGGTAAAGGTGTGGGCTTTAAAATTTGTGTAACTTGCTATACCTTGTGCGAGTGCGAGAGAGATGGTATCATGGGTACTTACGTGCGTAAGACAAGGACAGACGTAGCATTCGTCCGAACCGTCACTGATTTTGGCCTCTCTCGAATCGGCGCTGACGTTGCTATAGCTTTGAACGTTATCTATGGGATTTTTGACCAGCCTGTTGACTGTTTTCACAAAAGGATATCTGGTTCGGAAAGAAATTGAGACCATTTGCAACGAAACCTGTCGTATTTTTCGTAACGGTTTTGAAAACTAGGAAAATCGAGCGAGACAGTTCCGCGTTCCGGAGGTAAAAATATTTGTCGTATAGAATTTTCACGGTCTCGTGTCCCGCCGCTTTCCGGGATAAATATTTGACCGTAGAATCTTTCACGCATGCGCACGCACCAAGAAGATGGCTGCAAGAAAATTAGAAGCAAAGCAGAAAAATAGGAAAGACAGAAAGAAAGAAAGAAAGGGAGAACTTCCGCGTTAGAGATTGCCACACAATTTACGAATTTATTGGCGTGGCTAAAGGAACGAACCCACTTTCGGGGTCCTTTGTCGTAGCGCAACCCGACGACTCTCTGTCCTGAGATATATACTTCCTGGGTCTTCTACGAAGCCTTCGAAAAATCTTCAGGTACTGAAGAACGAGAGAGAAAGAGAAAGAGAGAGTCAAGAGGCAATGGAGCAACGAGTAGGCGCTATTGCGATAGGTGTATTGCGCCGCAAAACCTGATCGTAAATAAGTCAAATTCTCGCACTTGCTGATGGGACCCTTCGACACTGTCAATTCCTTCCTTAAAATTGCGAGAGGCACCGCCACTGGCTGTTTATCCTTGCAAGAATTTACGGTGGTCTCTCGTTTGAAAGCGAACCTGCGGGCATCGATGTGGCCACCGATGTAAAATTCTCCATTGAAAAATCACTCGGCGTCCTAAGTCTGGCAGCTACCTTTTACGATGTTTTGTTGCACTTTGCGAATTTCTTGAAGACTCCTGTGAATTTTTCTAAAACTGCGCAACCACCAAGAAAAGGTAGCAATCCTGTCGTAAATTTAGAAAAATGAAATATTTCAGGATCTCACGAGCGTCCATAACCTCTAATGTGACTTCTGTCAATATACGATAACCATGACAGTCAATATTTGATTTTCTGATACGTTAACGACGTAAAAGATGGCCGAGGAGCGATTTTATGGCAAATGAAAAAGAAAACTAAAAAATGGTAGGTGAATCGGTATGGTCTGAGATCGGCCTTGCAAGGCCTTTACCTAGCTGGCCATTCTCCACTGAGGAAACGTAACCTCACGCCGACACACTCTTCGCGTACTGTGAGGACGCGCCTTCTCCTCGCGAAAAGACTCGGCCAATAGCGTCGCGTTCGCTGCGAGTGTGTCGCTCAAGCAAGTGTTTTTTAAAAAGACGTTCGTAGCATCAGGGATGTGGAAGGAAGGCAGGCGGAATACGGGAGCGTATCGGTGTGGCTGGCCGGTTGCGAAAAATCCACTCACGGTGCCGTTACACAGGCGAGCATATCGTCATATTACATAAACGTAGCCGCCACTAATAATTGGCTTCTGTTTTGTAATTGTTATTAAGTCCATTAGCATATAAAAGAAAAAAAAGCGTGTTCCTCGATTCTTATGGTAAGACATTGCCAATCAGTGAGACTTAATGTGACTTCCAATTTCATGTATCATCAATAAAATCATGACGAAATTATTATAATTGAATCAAATACAATTTGCACGTAGATTTATAAAAAAAAAAGGAAAGTCATACATAGTAATATACGCGCTGTTTCCTTCATACCGTGACTTTACACCGTCTCGCCTACTGACGTTTTAAAGGTCCCTGGTAACGCCCGGACATCAAAGACAGTTACTCGGGGCCCGTTCTTGCGCTACGTTGAGGAAGTCACGCGGTCCCTTCGCGGGGACTGATCATGAATCGAGGACATAGCGTGAGATTGTTTGTGAGTCTTTAAGAATAGACCTTAATTACAGATTACTTTAGTACGTTTAGTTCCGTGCTACTATTGTACATTAAACCATCTATATCTAATCTATCCAAAGACTATCCAATTAATAAAAAACCAATCGTTTTGCACCAATTATCACAATATCTAAAGTCTATCGGTAATCAAGCCGAATCTCATGGCGTTTACTCGGTTTCGGTTTCTGCCTGCAATTCCATAGCGATGATAATAAAAGTCGAGCAGCAATCCTTGCGGCAGTTTTGTCCTGTTTACCAAGTGGGCCAATCGAGATGGAGAGTAAGCGTCGTAGCGTCTCGTAGAGAAGAGGAGGAGGACCCAGTCAGGAGAGACTTGTCTCGTTCATCCTGATTCACCCGGGTGTCCCTATAACTGTCCCAATGAATCCGTTACGATTCGTCTACGTGTAAAGACAGGATCCAAGAATCTTAACAGTTTCCTCCACTACGAACGTGTCTTCCATGAATCATAGATCAGCCAAACAAACTCTAGACTTGATGACGATACCCAGGAGTCTTTATACATCCTCTCTAAAACAGTACATCATATGAAGTTCCAAATTAGCATTCCTGAAGCTAACCAATAACGTAATAGTCAAATACCGGATCAAGTGGCATGGTGTCCCGTTATAATTCCCCAAAGGAAATTCCTTTGTAAATATATCTGCCATACACCTCGCATATATGCTGCATAAGTACCTGGATAGGAATACAGAAAGTTTAGTAAAATATACAATGTTAATGCTTTAGGTATATATAAATAAATAGGAAATGTCTACAAGCTTACTTTAGATGGATAAATAGCGATGCGTGATTATGTTACATTGACTCTTGTGTACCAGGCTTAAAGTACATATAAGATAGCGAGTGGCAGTGTGCGAGCAATCGCGTAGTATAACATAGGTAAGTATGTTTTTAGGTCAGTAGCACAAGCCGCCACAATACACAGCGGCACTTGGCAAAATCGTACATTATAGATCGTGACGTTCATTGTTCCTTGAACTTGTGCATATATGTACGTAGATGAGTCTGTACAGGTAGATGGTACTCGTGAAGGAGTGCGTGCCGTGTTACGGATGTACTTGGTTCTGGAGAGAGTCTTTTTCCTTCTTGCCTTCAGGACACTCATTTCCAGTACTGAAATAAAAAATAGAAGAGTCAAATTCGTTTATTCATTCAGACTGAATTCATTGAGGATTTTTGAAGACAATGAAATAAAAGATATATATATATCTTTCTTGAAATAAAATAGAAATTGTATGTAATGGTTCATGAGAATTAATCAAGTCTCTTAACCTTTGCCAGAATCATGGCAATTGGCTTTGTACAAGTTGTTGCAACAACTTAACTGAAATATATATATAATTTATACATGGTTCTACAAAAGTCACGAGTGACTTGATCATAGGTCCATGACCAGTAAACTTCCAGATACCTTAAAATAGTATAATTAAAAAATTGTCCAAGCTAAGTTTATTCTATAAGCAATGCTGCTGCCAATGTATCATTACAAGGCCTTAATAAAAATAGTAACATTTTCCAAACAATATTACCCTGAGTTCAATGGTACCAGGAGGTAGCACTGCTATAACTGGAAGTTTACTAATTGTAAGCACAGATCGTTCTCGACATACTGTAAGAATAATCTGGTCAACTACCCAAGAAATGACGCGAGTCACTGACTTTTTGTCGACAGTGTCGCGCGTAGTTTTGCGGCAATTTTACATAACTCCTAGTTGCCGGTGTCGGGGCTCATTTCAACATCCTGATTCGTTGCCGGAGCATAGCCGTGTCCTAGCTCCGAGTATATAGTAAGCGTAAGAGAACCAGTGGCTAAATTCAATCCATGCTGAAACACAACAATGATTTTTCGCTGATTGTATAACGCGTGGCCAGCGCGTTACTTACTTATTCTCTTACTTGTTCAGCTAGCCACTAACCTCTATAGTATGTACTGTATATATATAGGGAGCAAGCAAGTAAGATACCTACCTATATCTGGAGACCAGAAACATTGGAAACAGGCAACACTACTGGTACTTATGATACGTAAGCATAGGAGAGCCGCTGGCCCAAGTGTTGAGTTCGTTGCACCGTTGCAACATTAATTACGCGGCTACGTTCTGTAAGTCCCAAGCAAAAATGAGCAATAGGCTACATTCGACACACTGTTGGCTGGGACATTCTTGCCTAATAATTCCACGGCCAATAACCGATATACACAATATTCGTTGACCGCAGCTTTATGGCGGCCATATTGGATTTTAGACCCTTGCTGCCACCTGGAGCGAAGTACGTTTGAATCGTTCGAATGGCACTTCGATTTGTGTATTAATAAATACATAGTTGCGACAATGGTAATTTACGTATGATATTTATTTATAACTTAACCTTAAATTATGTATGTGTATCCAGACAGATATTAGTCTCCTTCGCATGCCTTTCTTATCACTTGGCGTATCTCTGATTCTTATCGAGACTTGTTCCACTATGAAAAATTTCTTCGATCACTTACTACGTATTTGTACTGTTAAATCGTAGAGGCTAACGGTGTCTTCAAAATTTCAAGCATTTCCTTAAGGCTTGTATCGAGCGAATCCTTAACACTCGTTACAGTGACTGTCGCTAAACTTCTTTGAAATGCGAGCGGCGCACGGGAAATTCGTGTCAAATGCTCGACTTTGACGCTTCTAACCTGAATTGTCGTCGTGTCGAGTTCCTTGCCGGTTTATTCACTTGCTCGCTGCTACGTTCCATATGTTCTCGCTCTCTCGTACTCCTTTGCTCAGTGCTCTTTACTCAGTCCGGCCCGGCTAAGAATAATTGACTTTTACCCGAAACCGCTGGCCCACATTTTTTTGAGAATGGGCGCCAGAAATTCAACGTACACAAGATTCACAAGAAACCAGTCGAATTTTCTTGGGAGATTTTTAAGAAAGAAATAATAGAACAAATCTTTCTTTTCTTCATTTTTTTTAGACAATTCTATTATTATCCGTGTAATATGTAATCATCAACTTTTTCTCAATTCTAACCTAATGCGACTATCATATACGTGACGACGGTGCATTCGTATTGAAATATTAAAAGAATAAGAATACGCTCTAAAGATAAAGAAATACTCGGACTGGGTATCGATAAAAGGCCGAGCTCCTTTTTTTTGTACAATTTCGAAAGCCGAATTGGCCCTGTCTCAACTTACAAATTTCTTATGAATCCATAGAGCGAGCTACCGGGTTCGCATTGCGTGACTCTTTTCAGTAGCATGACAATCATGCAGCCTACCATAAATAAACGAAACAAAAGTACAATCTTATTGTAATTTTTTTCGTCATAGTCTCAGTTAATAATGTTAATTATTTTGAGTCTCATCCGCTTGTCTTTGAGATTATTTTGAGCGTAGCTGCTACAGGGCTCGTGGCACAGATCGGCAGGAGGATGAATCGACGGATAACCGATTGTGAGAGAGGAATAAAGAGAAGTAGGGGAAGAGAGAATAAGAGTGGGGAGGGTCTCCTGAAGCGAATCAATTGGCACGAATAAATTAGGATATTTACCGTTTTGTCCCTTATCTTGGCTACCGGGAACGATGTCACGATTTCGTACAATTTTTTTATTCCCATCCAATACCCTCCCTCTTTGTTCTCCTTACCACCGACACCCGGTCGGGCCCAAGCAAAGTCTTTGGCATCGCTAGGCAAAGAAAAAGAGTGCGCGGCCACTCGTGTGTGTCCAACCATAACTCACTGTAGCCACTGCATTGCCACTTCGTCACGCCCGTATTTTTACAAAAGCTGCTATCTTTGTCTCTTGGGGAACCACGAGAAGCCAAAATTTGCTCAACCCGTCGAGAGTCTTATCCAAAGTTTGTTGTATCCTAGGAACAATGTAGAGACGGCTGAATAACGTTGTGAACTCGGCATTATGGTATAACTGAAACATGAAAAAAAAAAAAAATGTTAAAGAGAAAAATAGTCGCGCCGTACGAATCGAAGCGCGAAATGCTTTCTCCTTTTAATTCCGAGTTTTTGCCAGCAAAAAAAGAAACCCGACTATCCGGACGCGTAGACCACTTTATTTTAATATACTGCCTTAAGATTGGAACGCGAAGTTTTGACTGAAGTTTCATACAGTTATTTGGAAATTCGCCCAAAAATTCATATTCTTATTTGCTCAGGTAAATGGAGTTTCAGAGACAGGAACTGCGATTCTTCGTTGGAATAAGAGAAAAAGATTTACAAGAGCATACCGAATTGTCACAGGTATTTTTCACTCTGAAATATATTTTTGGGTCTTTTTCTCTTAAGGTTTTTCTCAAATTTTGACATATTGGCGACCCGCAATTCTCTTACCTTCTGTAAACTGTAAGGGTAGTCGCGCTTTTCACTTCCTCGTCCTATCCTTAACCGAATACCCCCTGGTGAGTTTTCACTGCGGCGACTTTATTCCTGTGGCCGCAAACTACGTAAGGTAGCTTCAGGTTAGCATTGTATTCTTCCAGGTAGGAAGCCATCCTGTGGTACACCTGAATTTCGCAACCGGATCTAATCCTCCAAGAAGTCAAGTAGTCCGTCATATTCCATGAACAAGGATGGATACTTCGTAAAACCAGGAACCTGTGCAAAAAGTCTAACATAACCTATGTTGGTATAAATTACAGATAAAATTCTAGTCCGGAATAAAGTACAAAAATAACTCACGCCAAGATAATCCCACCGTTTGCCATCGAGTGGAACGCGCTGATTTAAAATGAAAGTGAACGATGAGCAAGCAAAATAATTTTATTGAGCCAGGAGAAATTCCTTGTGACGTACACACCTAATTTTATGATATATTATCAATATATCCCATCAAATTAAAGTACTAATAAACTAAGATCTCACCTCATCGACAATCCATTCCCCGATCAATATGTATTGCTTAAGAGCCAGTTCCAAAAATATTTCATATTTTATAACCTATCTTTTAAACCAGCACAGACATTTCGTATAGAGCAAGACTCGGAAGGAACCGGGCCAGTGTGCCAGACGCTTCTCGGGGCAATTAAAGGAAAGAAAAAATGCGAGAGAAACAAAAAGACACGAAGAAAAAGTAAAGAGGTTTAAAAGAAGAAGAGGAAGAAAAGGATCTTCATGACAGGAATCCTAACCCCTTCTCTCTTTCTGACTCCTTCACGCGTCACACTTCGCGGAATATCCTAACGGCGTCGGTGGCGTCCCTGGTGATGCCGCACGTCGCTCACCGAGCGTGCATCTTCACTTTTACCGTGAAACGTAGAAATGACCGGCTCGCCGATTTTCGCGTGCTTCCTAGCTTCGGAGCATCGTCGAAGCGGCGAGCCTTCGTGTTGTTTTGCTTTCTCTTTCGGGAGTGGCACGCTCTAGTTCACCCGCTCCGCGTACGAAGTTGCTCGAACGTCAGTGTGTTCATCCATTGGACTATTAATTTTGAATTTTCTATACCTGCTTTGAGTGCAAGAGAGAGAGGCTAATGATTATCGAGAAGTGTAAGAGGAAGACAAACGTATCGTTGCTGCAAAATAAGCAGCTATACAACAGCAATCCTTCTTATGGATTTGCCTACATTTTATGCACGAGTAAAATCTTTAATCAATTTTTAGCTACTGGATATTCAAGCTTTTTTATATTTTATCGATACTACGTCGATCTTTTTATCGATACTACAAAGTGACACTGGTTACTGCTTTTCTGCTGCTTGTGTGCTTTAATGAGGCTTTCATTCAATTTTTGGTACTTTTTGTGGATTGTATTTCCGGTTGCCTTTCTTCAGGCGCATTTTATGCATACTATACTTTTTGCATTCTTTGTATCGCCGTTTGCCTGTCGGCAGGCGCTTCTTTCTTACAATGCTGATGTCGGCTTAGAAAAAAGAATTGAGTACTTGTTATTTTCGTGTTTCTATTTGATTCTCTTGAGACGTTCAATACATTTGTTGGCGTTCGAAAATGTTTATTGATAACTTAAATCGCTTGGTATTTTAGTTGTGTATTACATTAGTCAAGTGGAGCGACAGCTGGAATAGTTAAAGGATGTGGATAATGAGAATGAATGTATGTAGACGAATTAACCACATAAAAATATAATTTATTTGTACATATAATATTACAAATGGAATTGAAATTACATGCCGCAGGCATTCTTTTTGATTTTTTTGACAATATTCCATAGTATATTTAATGGTTTTATAATTCGCGCACAGTTCGCAATTTTGATTGCATTGGAAGTAGATGAAAATAATTTATATCACATGAACAATAAAATTAGAACACACTTAGGTATAAATTGTCACTGTACATTTGAGAAAGCAGGTACATTGTGGAAATTGAAAAAATGAGCAACTCGTAATGGTTCTCATTTCTTTTTGTGCACTGATTAATTTTTCTTTTTCAATTATGAATATTTTTTGATTTCTTTTCACTTTCTTGGTGATTACGAATAATATTTTTTTATCTCACGAAGCAGAGGTGTCTCTGTCAATTCGTTTATTTCTACGAATCTTTTATTTGCACGGCTAAAATAATAAATGTCACCCGTGTAGATGTCGAACCAGAGAGCGTGAATGTGCAGATCGTGTCGTTCCAGCCTCTTTTTCAGGAAACCATAGGAAGCCACATTTTGAAGTTGTTGCAAAGTGTTAATCTGATTAGGAAATAAGATTTGAAAATTATGCAGGATACTTTTATATGATTTTAAACGTTTACACTCACTTGAGATAACTTATCCTCTATGGCAAATTTATTTTCTGGATCTATGTACGCGACAAACTTGCGCATAGGCGTCTCAGCTTGAAATAGAATGGGTTCGTGAAATCCAGTGATTTCTAGTTGTTGAAATTTTGCCAAACTACTACTTGCATGTGCACAGAGCCATGCACGTAATGGCGATATCCTTCTGTTAGCCTAAATTTTATAATCTCTTTTAATACCAAAGAAATACTCGAGTATCGTAAATTTCCTATTACCTGTGAGGCAAACTCTTCATCCCGCAGGGCATACAGTAGATTCATAGCTTTGCAATCGCTGTGTCCACATACTATGATATGTCTTATGTTGTTTACCACGCATCCCAGTTCTAAGGCAGCTGGTTCGCACATAGTGAGCTCATCGACAAAGTGTTGACAATTAGGCACAATATTTCCTGCATTCCTCACTGAAATTATAAAACCATAGAAATACTGTTCAAAGGATTTCTGACATTAAAACTGGCATGGGTAATGGTAGAGTCCTGCAGGAGTTCAAACCATAATATAGCAAAATTAATTGATCCAGTTAAAACATTTTTGAGAGAATGTAAGGCACGGGTGATAGATTCCTGAGTGAATTCTCATACCCACAAACATGTCCCCAACGTTTGTTTCCGTAAATCTAGTTGGGATCATCCGGGAGTCCATGCAGGTAAAGAACACTGCCTTCGGCTGTGATAAAAGGAACCATAGAATTATATTATTCCATAAAAAAGAAATCAAAAGACATATATAATCCAGAAAAAACAATGTAGATATTACTGTTCGTTCCACATATTTTATCAGACTATATACAAGTAATATAAATGACACAATGCTCCAAAAGAAATGATCTATTCAAGACTACACAGACTCTTATTGATACTAGGTCAAGGACATGACATTTGGAAAAGTAGTGTTCCAAGAAACCTACTCCTGCTTGCTAATAATTATGTGTCACTTTCAAACTGGATCCCATTGAGCCGATTGGACATTCTCCATAGACAAAACAATAATCCACTGGAGCGGGACATCATTAAGGATGATCAGCTTTCTAACTTCAATATGCTTTAATACCAGCTTAGTCCAACAGCACATGGCAGCTTCCATAAGGAAAGGAGAAATGCTAAATGGACCCATTGACATTAACTTTCAACAATTCCTAGACCACCTTCCAATCTGATTACCTCCGGGTGGTCGCGAACTTGCTGAAACTGCTTGACCATTCCTTCCCTGTGGCACTTTCTGTACTTCATCACACCCTTTAATATCCTATCCATTTTTCTAAGCACAATAACTTGACCTTTCACTGATTTTGCTCCACTGACAAGATCATCAGCTAGCTGCGTGTTGCGCCTACAGGAAATGATAGTGAAATACCCGTGGCACATACAAGTTGCTCAATATCAAATACTTATTTCTCAGTCGGTAAAACACAAACGGATATGTACAGATAATTGAATATCTGTAATTATCACATTTCTCCTATCAATACACTATACGAATATATTACATAGTAATATTAATTTCCTTAAATTTGTTCGTACAGTTAAAAAATACATTTTATTTAGCTATACCACAAAATATTACGCAGGGCGATATACAATAATCATGTAATAGAATTGGCTATGATACATATAGTATTTATTGCGTTACTTATTAACGATCAATTATAATATATACATATATAAACGTTATCGTTATTCAACGCAATACACTTGAGTCGTTTTCAGAAAATAAAGAGAAAAAAGGGAAAACGCGATGCAACATCTCACACGGCTTATTTATAATGTTTATGATGGTTCGCACAAATTCTTAATAATTACGTATTATAAGCATATGGACAATGCGTAGCAAAGTATATGTACACCTTTGGCCGAAACTCAAATTAATGTAAAGATATAGATGCGTGTACAAATTCATGGTCGATGCAAATTCGTTCATATATTCGGCCATTAGAAATTGAGATCGTAAATACAATTCTATCTCAATTTCTTATAAAATATATTAAATCGGTAAGTGAACCAAAAGCTGCGAGGTGAAGAGTGCAAAAGTCATAACGATGGGATAATGAATGAATGCGCTGTATGATTGACTGCGCGCCATTTTGTACGATCGGGGAGGATATTTTGTATTTTTTTTGTTCCATAAGAAAAATCCATATGTGGATTCCCTTAGGAAATTCAAAGTTTGATGTCACGGATGCTCATATTAACATCTACGTACTTGCATTTACTTATCGATGCTGCGTACGCACAGCGACAAAGACTTCGTGTTGTTCTTTGTGTCTTTGCTATTTTCCGCTTTATTCTTGAATGGTTTAATTCAGCGCCACGATTAAGAATCATCCTTGGCACTCTATTATACATCGGACTCTTATCTGTTAACAGTGGTTTAATGCTTGGACCCGGGTGACAACGCGCCTGGGTCGAGCCGACTTCTATCTGCTCAATGCTGAACTCTCACTAGCACGTTCGAGCTTTTCAAAGTGTTTTCTAGCATTCCGAATGTTTATCAGAGTTGCCGCGGACGCTAAAATATTAAGTTGACTTGATATCTCCCAGTGCAAAGCATGTGTTAATTTTTAATTAATAGAATAGAATACTCACGAATAGCTGGATCAGACATGATGACCATCACGTAAGTGTTTGATGTAAATATATCAATGAAAGCTGCAAAGTTTGTGTTTCTAACTTCCATACTTTGAAATTGAGCAGCTAATTTACTGCAACTTAGTTTAAATTGTTTTATTATGTTTGAAACTTTTTCAAAGCGGTGGACATCTCTGTGATCTCTTCTTTGACAATGACTTATTACCAGGAATGTTGCACGCTCAAAGAGCAATACTTCATCGGCGTCTATGATATTGGCAAATAGATTCAAACTTTGCTCTAATTCCTTTACATTTGGAATCAGCATATACACAATCGAAGACCATGCTCTGTATAAGGTCTCGTCCCAGATACTAGTTCTGAAGCAAGTGCATTGTAATGGCAAACTCAGTCTCTTCAAGTCCTCCTCTCGTTCTCTGAATATCAAATCTCTCTGATCCTCTTGTACTAGATCCATTTTATGAATCAGACAAAATATCTTGGCATCTCTGCTATTCTGCAAAATTGCCTCCAGACAAGTTTGGTAGTAATGCATATCTTTGTCTAATTCCCTCGACTCAACGTCAAATACATAGATGAGGACTTCAACATTTCTAAAAATATTGTCACGCTGCGAAGCAAAGTAATTTTCCATAAAAGCTTCCTGCCCACCACAGTCCCATAAGTTGAGCACCAGATTTCCCAGAAATCGAACATGACTGTGCTCCACGTCAACTGTAGTGCAAATAAAAATAAATGAATGATAAGTATTAACTGTGTTAGCAATAAAAATTCTTACTTGTAGCTCCTAAACGGCGAGTATCTCGAGCAATGTAATTAGCAAAAATGATGCTACGCATACTCGTTTTCCCTGAGCCACTTTTTCCCATAAGCAAAACCTGCAAAAAAACAAAAGAAGTTCATGAAAAATGACAGACAGTGGAGAAAGTGAAGAGGTAACTGTAACAGCCACACAAAAGAATGGCTTTGGAGTACAAAGAAGAAACGACTTATAAAAATAATAAGCTTAAAAAACTCATTAGTTCCATTCTTACCTTTTTCTTCATGATGAATAGATTGTTTCTTGTAGAAAATTACCAAAGTAAAAGCTCAAACTGACAACCAGCAGTTAACCCTAGTCAGTCAGCTGAACCTTGAGATATACGTCAAGCGATAGCACCTCGAACTAAGAAAATACTTTAAGTACTACAGCTACAATGAACTTTGGATTATTTTTTGCTGTTCATATATACAGCAAACAAAAGATTTTTTGATCAAGGTATTATCGAAAAAAGCTGCAACGCCTTCCACTATGAAACTTCAATGCAATTTCACGTGTTCTCTCTACGTACAAAGTACTTCGCCACCTCCAAGCAAATCAAAAGCAACTCACAAACTGGAAATGGACTGAAGTACTTTGACGTTATAAAAACTGAGAAATATGTCCTACTAAACTATTTCCACTATTCTCTCCATAAATTCTAATAAATTCTAACAAAGATAATTAGAAAATTTTATCCCTCGTTCAAAGCAAAGTATCACAAGTTTTAATTGCCTCTATAGTACTTTAAAACCTGCATGAAAATCAGACTTAAGATACATCCAAACCAAGCTTTTGTTGAGAACTGTTTGATTTCTCATATGCATGTCGTAATTTATCATTTCTCTGCACTGTAGTGCACTTCCAAAGGAAACTGCTATGGAGGACAGTAAAGAATGCTGGCATACGTGGGTGTAAAGTGCATAGAAAGAGTAGCGGCGCGACACACGTAAAGATAAAAAGTGACGGCGACGACTAGGAGCCATAGTGAGCTTATGGAAGTGAGAGGAGGGCGCAGCTGTAGAACCCGAAGACCGTGGCGACGGCGGTCGGTGAATCAGGCCCTTATCTGCCGCGAAATCACAGTGAAGAAATCGGCGAATTCTCGTAATATAATGAAGTGTCGCTGATAGGGACACACCGGGTGCTCCGGCAGACTGCGTTCTCCAGGGCGTTACGGTAATCGGCATCAAGCTGGAGCCAAGCATCGAAGAACGGTGTTTTTTTTTCGTGCGTGTACGGTGAATGCGGTGGGGTGTCTACTAGCCGTGTGTGAATCACGCTTCCGAAGCGCCCGGCTCTGCAGTTTAACGCTTTGCTCTTCAGCGTCCAGGACTCGTTGACCCAACGTTTCATTTGAGTGATTTTTTATTCGTTGGATTGGCTTCCAGGGCCTTTCTATTAAATGCTTGCTTCCTGGACGTGAAATCCTTAAAAAGTGACACCCACGAGTCGGGCTGCTCCGTTTTGTTCTCTACTGTCTTCTCTGCTGTCAAGCGTTTCTTGTTATCGTCGCGTCTTCTGTCTACTTTGTTGGAACAACATTCTGGATATCTGAAAATTAGCAGGAACTTGCTGGACTGTCCAGCAACAAGAGAGTCTGATCTGGTGGGATCGGTGTACTCCAAGATTGTTCGTCATCAGGTAGATTGGATGGATCGTGAAAGCACAACTCATACAAGAAGTAGACGGGTGGTTCCAGTGATTTTGGAACTTATTGCTCTACAGAATCTTCTCTATTTGAGATAGCTGTCTTCAATTTATTTGAAAAGTAATCTGTATGATAAATATTTGTTCAATGGTTTTACGGTAGATGAAGTGAAGATAGATTAGGTAGGTGTCTAAAGAGCAGAGCATTTTGTGCTCTGGATGGAATACGAGCTTCCTACAAGACTACAATATTTCTAAACAGCTAAGGATAGCACCTTTGGTTTTGGATACTGTAGAAAACATCTAAACCAAAGAGTAATAACGCAGCGACGGAGGGCAGATCAGTATCAAAGGGACCGGAGAAGGAGTATAGTCATGTCGGACGAAGAGGACAAACCACCGGCACCACCAGTTCGCCTTACATCGAACAGGTCAGCATATTAAATCCATTACCTGCTCTAAAACAGTACCATTACCTTATTTAGAAAGTACATCTTAGCTATTACATGAAAGAATAAACCAGAATCAATGCTGAAAGTAATATATTCTAATTAGTTGGAATATATTTGCAATATATTAACATTTCTTAGTTACAAAAAATAACTATCCTTTTGACTCCCACACAGCACGCCCACTGCAACTCATGATAATCTTTCACGGTATCTTACAACTATCTTAACGGGCGTCACATCGAACTACCGTGGAGGACAAAATTAAATCTCCTTTATAATAATTCTATTTTCGTCCTTCGCTCTTGGTCCAGGATAAAAGAAAACGAACAGTGCAGCATCCCTGGTTCATTAAGATTTTGGTGGTAAATTGTTTATGTACCAAGAAGCAAATCGGATTAGACGTTCATAAAGCGACGTCCTGGGTAGAGAAACCTCCTCCACCAGGAAGGATTCACGTTAGTTTCTTTGCAATATACGGAGAGTGGTCTGAACGTCTCCCAAAAATAGAAGAGAACGGCCACTAATTTAGTAGCTGCTAAAAATAAAATCCCACAGTTCAGACACCATAATATTCCTGGACAGGGAGGAGACGCTACTTAAAAATATGTATATGCAAAACCCAACGTCGCGACGCGCCTCTCCCTTTACATATGCAATTGAACGAACTTCACATAACGTTTCATACCTATAGATAAGTAGGATGCATACCTGTGCTCTGATGCGGTGTCACGGTATTATACTATCAGATTATATTCCACTCGACGCGAAATCCGATATATTTGCTTACACCGCAGATAAAAATTGCCAAGCGTTCAATAATAAAACTATTATATCTTATTCTTCATCGATAACGATAAAATCTTTATCTTCAATCTCATACAAAGCTGCAATACCTACGTACCGTGAAACTATGTATGCCGAAAGTAGTTTGGCGAGTTATAGACTGGAATAAAAATATCCTTGTATCCGGTCTGACTTAGTGATCGCCATTCGAAACACGTGCGTTGCTTAGCGACATAAATAATTCTAAGGATAAACTTATAACAGACATATATTATATTAATAATAATTTTACAGAGGTGAATCCGCTCCCAATTTACCAGTGGACATGCGTCCTCTGCCAAAGGAGCCGGATTCGGATGAACGCAAGAAGAAGACTCTTAAAGGGAAGATGAAGGTCAAAGAGAATAAGGACAAACCTAACATCAGCTACCCGACAAATTTCGAACACACAGTCCACGTCGGTTTTGACGCTGTCACTGGTGAATTCACGGTACGTCCATCAGCTGAGCTGCTGATGTTTTTGAATATCGTTCAAAATGCACTCGCTTGCTGCTTTGCTCTTGCAACGCGATACGGAGGATCCAAAGAGTTATTAAAGTTATAAAGAGTCAATAGAAGTAATTAGAAAACTTTAAGATAGGCACAGGTATCAGTGCTGTTCTTGTTATCTGTTTTAACTGAAAATGCCAATAGATATGTAAATTCCTTCTTAAGACGTCTATGAATATTTGACTGGATCCTTCGTGTAGTGTTGGAATAAATCAAAATCCAATGACACTTGTTCACATACGTTATGGACATTGTGAGACTGTAATTCGGTAATTGGTCTGACGCTTCTTATACCTATTATTTTTCTTACGTGAAAGACTAACTCGAACACGTATTTCTTTCAAGCTGCCACTCAAAGTAAGTAAATTCAAAAGTGACCACGGAGTTAGTTTGTCTCTGCATTTTGTCTCTTATTATTATACCCATATCCCGTTTTAACATTCTGTTTCTGTTGCGGTCGACAGACGTCGAAGTTGTTACCTTTTTGTTAAGAATTTAGAATTTGTCACCAAGGCCTTAGCTGCTTACGTAGACTACTTCACTGTTATTACTTTTTCTATGATATACAAGCTTCAGTCAACATGTGCTTACTTCATTGGGTTTCTGCCATTGTTATAATCCTTCGATTATTATTATAACACAAATAGAGTTTCAGCGCCAGTAAATTCGTCCTAGACACGGCCAATCCAGCCGTGCTTACCTAACTTAACAATACCGTGTCTCAGTTAGTCATTAATTGAATGATACATAAAAAAGAGATAGACTTGGACATTTACATAAATTGGAAATCCAATAAAATTGCTTTTCCTTGAATAAAACTGAAATGAAGATATTCAGTCAAGATGAGAAAATAATAGAGCATCTTCTTAGATCAATGTAGCACATTGTCATCCCTGATCATGCTGTTTAATAGTACCTATTAATTTATTAATAAAACACCATATAACCTTGTAAAGATTAAATGTAGAGGCACCACTTAGATTTAGCTTAGCCCTAGCCAGCATCGCTGAACCCTATTACACCTGTATTTTTCTCTTTATTCAATTAGACATTTTGTGTCGCTGTGAATGATTCTTCAATGTATTTCTTATCACAGGGTATGCCGGAAGCATGGGCAAGGCTCCTGATGTCAAGCAACATCAGCAAGCAGGAGCAGAAGAAAAATCCACAGGCTGTACTAGATGTACTCAATTGGTATGACAGTAGCAGTAAGGAGGCCAAAGGGTCGAAGTACATGACCACAACCAAGATGGTCGGGGCAGTGGGTGAGTGAGATATTTTTTGCTATTTATAAATACTAAGTATAATATTATTACTTAATACAGTAATTGATATTCACAGCGCCTATAGAGAGAGCCAGCAGTCCTCGCAGTATGGGTATTGGTGTTGGTATGGGTATGGGTAATGTCCGTGGACAAGCAATGTCACAGGCATCCGGAAGTTCGCATTCCCAACACTCATTGAGCAGGTAAAATTTAGTGTCTTGTAATAAATGATTTTATTCAGATACATAAAATACTACGTTGATTGAGGAAATTATGTATATTTTTACAGAGTCAGTAGCAGCAGTCCAAGTAGTACGCCGACGGATGCTTGCGCAACGAGTTCGGAACAAGAAGATGAACCACCACCCCCGCCTATTTCCGCACGGCCTGAACGCACGAAATCCATCGTGAGTGTGTCAATTTGATGGAGGGAGAGATAGCGTGATTAGAATCTTAATTAGTTGGTGCTCGAGATGGTAGGGTGATAGTAGTAACTGTGTCACTCGCCTGCTCCAATGTTTCATTCATTTTTTTGAATACGTGAACTTTTATATTTATGCAATTTAAACCTTGAGTATTTTCTATTTAGTACACCAAGCCTATAGAAGAAGAGCCACCACCGCCACTGCCAACCTCACTGGGTTCCCCTCAACGCAATGGCACGCCTCAACAACAGCAGCAGCAACAGCAACAACAATCTCAATTGGATAGAAATAAAAATCAGGCGATACCCACGTCCACCACCACGGATCAGTCTAGACCTGCTCAAAGCGATAAGGCTAGGAAGAAGAAGATGTCCGACGATGAGATCTTGGAGAAACTTAGAACGATTGTAAGCGTCGGGGATCCGAATAGAAAGTACACAAAAATGGAGAAGATAGGACAAGGGTAAAGATATTTAACGAAAATTTTCAAAAATAAATCCTAAAGGATGTTACTATATTAATTTTTGAATTTTTCAGAGCTTCAGGAACCGTCTACACAGCGATAGAAACATCTACGGGAATGGAGGTTGCGATAAAACAGATGAACCTCTCGCAGCAACCTAAGAAGGAGCTCATCATAAACGAGATCCTGGTAATGCGGGAGAACAAGCATCCGAATGTCGTCAACTACCTAGACAGCTACCTCGTGGAGGAGGAATTGTGGGTGGTTATGGAGTACTTACCTGGAGGCAGTTTAACGGACGTCGTCACCGAGACTTGTATGGACGAGGGACAAATAGCCGCGGTTTGTCGGGAGGTTTTACAAGCCCTTGAGTTTCTACACTGTAACCAGGTCATACATAGGGATATCAAGTCGGACAACATCCTTTTGGGTTTGGATGGAGGTGTCAAGCTTACGGATTTTGGTTTCTGCGCTCAAATTTCACCAGAGCAGAGTAAACGAACGACTATGGTTGGTACGCCATATTGGATGGCACCGGAAGTCGTCACGCGGAAGCAGTATGGTCCTAAGGTAAGTAAAAATACAAAGATCCGATGACGTAACGAATAAAAAAAATATTTGATTGACAAACGAAACATTTTGAACTGAAAACAAATTTAATTTACCTACAGGTGGATATCTGGTCCCTTGGTATAATGGCTATTGAGATGATTGAAGGTGAACCACCATACTTGAATGAAAATCCTCTAAGAGCACTCTACCTGATCGCCACCAATGGAAAACCGGAAATCAAGGAGAAGGAAAAGCTTTCCGGTATATTCCAGGACTTCTTGGATCAGTGCTTAGAAGTGGAAGTGGAAAAGCGTTCAGCGGCTTCGGAGCTCTTAAAGGTTCATAATTGTCTTTAACAATTCTCGTAATCAATTAAAAAAAATTTCCTCATCGATATATAATTTGTCTATTTAAACATCATTACAGCATCCCTTCCTAAAACAATCTAAACCACTGGCATCGTTAACGCCGTTGATAATGGCGGCGAAGGAAGCTGCCAAGGGTCACTGAACGCGCACAGTGTGAAGGTCGTTCGATGAAAGCTGACGAGATCGCAAAAGGCGATGAAGAACAATGGCCTCCGGCGTCGTGAGGTTATCATCAGACACAAGAAGGTTTAAAGAAAAAAAAAAAAAAAAAGAACACAGTGAAGCAAAAGTGAAATCACCCTCCCAAAACGGTAACGGCACAATAATTCAATAATATATAATAATTAATGAATAAATAACATATATATATATATATGATATAAATATATATATATATATAGGTAATAGATAGGTAGAACTTAACCGATGCCAGGCGGGTATCAGGAAATCGATTAAAAGTTTTTAAAAAGCACGAAACAGGCGACCCAGGTACAATCGCCATGCTTATCGCCAAAAAAGAAGAACACGTTCAATCCAAGAAACGGCTAACGATCACAAGGAGTCGCAGAAAAAGCTGTTATAGCCGGAGGCGCTTTTAGAGTTGGCTGTTGTCGAGGACTCTCGATGCATGCGCGTCTGCAATTGACAGTCTGTGACAAGACTGTCCGTTGTCTGTGCGTCAGTATATACGTGCCTGTATGGACTGCGAGAAAAATATTTCTGAAGAATCCTCGTCGGGCGAGACAGGCGAAGAAAGAAAAAGAGAAAATGAGAGACGAAGATTCTGCGACAAAGGAAAGAAGAGGAAAAAAAATTAGAAGTGAAAGAGGAAGATGAAAGAATGGTAATAAAGCATAGAACGAAGAAGGGAAAAGGAAGAGAATAAAAAGAGTCCTCGCGCACGAGTCGTAAAACGCCGCCGGGCAGTTGGAAGCGCGTCAGTGGCTGTCGATTATTTTCTAAACGAAGCGAGAAGAGCGGGGGCGGTGTATGAGATAAAAAAATAATTAAAAAAAAATACCTAGTATCACTGATTACGTGGAAGTTGATGGGATGCTGAGGTAATTATATTAACAAAAAAAATAACATGAAATAAATTACGAAAGATACACATTCACTTATAGCAGATATCCTTACTGGGGTGATTGTACCGTGAGCGAGCAGTGAGGGTTATTATTATACATAGCATACACATTATAGGAGGACACTTATTCTTATTGATAACTACCATCGTGTTTGATGAAGAGAAGTAGAGGAATGAAAAGCGAGGAAACGACAAAAACAAGAAAAAAATTGTCTTTGCCGCGTCTGACTTATATTTTTCGAGCAAGATTACGTGCAGCTGGGGCGCGACTACGTTTGATCTTTTATCATTTATCTTTATATTTTTTTCCATCCATATACTTTATTCTTCTTCCCCACCTTCTCGGCCCTTCTTGCACAGCATCTTACCCTTTCTTTTTCTGGTCCATCAAAGTACGCATTTCCTGTTAACTATTCGTGTAGGTATAACGTATACAGTGAGAGGAGACAGTTTAAAATTGCTGGTAGACTGAAAGGATATTTTTTTCTGGGCATAAAAAGAAAAATAAACGTAGAGATACGCGAAGACGAAGAATGGAAATTATTAGTGGGTAATGATCCGGAATTTTTTTATCAATGGACCGAGGGACTAGCGTCCTGTTGCATTGACTTCATCGAATGATCTGTCACCAAGAATGTTTGTTCCATTTATTATAAACATTAAAAGCTACATGATTTTTTTGACACTGCTCGTCTGTATGTACATAACAATGTTAAGAGAGAGACAGATGATCGAATGAATTTGACGTTTAGCCGATTAGGGTTAAATAAGTAAAAAAAGAAAAGATAGCATTACGCTTGCGAATGGCGAATTATTGTATAATTTAAAAGAAAAAAGAGACAAGAAGATGACGACGATAAAGAATAAGATTGAACGAGAAGGAGAGAGGGGAGTGAATGAGAAATGTATAAAAAAAAAGAAATGACCATTCGAATTCGGTTTTTAGTTTTGAATTGGTTAACGTTGAGACACGTTTTGAATTTTGAATTTATCACGATTCGGGGAAGTGTTAGTCGTTAAGAACAGCTTTTCTGTACGGACGAATTTTTCAGTCTGGTCTTTACTGTGTTCTCCCCAAATCCAACATTCAAAGTTCAAAGTTCATCACGTGGGCTTTGGCAACGGCAAAGTCCTCGCACGTAGGCGAACGTAATCGATTAAGATTTATTAACGAGACAAGGTTCAGACGTAGAAGCATTTTGTGACACTATAAAGTGCCTGTCATGTCATGTACTAGAGACACGTTGTAAAATCGGCGCAAGATTTCAGACGATCTTGAAAGCCACCGTGGGCAAACTATATAAGTTCAACAATTGTTTTAGGACCATCGAAAGCGAACGCATAGACTTACGTTTCATTTAATCATGTAGTCTCGCGAGGTTTCCAAAAAGGAAAGAAAGGGGAAAAAAGAAAGGACGACGAATGTCTGTTTTTTTTTTCACGACGACATAGTCGATCGCGGATAACTTTGTACAGGCTGTACTGCATCTACCGGATATCCTGTGAAGAGGGTTGAAGCCACTTTTTTCATTTCAATTCTTTTCTCTCAGGAATTATTCACGCTCTTGAATGTTATTTAAATGCGGTGCATCCTGTAATTATATATATATATATATATATAAATATAAATATATTATTATAGCTGCGTGACGCGTCTTTTTCTAAATGTACTATATTTTGGAAATATCGTCAACGCGGGAAACCTTGGCGCTTAGTTCTTAGGGTCATTATAGATTTTTAGATTCGTGTCATTCATACTTTACTTTGACTCTGTCGCATTAGGACTTTATCGTACGTAAATTTAATGCTAAAGGAAGATTACAAGGGAAGAAGTAAGCAAGAGAAGAAACAATAGAATCCAAAAGTACGACAGCTATCGAATAAAAAAGACAAAAAGAAATAATCAACGATATATCATCTCGTATCGCATACGTGACGAGATGACGTGAGTGAGGATAATTTTGGGCGTGAAATATAAAATTGGCAGACTAATTGTAGACGAGGAATAAGAAGAAGGAAAACAAAGAGAAGCAGCCACGTATATTATTTGATAAAGACAAATTCGTATAGCACTACGTTGCGTTTAATGAATTTATTCATAATTATAATTTTAGTTTCACTGGTTTCTATTATAGAATCAATTTATCTGCAAAGCCTGATTAGTTTTTTATGATTAACGATAAATATCGAATTATTATAATTAACGAGCGAACGAACCAAGGGCTTGTCTTACGTCGGCCTTGAGTTTTAATTTAATTTCGAGACGAACGCTGAATATTATAATGGAGATTGTAATAAGTTAATCTTACCACGTCAATGTAAACGTATGTCTCTTTGACTCGTTAATTAATTAATTAATTAATCAATCAAGAATTTATCTGAGTTCATGCGTGTAACAGAAATTCCAAATTTTCAATAATCTTTCATAACTGTCACACCAGTGTCCTTAATTGTATTCTAATTTTTAAGTTTTCGTTACTGCTGCTACAGTTTATTGTTTCTTTGTTATTTATCTCTGTACTCGATAGTTACTCTCTCCGATCAGCTTCAGCGTCCGTTCTCTTAATTGATCAGAAACTCCTGCGTTGGGCCTCAAGTCCCTTTACTGGGATAGGGAGAAAATAATAATGCACGTCTAGTATTAATAACGATATAATTACCGCGAGTGGAGGAAATACTGAGATGAGTGAGACAAAGAAAGGCAAACGATTGATGGGATTATAATAAGAATTAAAAAATTATGAAATTCTAACCACGACAAGTATACGGCGTATTTGTTTCTGTATTACTATGGGGATCCAATGCATTTTCACAAATATCTCATATAGAAGACTTCTTTATAATGGATAAAGTGCAGCTTGAGTCTTGCGATTTTAATTATTGAAAAAAGTATACAGCCAATAGTAGCTGCGGCTATTCCTGTAGTATTAATTTTATTTTAATTACCACGGGCGAAGTTGGGTCGATGCGATAACACTGTGAGATTATGACTGTAGGCTTCTTTTTTATTTTAATTAAAACGTACTGGAATCTTATTGTACGCGGTGAACAAGTACAAAGAAATTTTTGTACCAAGGCATGCCTTAATGTAATTATATAGGGAAGACACTTGCGATGTATTTCTTTTTCTTTTTTTTTTCTGAGTCAATGCTATATTAGCTTTTTCCTATATCGACGAAACTTCGCTCATCCCTTCACGTGCATTCAAGTAATCATACGTAAGAGAGGTATTAATAATAATTGTGGATTTTCCACTTGTATTGGTATCCATTTTTTTTTGTGCGAAATAAGTTCCTATTACAGTCAGTAGCAACGAGTGTAAATATGGCGCACGTTTCATTCGTTGCTGTCACTTTTCCTTTTTTTTTTTAATGATGTTTTTGAAAATGCTCCCAAGACATGCGATCTCAGTAGGAAAGCAATGAGAGATAGAGAGAGAGAAAGGAGTATAAGATCCAGGCCTATAGTGAGAAAGCAAAGCTATTGACAGTCTTTAAAAAAAGAAACAAGATTCCTTGATGAATCCTGTCACAGAGAAACAGGGAATTCTTTGTAAATTTTCTTTTAATTATTCTCGCACAATTGAAAGCCTCCTCGAGCCTTACCTGGTCTCTCAGGTAACGTATACGCCAAGATAATTCACTGATATGTGGGACTAATGGGAATTTCGCGAAGACAGAAAGAGAGAGATGTATGAAGCGACAAATTAATGATGAATTATTGTAAATGATAATGCCTAGAGTTTTGCGCGTATATTATATTGTAACTCCTTTCAGTTTGTTTTGAAACGTTATAATATAAGGAAACATTTTATAACAAAGAATTGTGTTCGTCATTCATTGATCCTCTGAAATGGTACGCAGCTTCATCTTCGCAGTCATAGTATAATCATGGGTCATAATTATTTAAGTGAAGCAGTCATTGATTGACTTATCAATATGTCCTACTACAGTCTGTTGTGCAATGAAACTATTTATTCAATTAGAAATCTTTATCAGTTCTATTTGTCGATTACTTATATTTAGACATTATTTCTCATTCGACCTTCCTTCGTAGCTTCTATTGGATTATTATTTTATATTCTCTTTCACAAGGGTATGTAACTGATCGGACACTGATGAAATTTCATTATCGCCCTTTATTGCTAATCAACATTTCTTTTTTGGTGCAACAGGTGGTATCGATCAATAATGACCACTATAATTATTGATCATCATCTCTCTATATATATAATATATATGTATTAATAAGTTACAATTATTTACATATTATGGCGGCATAAGTTAGTTGAAAAAATAATAGGACTCTTCCATTACTTATATAAATATCTTCATTTCGTTTTTTTTCGTGGTTTATCATTAATATCAATTCGTAATGCGGCTCGTGTAAAAAACGCTTTCAAAATATCGAGCATCGAAGTCTCAGCCTTAATCAATAAGTTGCTCACAGTTCTGACATGGTAATATGTGCCAAGTATCTTTTTTTTTCCTCTCCTTCAATACGGTATTCGAAGTGTCGCAAAAGTTCAAAATTGATAGCGCACATAATAGAAGTTATTCCTACAGTATTCACAGTCGGATTGGAAATTCCAAAATGACATAGACTAAACTAAAAAGACACATTGGATCCAAATAAATTCCCAACATAAATAACTGTGATTAGCATAAAAACATGGCCACGTTCTTGTCTCAATGGCTTCGATTGTCAAAATCACAAACGTACATCCATCCAAAGGAATTACTTAAAGTGACTTTTATAAAAATGTAAGTAATAAGTATATCTACGTGAACTCTTCACGTATCGCATATAAAGAAGTGTCTCGGCCTTATAAGTAAAAAAAAATATCTCAGTAACTGGACAAATCATGAAAATTGAAAAGCCACAGAGAAACAATAACGAATGAAATTCTATCGACTCAAAAATCCGTATTCAACCACTACTAAAGATTCCATTTTCAGAAGAACAAGAGAGATGAGGAAAAGAACAAGAAGCAAAAGTGGACTCTGATATTTTTCCTAGCTAGACCAGTTGGTAGGAATGAAAACGTCCTTCCGGTATGTGTCCAGGTTAACCAGGAAGTTAACCTTTCTTCTGATCACCAGCAGCATAGAAATTAATGGAGGCTGAGTTGATGCAGAAACGCTTCCTCGTTGGCTTCGGTCCGTCGTTGAAGACATGTCCAAGATGGCTTCCACACTTGGAACAGGTCACCTCGGTCCGCACCATATCTGGGTTTGCGATCAGCAGTAGTAGATTGCCGCCAACTGTGCGTCGAGTATCCGACGCGGGTTTTTCGTATTCGGTGGTGTGGTGATAGTTCAAGTGGTAGCGGAGAGCGATAGGAGATGAAAGGGAAAGACAGAACAATAGAGTGTGATTAAACGCAGACCGACACCTTTGCTACGAATTTGAAGAAAGAAGATTTTGCAGGAGCCTCCAAAAAGAAGTGCTACAACCTCATAACCCCTCTTGAAGAGAAGTTTCAACTACATGAAGAGGAAGCCCCATAATACTTTAACAAGAAAGACAGAGTCAATGAAGCCAATTAGACTATTTAGAATACAATATTTTTCCTGGCAGAAATTACAGAGTAAACAAGATTTACAAAAAGGAAAAATCATCTGACCGTAAAATAGCGAAATTAGACACTGAGGCTGAATGACTCGGCTTTCAATCAGGTCAACAATCTATGTATATTTTTACATGATCATTATAGTATTGCTAATTAAGTGTTACTAATCACTTAACTTTGCCAAGCCACAGTTAATAATTTAGACGACAGTGCAACAACTGATTGATGCTATTAGCTGACTGTCTTGGTAAGATGGTGGTTCGTTTAGTATAATAATGGTTATTACTGTTTTACAGAACCATCATGATTGGATTAACTGCATTAATTTTTCGCTATTATATACAGCGGATAATTTTAGTCTGATACTAACCAAGTGTAAGTCTATCACAATCACACTCTAAGCGTTGACATGCAGGATTACTTGGATACGTATGGGAAATTGTTTTTATAGAAGTAATTGCTGCTCCTTGATCACTGTTATCGAACCAGTTGAGACAAAAGAAAAATTGCTGCAGATGCATAATCAAACATTCGAACAACGACTACTTGGCGAAAATAATAAGTCTGCAAAAAAATGTTCATTCTCAATGACACGAATATCATATATGCATGCGTGCGACATTCGTGAAATGTTGCACGCACTTTTTGCGAATTATGAAACAAATATTGCCATAAGGATGAAGAAGCAGCATAAGAGGAAATTCCGGTCGAGGATATCCAGTGGACGTTTAAAAGTTTTTCTTTCTCTTTACAGAGACATATAAAAATTATAATAAGCTGGCAAATGGGTAAAGACAGTCTTGGTACATACATTGCATACTTTTATCCAGGAAGCTTTACCCATTTACCATTATTAAAAAATTACACCACGATATAGAAGTACAAGTTAAGAAGATTAAAACCATCAATTTCTATAAATAGTATGATACCAGAGCATATTATAAATTTATAGAATCAATTAAAAAGATTATCCGTTAATTAAAACTCAAGCATCTTTATGCTTACCATTGGAGGTGTCTTTGGTCAGCTTGACACGACCTTGATCTAAAACCTCGTTGAACGCTGGCCAACCGCACCCACTGTCGTATTTCGTATCAGATGAAAACAATTCCTGGTCGCAGACGATACATGTGTAAGTCCCCTTATCGTAGAATTTGTTGTAGCAACCAGTAAATGGCCTAGAAACAAGTAAGAAAAATATTAGATAAGAAAGTCACTGACTTACAGAACCAAAGAGGAAGTAAACGTCCACCACCCAAGAGCCCTTGACTATATTTCTACTTTATTTTTGAACGACTTGGCTGTGATTCACGGTTGAGCGGACGGATACACTTGAAAAAGTTATTTCCGTCCTACTGTCACCTAAAGTTAGATCCTTTTTTTTCTTTCTTCTAAACTGCATCGTAGAAACTCACATACCAGAAGAGGATGTGCGTGTGTCCCAAGGAATACCGTAGAATTGTTACTATATGTATATAATACATAACTAACTCGTCCTGGAATTCCATTCACGTTTACTGCCATTCTTATCCCACGTTTCTGCACCAGCATTCGAAATTCTGAACATAAATGGACACGAGGATACGACTAATCGTATTCGTTCTGTCCTGTCAAAGCTTTATAAAGAGAAATTCCAATGGTTAAAAGACGAAGAGAAATTATTTAACTCGTGTCCATTTTACACAGAGGAAAATCGCAGCTACTTTTTAAATGCTTCACAAGTCTCCTTATCAGCTGGAATTGCTTGCGTATTTCCTAAAGGGGAATTTCTCTGTGTATGTTGTAACAAAAGTGCTGAGTGTATCATAATTATCACAGCCACGAAGCAAACGAGAAAATAGCTCAAGGGCTTCTGAAATGGATGATCATCACAAGGTTAGACGGTTTGCGAAATTAGATTATTGATTGTCCGTACGTAGAAAGTTTCCAGACATTACGACAATTGATATGCAATTTTTATCTTCTTTCTTTGCTTCTCACCTCTCTGTGCCCTTTTCCTGTGTGACATGCCACTGCAATGGTGTCAACCTCTTCCTCACTTCCTCCTTATCGATCTCGCTCGTCATCCTTCTTCTCCAGGAGTCTTCGTTGGAAGCAATCACCAAGAAAAATTACTCGTAAGCCTAGTGAGTGTCAGCGAAAAAATAACCACGAAGAATCCTCCGCCACTATTTCTTTCAGGCTACTGCAGAGACTACTGTCACCCCACTTTAACTACAGGCTGCTATCGGACTATCATAACCGAGTCCTACTCTACCAGACACTGTGTTCCATTTTCTTGCCAGCAATATGTCCGTTTGATACTTCTTCAAGTCTAAAGTCTGGTTTACGCTCAAGATAGTTGAGCTACCATGACCTGTCTATGCTTAGATTCAATTCAAATTCTACATTAGCATTTATATCCAGAGATTTTTATGTAATCGTACTGTTAAAATACTTGCAGGACGTTGTTAGTCGTTTCTTTTTCATAATTATTTATAGAGCTTTGTGTAGTCTGCGGAATTTTGGAACACTCGTGTCATTCATGGGATGTACAAAATGGCGAGTCGGCGGGAATCACCATACACGAATTCTTTGGACGATTTGCATGCTTCTCTTGCAAGTTTACAATTCTTCTTGCCGACGCCTATGGCTTGAATTTCATAAGTATGGTAGTTTAAAGGGAGTGGTGGTATTTTATAAAGAGTGGGGAGTCTGAGAAGCTTTCTGATTAGTCAATGCAAAGGCATAGGCACGCTGGGATCGGTATGCGACAGAAGCGCCCCTCGTTAAGGTATATCAGGGTTTTCTAGCCTATTTTTTCTGGTCACAATTATCAAATTATTTCTTACAGGTACTTGAAAGGGTGAAAATTATTGACAGAATCTTAGGTACACATTAATTATTTTAGATATTCTAATTGTTAATTAGTTTTATGAAGAAATAGAGCATTACAACGCACCTATTTGAATCGAGGAACGCAGCGTCCCAGTTGATGTAACAAGACGAGTTACCTGGAATTTCGATAGATTTCTGAAGATAACGTTCATTTTGAAAATTTGATCACGATCTTTTGTCTTGATGTAGACTGCTAATTACAACACACTTTAAACTTTGCACTAGTTCATTCCAAAAGCTAGTACGGACTTCAAGTACTCCTTGAAGTACTTTATTTCTTCTACGACCAACGAGGTGCATCGTATATCTGTTGTCTTTTTCTTCCCTCTCAACGCGGCAAGTTGCGGCGTCTGATTTTAGTTTACGTGATATTTAATACGTATCAAACAATAAGAATTATGTCGTGTTAGTCCCATGAAGTTCAGGAACGATGAGTTTCTCCAGCGATGAAGTGAACTTTTTGGTGTACAGATACCTCCAGGAATCCGGTAAAATTTAGAGCGTCTTATAACCTATTCACAATTTCCTTTAAGCGTTATTGGGTAATTTGCTTGGTTTTTCACTTATTTTCAATGATCTAGTATTTATAATAATTTTATTAATGATGTTTAACAACATTTATAGTTACAGTAGATGTGTATGAGGTTATATCTAAATTTATCGTACCAACTGCATTGTCATATTCATTTATTTTTTAGTATACATTTATATTTTGATGGGTATTACTCGTCTTTTTGTATTTGAGTGTAATTTCATTATCTTAGAATATTTATTTGTTTACAGGTTTTCAACATTCAGCCTATACATTTGGTATAGAATCACATATATCGCAGAGTAATATAAATGGTGCGTTAGTGCCTCCTGCTGCTCTTCTATCCATTCTTCAAAAAGGTCTCCAATATACTGAGGCAGAAATTTCTATTGGGGAAGATGGCACTGAACAAAGAATGGTGGAATCCTTGTCTCTCATTGACGCAGTTATGCCAGATGTTGTTGCATCTCGGCAGAACCAGCAGAATCAACAAAAACAACAGGTGAAAACGGAAGTTCAAGACACAAATGGAGAAGAAGGTGATAAAATAAAAATATTATTTAATTATAGCCTGGTACACCCTGGTTCATAAGATATTTAATTTTTCTGAACCTCCTCAATAACCCAGGTAGAACAATGGACCACCTGTGTAAATGAACATACTGTTATTCAGGACTTTCCACTATATCTTTCTTTGCTACAAGCAAATATATTTCTTAATCCTATTATGAAATATATTTTCTATTTGATAGTGAAGTAAAGTTCTGAAACTATCTGACAGAATGTTTATTAACTAGAGGCAAACAAATCCCATCAAAATATTCTTTTCTTTGTATTTTACAATAAGTCAATTTTATTTTAACAAATTTAAATTCCACACAGTTGTTACATCAAATGTGGGAGTGGGTGCCAATGAAAGAGGAGGAGATAGATCAGAGATGGAAGTGGATGAGCAGCAACAAGGAACTGGAGCTGGTACCAATGCAAGTGCTGTTGAGATACCAGCAAGTAAAGCTACCGTTCTAAGAGGTCATGAGTCTGAAGTTTTCATCTGTGCCTGGAACCCAACCACCGACTTACTGGCCTCAGGTTCTGGTGACAGTACAGCTCGAATTTGGGATATGTCAGATAATTCCCAAGCACCAAATCAACTCGTTCTACGCCATTGTATTCAAAAGGGTGGTACAGAAGTACCCAGTAACAAAGATGTCACTTCCCTGGATTGGAACGTACGTAAAATTTTACATAATCATATGCAAGTATATACTTCATAAGCTAACCTTGTCATAAAATCATCATTCTTCCAGTGTGACGGAACTTTACTTGCAACTGGTAGTTACGATGGCTATGCGCGAATATGGACGACTGACGGACGTTTGGCGTCGACTTTGGGCCAGCATAAAGGACCCATCTTCGCGTTAAAGTGGAATAAACGTGGCAATTATATTCTTAGCGCCGGTGTTGACAAAACTACCATCATTTGGGATGCTGCAAGCGGACAATGTACTCAACAGTTCAGTTTCCATTGTGCTCCAGCTTTGGACGTCGATTGGCAAACAAACACGTCGTTTGCCAGCTGTTCGACGGATCAGTGTATCCACGTTTGTAAATTGAACGTGGATAAACCAGTAAAGAGCTTCCAGGGACACACGGTACGTGAAGAACTGCTAGTTACTATACAAGCCAGTCATTAAAAACGAGAAACTAACGAGAGTATTTTTAAAAATTAAAACAGAATGAGGTAAACGCAATCAAGTGGGATCCTCAGGGAAATTTATTAGCCAGCTGTTCCGACGATATGAGTCTAAAAATCTGGTCTATGAAACAAGACACGTGGGTCCACGATCTCCAGGCACACAGCAAGGAAATCTATACAATCAAGTGGTCTCCGACAGGACCAGGAACTCATAATCCTAATATGAATTTAACTTTGGCTAGTGCTTCCTTTGACTCCACTGTTAGGTTATGGGATGTAGAGAGAGGAGCCTGTATACATACACTGACCAAACACACTGAACCAGTCTACAGCGTAGCATTTAGTCCTGATGGGAAGTTCCTAGCCAGTGGAAGCTTCGACAAGTGTGTTCACATTTGGTCCACTCAGGTATACTGCATTCTTTTTCTTTGAGTCATTAGCATTTTATCAATTTTTAATACAATTTAACCTGCACTGATTATTCTTACAGAGTGGACAGTTGGTGCACAGCTACAAGGGAACAGGTGGCATCTTCGAGGTCTGCTGGAACAGTCGTGGCGACAAGGTCGGCGCATCTGCATCAGATGGCAGTGTCTTCGTATTGGATCTTCGTAAACTGTGATCATCAACAGTTCACTAGAAGTTCTCTGCCTTCATATTTTTGTTCTTTCTTTCTTTATTTTTTTCCTCGCGCATTCATCACAGCTTCTGAGTCCTATTCCCGACGTTTCCCCATTCGTCTATCCTTCTGTTTCGTTCATTCCGTATCAATTTTTTATCTTACTAGTGGAACGACTCGTTATCATAGGAATCGGAAAACTTAAAAGAAAAATAAGAAAGATGGCAGCCTTCCTTTCACAGCAATTACGAATTCTCTCGCGCATATATAAATTCACTTTACAGAACTCTACTCTCTGGTTCTATCTATCTATTTTCTTATTCTATTTCGAGTCGCAGCATTTGTATATTATACATCACATGAATCTTTCCAAGAACGACGAAAAACGTTAAGTAAAGGCGCGTCGAACTACGTCGCGACGCCACGTAATTGCTGAAAAAGGGAGTTCGCGTTCTATCCACATTCGCGAGCGTGAATATCGTAGGTTTAATTATAACTGTAATAATAATAATTAGTATTATATTATATATCAACGCTAATGATAAATAAACTTTTTTAAATAATGATTCTAAACAAATAGCAGCACAGGCGTTATTGCAACAACTAAGTCAGACATCTGATAATCTTTTTTCAAGAAATTAATTCTATGGCAACATCATGAAACCGTACGAAACACGTTTGGTCCATCACACTAGAGCTTTCCTAACTATAATAGAACGTATTCCAATACCGTCAGCGATTATCAATTGTTTCTGAAATTTATCTGTAAACCACCAGACCCCTGAACCGTGGTTTGTCTATCTCAATTGGGGTTCCCCCTTTAAATTGAATTTTGGTCTCCATCCGTGAAATTACCTTGAAAATTCATCACGTTATAAAAAGATTCGAATTCTCTGTCTTTTCTATTCTCTCTTTCTCCATCCATCCACCTACTCATCCCATACATGTATTCGCAGACGAATAATTCCCTGGAACTCCAACCCTTCAGAATCTGATTTCAAGGAATTTCCAGTGCGCGAGACAGCATTGAAATTCCTCAGAATCCTCATGCAATGCATAAGCAAATAACATAACAAAAATTTGACACATGACGTATTCCTCTTCTGATATTGGATTATTGACACTTCTATAATTCACATCAATTGGATTTATGTCACAGCTATTGGATCTGTAATAACAAGTATTTTCATTACAATATGATATCTCACTACGTGTGGTGTACATGAAAACTGATAAAGAAAGAGAGATCTAAAAAATAATTATATTACTCGTTATTGTATATATTCACTTGTACTATGATATGGATAAGTGGATATGTGATAAACACATGTGTAATAATAGAACGGGAGCAAGGAAAGCGGCGTAGAGCGGTGGTTTTATTTGAAACAAAATTTATTACAACTAATTCAGTCCTGTGCGACGTGGCAATTGACCCATATGCGAGGGGAGCGCAACGAGCTAATGAAAGAGACATTAAGGAGAAAAGAAATAAATATAAAAAAATCGAAATAATATATAAGAGCGCTTCGGGGTCTCAGGCACCCCGGTCATTAAATAAATAGAAAATTGTCTGGACTAATAAATAAATAAATAAATAACTTAGAGAGTAGAGCGGCATATAAATATAAAAATATCTCATAAACGAATAATTACAATTGCATTTCATAATAAACACTTAACATAATAGAGCCGTCCACGTGGTACATATATACACATATATATGTATATTACATTACCGGTAAACAAAACGCGAAACGTAATGAAAAGGTCCATTCGTTACAGGCGTTTTCTGTTTTTTTTTTATGTCACCTATTATCTAACATCGATGTACGTACATTGTTTAAAGCATTAATTCACGTGTTTTGTCTGTTTTTGTTATTGTATTACTTGTTGTGCCTGTCAACGTGTCAGTATAGTGTCTATGTTTAATGTACTTGTTTAATGTATATCGTTATCTTTCCGTTAATCTGGTATTTGTCTCGAAATCTTTTTCTTTTTACCCAATATAGTTAGTCGCTGGTGAAGGATTCAAAGGTGAAGTTAATAGGGGTCAATAAAAAAATAATATACTTCACGAGGGAGTCACGTAGTCGGAAGGAAAGCAGATGAAAATTATGTAAGATAAAACGTTTAAGCCTTTTACTTTGATTTGTTTTACGTTGTTCAACGTTGTGCAAGTTCTGATTCCTTTTCTTTTAGAGGCGGAAGGAAGGTCTGGGAAAGTATAAGGTGGAAAAGAAGTTCAAGTTAAAATTACAATTAATAATACTGCTTTGTTTTATCCGCCGGGATGCGAGAGCCATAAGAGATATAATAAACGCAGCGAATAAGAATAATAATAAGTGAAGTCATTATCGAAACGGGCTAGGGAAGCAGCCCGATCCGCGGTATTCCGCCAGTACGACTCGATCTACCGTACAACACGAATCATTTAATACCTATTAACCGAGCGCATCGTGTACCGATATTGAATGAGAAATCATCAATGACGTCGTCGACATTGAAGGGCTGCGAATGAGGAGGCGAAGTTGTTGTTATTCGGCTCCCTCTCCATCCCTTTGAAAGCTTCGACGGGTTACAAGAGGTGAAGTTCGTTAGCCATCTGTTGGAAAAAGGCCAAACTAATTGTCACTAATTATTACGGCAGTCTGCTCCTTATATCGCGTGACTAGAAGTAGAAGGGCGATAGGCAAAGTTGTATTTTTATACGCCCTCTTGATTTTAGTGACGTGATATTAGTTTATTGCGGTTTATTTTCTGCTGGACTATCTTACCCTTCGTGTTTCATCGTCCTGGCCATCTCTTAGGACAGGACTGTCGCCGTTATACCAATCCTGTGTCCTCTCGGTGTTCCTCTCGACGTGCTGTTCGTCCTGAGCAAATTCATCAGCTCTATAGTTACGGTACGGATTGAAATCGTTTCTGCCCTTGGATTCTGACATCTTGCCGACTTCCGGCTCGGGATCTGAACTCGAACGTTTTCCAATGGTCTGCAGGAAACGTCGGTTGGCATCCACCTGCCATTGATCTTGACGCATCTTTCTACGAGCTAATTCCAGGAGGTATCTTTCTCGTAGCACATCTAGAGGATTCACGATTGATAAGGAACCCAACCTCTTTGGACGCAGTAATGCCGAATCGCGACCACTGTTTGAATCGAACGGTTCCATCTGCAATTGTAGGTTAAGAAGAGCCTTATTAGTACAGGCAATAAATTAATGCTAGAGGACAACGGAAATGGAGAAGTCAAGATGGCGGGACGATGACGCGTGTGCTCGATACGATAATGTAGAGAATTATAGGAAGTGCTGGGAGTGGCGATGCAGGAAATGCAACTGAAAGGTGGAATTTTACTTTTTTATTTCTATAATGGCGTCGCGACACTTTTGTCGGCTTTATACTTCTTGCTCTGAGTTTCTTTCACTTTCCTTTTTTTTTAATAGATTTTATATTCACGCGAAGTGCAATGCAGACTTAAAAGTCATTTGAATTATTCCCATTGCGTCGCGTTCCCTTACACCTACTTTTCATCTCTATGCATCTTTTCTCTTTGTTCGTATTGGTTTTCATTTTGTTTTACAGAACGACATACGAGTATGATTCTCAGATGGCAAAGGGACAAAGGGTGCCTTTATTAGGCATTTACCCAGATGATGGACGCTTTTTATTCAGAACTTCATTACACGAAGCACATTGGCATTTTTATTTGTAGCAAGCCTAAAAGCATAACGCTACACTGAATTATTGACTTATGAGATTCAAATCTCAGATGAGAATGATTAAGCAACTAAAGACGCCATAGCTGCCGCAGGCTAGACCATAAGAAGCCGGCGATTAAGCTCGCATAATAAATAACGTTAAGATGCGATCTGAATATCATGGTACAACCCAGAAAAGATAATTATGTATAACTATACAAAATCTTATGTAATCAAATCAAACATTTTTCTTTGTACGGTGGCACCTAAAATTTTCTATCTGATTATATATACTCATTTTTTCCCCAGGAATGATGTCAGATGGTGCAAAATCGAATCTGCACTTATACCTCAGATGCATCCTGCATTTATGATAAAATTTTATATCTACTGTAGAGTACAAAGATGCTTTTAGCGTTTAGTACTTTCTTTCCTGGCTACATTTTATCTTGGTGGTTGAAGGAAAAAAATTATACGAGCTCAGGACGCATATGTTTTATTGAGAGACAAAATATAAAAATAGCTCGTAGCTAGTAGCTCGGTACGTATGAGGCGTTGAAATTTTTATGAGAAAAAAATAATAAATTGCATCAAATTGCAATATTCGTAGATGCAATTGCAAATGAAAATTCAATAGACGAATCCAGACTTGTTCAACTGTCCTATAAACTGATATTTCAGTTACGTAATGAATTCTTATAGTTTATTCGATATCCGCCGTAATTTTCTCTTATTTTATCAAAACTTATTTTGTCCTTTCAGCATCCACTACGTTTCCTACTACGCTCAGTGTAATAAGACTGAATGATCTCGTTTATACTGCTATGGCAATGTACACTACGCTATCGCAATGCTTCCTGTTCTCTGTTTCAATTGCGCCTCAAGGAGAAGATATTGAAACAGGGTATATCAAGACCATACGTATCCCCATACCGATCAGAGTATTATCCTTGGAGATAACGTGACTTATCCCGTATATCCAGCCTAAGGGAGTAAACATCTAATATATAGAATAAATAGCATAGAAGAGAAAACTACGTTTATCCTCCCCAATCCCCGTCTAAATATTTTCCAATAGTTTATTTATCAGCAGTACTTGGTCTTAATGAATCTTTATTTTATTTTCAGATTTACCAGTCAAAGCAAATGTATGTACATGAGAAAGTATATGTTGCGTTATCAATAATTCAGGGTAAACGACGTAAAACTGTTATCATTAATTTCTTTGGTCATTGATTTTCATTTTGGAAACCAAAAGATTGTATTGGTAATTCAACCAAAATGCCATGGAATCCACTTATTTGAAAATTCACAAAGCCCAATGTCTGACTCGTTCATGGAATTAAATATAAGTAAAAGGTTTATTTAATATCTGATAAAAGGGTTATGATTTATTATTATATAATTTCAAGGATTATATTGTTATTGTACAGTCGTACCTCCAATCCTGGTATTTGATTGAAGAGAAGCAGAAGCTCTGGACGATCCGCCATTCCAAGTTCCCGCCTACGGTATGTCGGATAAGATAGTGGCGTTGATTCTGCAAGAGTGATTATGGCTGTTGTTGCCAAGACGCTAACGAGGATCATTCTTGCAAGTGCTTGAGTGACTGTTTTTTCTGAAAAGCAAAATGATGTACCAACGTTAGCACAGAATGCAGGATTATACCCCTCGATGAGAAATTCAACTTGAATGAAATTCAGAGTGAGACTTGTTTGTATTATGATAGAAGAAGAAAAAACGTTGTAAGGTTTTTCACTACACTTCTACGATCTGTCTAGAGTGATCCATATTATTCCATTATGAAAAAAATGATCGATCCACTCACAGTTACTTCATATTTGATCGACGATCTTATCCTTAAATGGATTTTTCTATTCAACCTAGAATACAATTACTTGTTTTTATACTTAGACGATTTTGCTTCCCATTAGATTAGTATTACTGTTACGACAAATATCCTCTTGTAATATACATAGCAATATGTTATCAGGGATAACAGATATACTTTGATAAGGTAATCACTCCTATATTGATTTCCTGGTTAGCATTATTGTCAATAATCAACGCAATATTAGAGGGGTTAATATGTGATCTGGTATTCGATATGCAAACACTGGTTGGGTAATTGCAAATTTGCTAATTAAAAAATTAAAAAAGGTAAACAGAGTGTAATCAGTTTGCGTAAATTTATTATGACTTCAGTACTAATTTCGAAATTAATTATTTCAAGTGTTAACGATTTGAAATTGACGATAGATAATTGTACATTGACATTATGAAACTTGACCAGGTACTTTTGGCATTAATACATTAACAGAGTTACAGCATGAAGGACTCTCCCGTAGGAGTGAAAATGACGTTATTCAAATGGACCAGCTGGAATAGATTTCGAGGTTCTCGCGGAGCTCAAGAAATTTCATCCTAAGACTCCTCTTCATCCTTATCCTCGTCATCCAATATCCCCAGCGATCAAGTTCGTACATTCACATATATAGATACGGCAAGATGCCATTACGTCATCCATCATATTAATTCTGTACTGTATTTCACCAGGTATGATTATAAATTTTCCTATCTTTGACTTATACCTTGGATTTTTTGTATGCCTGAAAACTTCATAGAACTTTGTCAAGAAGTTTGATAGAACAAGTTTTAAAGATGAACTTTATTAATTGTCCTTCATGTAGGTAAACTTTTGTTCTGTGGTTAACCTAAAATATTTCCTTCAGTCAGAATTTACTAGGTTGGTTATGGACAGTTATTTTGTAGAGGTTATACCGGCATTCATACGGCTATCTATATTTACAGGAACATATGGAAGATGGTAGAAGGATGCAATGAAGAAGTGAAGTAATAATATGGGGAATAAAAAAATGTTCATTTCGAAACACATGAACGGCTGGCAACGTTGCGGAGGCCGTTAAGGATTACGACGGTTGTAAAAGTCAGTAACGGATAATGGGGAACGTCGGTCCAAACAGATTTACGAAGAGTAAACGGAATCCAACGAGCAGCCTAACGAAACCTGAAATTATTCTATATAACCTCGAAGCATAGCGACGCCATGTATTATGACTACGATATTTCATTATTTCGATATCTGACGAATTCGGCTGATCCAACCAGATTGAAAACTTGTACGTAAGATGCCAATTCGAAGCTGTTATAAATCACAGAATCAAATGTCAAGCCAAGAATTGAATCAGTCTTGATCAATTTTTAAAGAGGATGTCTGAATTTATCAAAAAGGAAGATTCCGACGATTACATTCTTAAACGAATTGTAAATCGTCCCCGCGCATCACGCGCTGCGCATTGAGCGTTGAAATGCAAACCAGGTAAACGTAATGATGCCAATTATTGTCTTTAAATTCATTAAGGCTGCTTTCATGTATTCCGATTATTTTACAGGCCTCAACATCTGTCTCTGCCTTTCAATTAACAAGGCACGTCTGCCAGTTCGACGGGTTGCCAGTCTACCAGGGGTGACTATTCTTTTTCACTCTTAAAAGCAATGCGCTCTCGACCTGCACCCTCCAACCTACCCCCAGGAGGGTTCCCGATGTTGAATTAATTAATGGATAGCAGAAGGTGTGGGGTGTTATGGTGGAAAATTACATCTCCTGTGGAACTTTCGTTCTTGTCTAAGAAAAAAAAAAAGGAAACTGTCAAAACGTTCTTAATTACCCGGAAGCGAAGAGGATACGTCTGTGCATGTCTCTTAAGTTCTGGACAAAGAAAATATCCTGAGGGGATTGATATAATAATATTTAATAATAAAATAATTCTAAAAAATACGTTAAATATCTATAACGGGAAAGGTTCGATTTTTCTAATCATGCTTAGAGCAATGGCTCATTTATTAAATAGAATTTTGCTTTATTACCGTTGTTAGATTAATGCTCGGCAACGGAAACGAATAGCGCTGTGGCTATCCGTCATATCGCATCCGATTATTTTTTACTCGGTGTGCAAAATTAGGGTGGGTGGCTTGACAAGTGGCAATGGCGCCTGCTGATAAAGTAATTATTTCATAAACCAGGTTATAAATCAGAAGGGCTTATATCTGCCGGATATAACCCCAAATTTCGATGCTTGATGTATTGGGTTTTCATTTCATGAAAATATACAGATTGCCTGTGTACGTATATATATTATATATATAGAAGATACATAGAGAGCTTACAGGGCTGGAATTAAAAATAAATTCCTTACATGGTTTATGGTTCCTTTAAGGGTCCTTATATTTAAATATTAATAATTAATGTGTATATGTTATACAGCTATTCCCTCCTGATTACAACCCAAAGCGACTCTTCACTAATGCTATTAAGGCGTGAATAAGTTCAGGAATACTGAACCCTATAGAAATTCTATGCCCGACAACTTCAAGTACTCGAAATGAATGTTTAACATTTAACTAGAAACTCTGGTTACCATCAAACAATTTTGAAAACTTCATCACCTGGTAATTATGCCTATAACCATAAGACACGTATTAGAAGCTGCAGGCGGTAAATTCCCATTCTTTGAAAATTCCTTAACGATTATGAAAAACTTGACCTAGGGGTGATTACGGTTTTTTCTCTTTATTTCAGCCACGGGTCTTTCAAGGAAAGGGTGAAGACTCGTGAGATTCTTGGCTAAAAATAGAAGCCTATGTATCTACTAATTAACCACCAGGTACACTCACCCCCATTCGGAAACCGCCTACAAAAGGATATTTGGCAGGAAGATTGATCATCCCTGGTGGAGCCGTCGAGGGAACGTTCATTCGAGCTTGAAGTGTACTACCGTCGGCGGCCATTGTCCGACATTGAAGTACCGTATAATAACGATATCAGATTTATTAATCAAGTCATTAGTATTAAGGCTCTTATAATTATATAAGAAAAGTTCCCATGGAAGGACTTTCGTTGCAGATTATTACCCTTAAGGGATAAAGAGTATTGGTTTAAGCCGCCTTCACAATAGCTAGACTCGCTTTTATCTGATAATCATTTTTTTTATACATATGTTATACCTATATTTTATATATACATATATTTATCTATAATCTATATTGAACTAGATATAGAATAGTATTTATTGAGTCAACGTGCTATGTAAATTCAGTTTTCCCACGGATATAGCCAATAATCTAGATGGACATTCGAGGGTTTATTCGTGCGGAAACTCGTGTTCCACATACAAGTGCTATAGAAACCCAGCAGGTCGCATACTCTGGCAAATACTCATAGATCAGGTTAATCTTATCACGTGGTGAACTTCAAACGTTAAGCGTTAACGTCATTCGGACTTTTCAAGCTTTCACGTTCAATTTCTAATAACTGTTAGAACTAGTCATCGACTGAACATTCCAAAACGACTGGAGATTTGCAATTGACCCTAATAATTTCTAAATCAATTATTTTACTAATTAGAAATAGAAATTGCGTCGTTATTATAATTTCCATGAAATGTACTAAAGGATTCATTCCGATTATGCAAAGTTTTGGATATCATTTATGCTATATTTATATATACAGTATGAATTATAATGCGCGAGAGCTCAGGAGTTTATATTTTACTTAAGTCTTCAAAAACCGTGGACACCGTACAGGTGGATGGAATTATACAAGAAGAAAGAGAGCCGAGGATTAAAAAACAGAAGAAAAAATATTTATGTTATCGTTGGACCGTTATCTATTTCTATTCTTTATCTGTTTTTTATTTGTCCTTTTATTACGTTCTTCTAGTATATGACTCTCTTATCATATACAGGACTCTATTTGATATCTCTATGAGATGCGAGTGCTCGACGTTTGATTCGAAACGACGTTCAATGGTACAAGCCAATGCACTCGGTATTGATTGTATCGAGGTATAATTTGCATCTGCAATTTCCCATGTTCCGTTGTGCGTTACGGAAAATTACAAAATAATATATATTATGCTTCCCTTCTTTTTGCTATATTACTGCTATCTACATAGGTATATATGTTTTTGTTTGTTAACGAGTAGAACAAAAATTGGCAGGCAGTCAATCTTCATTGACTGTATCAATTTTCATTTTAATTTCACTGGATAAACGGCGGGCAAAGCAATTAATTAAAAATTCCCTTTGATATTTAGTACATAAACTTGTCATGTCGAGACTTATTCAGCATTTGGATAGAAGACGTGGAAAATAAAAGAACAAGAGTTGTCAAAACTAAATTTCCCTATATTGATGACACATAATTATGGGATAAAGAAAAATTTGTAATAATCTGCTAAAATGATTCAATTAATATTCAACGTGAACCACCCTTATTGACTCTTGCTGGCAATACGTTTAAATACTTTAAGTTGGTATAATTGATTTTTTAGGGACTTTAAATCCTCGACAAGATGGCTGAATATTTTAGAGTCTGAATCCGCTGGTTCTAGCGGATGCGTTAATTGTGATTACTCCTGTACTTAATTAAGTTAGATGAAACTCGTGGATTGTTTAAATAAGTTCTTTTTGAGGTTAAGAGACAGAGAGTTGCTACGTGGTAGAGGTTGATAGGTACGTACTGCAATTAATTGTACTTTAAGGTTGTCTAGGAGAACCTTTTTTTCATGATTCATCCGTTACTTTTGTAACGTGTTTTATTATTGCGTGTAAGGCTATGTTTTATTTGTAGATATTATTTTACTCGTCGTTCCACGCCTGACTTTTTAATTCGTCCACTTAGGTTTAGAATTTCTAATGGAATTGAATGATACCAGTAATCAGTCAGGATTAATTATTTGTTTGCACTTCCATTTATTCGAAATATTCAGCTGGGTCCTAAAAGACAAATTTTCGGCTATACAGTTTATCAAAAACCTGATTGCTTGGCTGGCTGCTATGTTTGCGTTCATTATATTCATGATTGTTGATTTTATGCCCATAAGTTTACGACTTGGAAAACAAGATCAACCGCTTGTTCGTGACTTTGCCGCTTCTCTAAGGTGGTCAGAGCTAGTGGGGTAGTAAAGGGAAATAAATAAGGAAAATATCAAGTGAAATAAAGGAGGGTGAGTTATATACATTAATTTTATTATTCCATACGAATAAGTGCGTCGTGTTCATGCTTCGTTTAACCTCAAATTTATAAGGGCGTTTTTTCTCACGTTTTATCTTTGTACACGTTTATAAGTCATCATTTTGAATTATGATTTCCGCTGGAGACCCTACTTTTTGCTTGCCGCACGTTTTTTAAATTTATTATGACGTATCTTCATGCGTACGAATGATTAATGTCCTGGCGGAAGTGTCTAAGAAAAAAGAGACGGAAGTCAGTTAGTTACTTCTTAATGCATGCAGGAATTAAATAGATGTAACAGTTAAATATCAAAACCTCTCAAACGATCCCTAAGAAGAGAAACTTAAGAAAACATTCATCAAGCTCGTTTCCATTGACAGCCAAACTTCCTACAGTACATTATGTCATAGTTTCTCCAAAAGATTTTGCAAAATTAAACTCTGATGTTACTTTAGTCCTTTTGTATATCTGTTATCGGCGTCCAAGATTTTCACCTTTAAGGTTAGGTTCCACCCGTTTTCAGTCGCAGTATTTCAGCTATGTGTTTGATCCGCGACGCTATCGACACGCGTTATACATTTTGAGTGGATATCTTGGGTGGCTGAGTAGGTGGCTAGGGAATTACTTTACCCCTCCGATACTCACGTGGGGGCCTAAGAGACCCCAGATGACTGGAATAATTTTTGTTTTAATTCTTATGACGTCACGTCAGGTCGGTTCTATTAAAAATATAAAATCCCTATAAACCCACCCTCTCTGTTATTATTGCTTGATGTACCGTTCGGCCCAGAAAAAATGGCCTGGTTATTCAAATATACATTTCTACCCTTACAGTAATGGTGCTCGAGGGTGGATCAGGGGTGCACTTGTTGAACCGTTGGCTGACTCGTTAAATCCTTCGTAAAACCGGACCGTTTGCTACCTAATGTCGTATATAGATATTCATAAGTTCTTCTCCGTGACAAACTACCCTTAACTAAGCTATGAAATTCTCCTCCCTATTGTACTGATATACTCGCGCATGCATACAACTTGGGCGAAACTTTGGATTTAATTTTTGGGAAAATATTAACAGTCTCATTTAAAATATCCCTAGATGAAAATTCATCTAGTGAATAACTGTTTAACGAGGAGTTATTATCATGTTACTCATTTTTTTCCCTCTATTCATTTACAGTCCATGATTTTCGTACAGTCGACAGTTAAAAAAAATACAGTTAACTGCTACTGTCAAATTTCTATGGTTTTCACGTAAAATTTACTAAAAGTTCGCGGATATGGACGCTAGAATTTTTTATCATATTATTTTATTCAACTTCCAGTCAAAATGGCGATCTTTTACTCGGTCGATACTTTTTATATTTCACGAAGCAACTCGCTTCTATATTATATTCTGCAATTTTAACCTAGTTTTCGTTCTCGCTCCAGGTATCGCTTTATCCATACGGCTATATGGAATTTTGCGAATTTCAAAATCCTTTATTAATATTCAAGAGTTTTAACGGTGGATTACGTATATCTGATTCATATTCTCATACGTTAAAATGAAGCAATTAGACTAACTTTGAAAAAATATATACGTTTGGAAGGTGAAAATGATTTTACGAACACATTCGAATAAATCACATACAAAATTCAGTTATGGGATAGAAAAATCATATTTCGGAATGACAAGCGGTCGAGCGACTTAAAGCACTGTGGAAATTAGGCTTAAGCTATAATTTTATTTTTTTTCTTAAAAGTCCACTTAGTGGTTGTGACGTTTTAGCCATTTTACTACTTAATGCTAATTCTTCTTAAATATTTTTACAAAATTTACATGATGTAATAAAACCTTTCGAAAACTCCGCAACTGTCATATACATATAAACCGGAATTCCCTAGGTGCATATATATAAGCGGGAAAATTTAAATATTTAAGAAAATTCAACGTATTAATATACATGCATGATCCAAGGCATATAATAAATTTATAGGACTTTGAAAACTCGACAATTTTCTCACCGTTCGCGCGATGCAGATAAAAACTACTGTAGTGATGATTCGTATCTGTCATTATTCATTATTCTAAATAGCCGTTTAATGTTCCAGTGTGAATGCGGCTTAAGCATTGTCTGCACTGCTATACCAATGAAGTGGAGCACTCAGTATTGGAGAATGGAACTCGTATGCAATTCTCTATGGGATTCAATGGAATCGATCTTCTGATTTGCACTACTATGCTGCTATTCAGATTAGTGTGAATTTCGATTAAATCGATGATAACGGAGTACAAATCAATGAACCAGATAAGGTTTAGCACCTTCGAGCAGATGACAGTGACAATGAAGGGAAAAAGTAAGAAAGTTCGTCCAGAAAAAATATACAGTACACAGTGAAACAAGGTGAGACTAATTTTTGGTGGGTTCTTATTGTCCCTTCGAATGATTACAATTACGAATCGTCGTACTAAATGACTAACTTTGGCGCAGCGTTATTGTCGCGGATAAACGTTTCACCAAAAGATTCATATTTCTACGTGAGTAACATCAAACGTGCTCGGTAAGGTTTTCATGTTTGAGAATATACATTTTTGAGAAAACGATTATACGGGAATATAATTATTTGAGAAAAAGATTGGGATCCAATTTCGATTTTTGGGTTTTAAAAAAATCTAATTTTCTTTCACCTACGGCCATTTTGTATCCCTTCGTATGTTTCACTGGGATCATTTGTAGCTCCTTTCAAAGGTAAGGAGTTTGCAATTTCCCATGGAAATATCAGGCAATTTTATGTAATGTTTTCTTTCAGGTTCTTCGCACTCGATTCTAATATTTCCTGCGTCGAACGTCGCCCTTTTCAATCGATCAACACTTGGAGGCTACTGATAGTTTCGAGAATGATTTGAACAAGAAATCGATTCGCTTTATATACCTGCAGAAGTTCGATTGTCACAAAGGAAGAGCTCGATAGAAATGAGTTAATATCACAGAGAAGATGGCTGCTGCATCAAGAATAAAGAGTAAGAAGAAAGCGCATCTTATACAGGCTCTTTCATTTTTCGTCGGACTAAATCAAAGAAGAATCTAGAGGAAATACGCCCTTCGATAACTTTAACTTTTCTTCCGTTCCATATGAAACGCCTATATAACTTTTCATATCAGTCTCTACCAGTGCACATAGAAATCCTAAGAGCTGCCATTGGCAAAAATGAATCTGTGCGAAAAAAATGTCATTTTGAAAAATAGTTTTCCAAAAAAAAAACATGTCCCTCATACTTTCTTTCTCTACGCATTAGGTAATTCATTTAGTATAAAAACAAACTGTCTAAGCCACCACAGTTAATTTCCAATATGTCTACAGTTACTTCCAAAGTACTTTTAATCGTTCTCAATTAATTTCATTCAATTTATTTCTGCTCCCCGACATTTCCCTCAGAGTTTGCCACTACTCACCTCCTTATACTTTCTCTTCGTTCGTGCTTTCTCAATTAACCTCACGGAATTGCCCATTTAATAAACTCCACCTCTCAGATGTTACAGCAGCCTCGCGAAACCTGCGCGTCTTTTCCAACCCTCGCTTTCCACCCTTATCATTGTCGCCTTAATATTCAGCCCGTGATTTTACCAGCACGCAAACCAAACAGATCATTAACGGATATTGCGAAAGGTATCAGAATCAAAATACTCTTTTCATTTTCTTTTGTCCTTTATATCTCATACCTACATAACCTTAATGTCGTCACGCAGTACCTCATTGCTACGTCTATTGGGATGCGTGTAGGATTTTTGTTTATTCCCACAGTAATGACGTACAAGAATTTTTAGACATTTATTATGAAACCTGTTACTATCTATAGTCTCTTCGCTATGTTCACTTCTGCAATACTTCCACGTGGGTGGCTCGTATTTACGGATTTGCAACTATGCGTATCCTGGATTGACTATATTTAACAATCTGACAAAATTATATTACCAAAACGAGCTTTGACACTCTTGATAGAGAAGTTTATAATATTATATATATAACTATAATAATTAAACTGTAGCAGAACGTAACGTTGGTATTGAGACTAATAGGTAAATTTAACTGCTTTTGGTATTTCACTTTAAAACAATGTATATATACATATATTGAATTTTTTGTGCGTGTGTTTTCACATTTGAAGATCTCTGGTTCTGCTTGTAGAAAGAAAGATCAAAGTATCAAAATGACAGAATCAATCTCTTGCAATTTCCTCCTATGTTAATAATGACTGTCACTGTAAGACGTAACAGACAGTTTTGAAATTTTATCATTTTTTTTTGTTGATTTGACGTTTTCCAGGATACACAAACGCCTTTGCTCTACTCGATGTCATTCCTTTCCCATGTCAAAGGGTGTCGACCTCTTGTTCAACCTCAAAAGAGAAAATTCAGCGGCAACGACTGAAGTTCAAGTATAAAATTGATGATTGAAAACACTCAAAAGGGCTTCCACGTAAGGTTATCCCTTGCCACTGCTTTGTCAGTAATAATGGGGAGTCGATTTGAGGAATGATGGAAGGAAAAGAGAAAAAGTGTGATAAGTAAAAAGAAAATAAAAAGTTTGACGCTGCTGGGAATCGAAATAGAAATTTGATGAGACTGCTTCTTCTTATCCCCATCGAGAAGGTACATTCTCATTTAATATGATAAAACCTAGCTGGTGATTTAATGTTGTGTTTTGCGTTACAGGCTGTTTCAAAATTCGCACCGTAACGGACAATGAGTCTTCTTCTTTTTCTTTCTCAAAATAATCATGACTCCAGCGAACAAGACATCCTGATAAGAAGATTATGTAAACGGAACGACAACGAGAAAGCTGGATAAAAATTCTACAACAAACCTCCTCACAGCTTGCAATTCACAATATCAATTTGACATTTGCACAAGCATGACTCATCACCGATCACTCATCATACGCGAGCTCCATCGTTACATAGATATTGCTATTTCATTTTACTTACTCACAAAAGACGAGAAACCTCCCCTTGGACAAATTCTCTCCTGGAGCGTCCCCGGACTTGCACAGAAGAGCAACGATAACAAGCCTCTCTCCCCTTAGTACTCAAAACACTCCCGCTCCCTTATCTCAACCGCTGTAAACGGGTCTGCAATAATTTTCCGCCTTGCCTTCCCACCCGCAATTCAAATATCGTAGACTCCGCAAATTTGCGAAAGGCTGCCAGAACGGATATCAATGATCACTGCAAAAGTATCTGTCAATTTTTCAACAGACCTCCAAGTAGTATAGCGAGTGAAGACTATTTCTTGTTTTAAGATTTTAAAAAACAAAAATTATCAAACAGTTACAAATCTCGAGACGAATCCCAGCCAGATAAATTTCACGTTTTGCTTGTCCCTTATGATTTTTGATATTTTCTATCTCGGCCTTTCTTTTTTATTTCGCGATTCTCTACTCACGATCTTTCTTATGCTGATCCGTTACACGCAAAATGCTGGATGCGTGTATCGAATAAATAACGAAGGGCTCGTCAACTCGCGATTCTCTGCCAGAGAAATCTGGGGGTTCTTTACCGTTCAGTGTACTACCGGCGTATGACGTTCTCCCAGCGGTGCGAGAGAGCTTTTATAGCCGCCTGGTAATACTGGCTGCCTCACAATCCTCACAGCAACTCCTACCCTGCTGCCGAATCACCACGATAACCACCCTGCCACTAGACACCCTTTAGGAGCACCCTCATGCTCCTCCGCCAAGCACCTGTTAACCGGATGATAGCTCAAACAAAACGTTTCAACAAAATTATAAGGCTGGCACTACTGGGCTTTGCAGCTTCATACCTTAACACCAACAATGGAATCGTATTAACGGATAATTAAGATATTGTACAAATTTAATTATTTACCAAAACTCATTAATCCTCAGAAATTCTCAAGCACCGTTAAACATATTGTTTTTGTTTATCAACGATAGTCTCTGATAACACTGGAGCTCTTTGTCACGCGAATATATCTTGTACTTCTAAACTCACACATGAGATATGTGCGGGTCGTTTCATTAGAGTCAAAGTTCATTCATTACGTTAGAACTAGCTGTCATACTGTGGCTGCAATATATATATATATACACACACATATAGTATATATGCATAAGGAATTAACAACATATATACATACATACACACATTACATATCTTGTATTAGCTTCATATTTAGAGTCTGTCCCTGTTCTTAAGGTTCAAAGGAAGGGACGTTGTGAAACGTCGACCTAGTTTGAACCTTCTAGGTGACCGCAACTTAGTGGTCGAACGCAGGAGCTTTTGATTTAATGACTCTTCTCAGAGAGATGTATGCTCAGCATCCATGTGGATCAAATTAGTGGATCTTTTTCTGGTGTGTGATTACCATAGGAGTAATTCCACTAACGTATAGAGGCAATGAATTAGTGCATAACTCATAGAATCCATTTATTAGGTATACCTGTCAGCAGTGTGTTTTACATACTTTATTATTTCCAGGATCGTTAAATTCCCACAGGATAATATATATATTTTTATGTACATTTCTATAAGTAGAATGAAACCAGAATAAAGTATATTATTGCCATCAGTTCACACGGGTTCTAATCCACTAACCCAGTGGAAAGATTAGAAAGTTTCATCATAATGAAATCTTGTGTTTTTTTTTTCCTTCTAAGACCTAGGAGAACCGAAAAAGGTTAAGTTTCATTATGAGATCTTTTTCTCCTTGATCTTTTATGATTCTTCTTCGACAGTCACCGAGCTCAGGCTTCCTTTATTCAGATACTAAATCTACTAAGATTTTATCTCTGCATTGGCTTCAGCTTCTTTTTTTTATATAAGTTCACGCTCGATCACGACCAATTGTTAACGTCGTAAATTCCTTGCGAAACTCTAAAATTCTCTTATTCGTTCAGTTTTCAGCTCAATAATGAACTTTTAGTTTGACATCTTACGTGCGTATCGGTTATCTCAAAAAGAATTCGTCTGGAAAATAAGCAAGGGAACAGAGACGTTAAACAAGAGCTTGATTGAAAAAGGATTTAACTTTAATGCAATACTCACTCGACGCCGTTGGCTCCTCATATAAAACTCATAAAAGGTAACTACGTTATTAACTGTCTTTTAGCATCTGCACAGCTTCCATTACTGTACCAGATGCTATGCTTATTCGAGATGGTCAATATATATATGTATATGAAGTGGCACGCGACAGCAGATTCGCATCTTGTACAGAAAATTCCTAATAATAAAATTACAAAGAGGTTATCTTATTCCTATCTGATAAATAATCTGATAGTCGTATTATATAGCAGCATATTTCACTGCTATATATTATAGAGCCAAGATAGTCGAATATATGACTGTCACATGTCAGTATACATACAATGATTATACAGAATCTGGTACGAGGAAGTCTGCATCGTAAAGGCAACGTCGTGTTGGGCCAATTAGGTTAGGTTGCGTTTGGTAAGGTTAGACGTACTGTAAAACATTGATGGTTGTTAGAAGAAAGCTAGGAGAGATTTTACTTACGTAATTGTTTGATGGGATTTTTATTTTTCATAAGGTAGATCAATGGTTGCAATTTTTCCTTGTTCCTGTGTGGCATTGCAAAATAATGATATCCAGCTTACGACGATTAGTAATGATAACGTGAATCTCTGTGATAATGGCGATACAGTGACGTACGTAGCTCTTGTACCTGGCCGACACCATGTTTTATGAAAATCAAATATGAAAACAATTAGGACTGTAATCGTCATTTCAAATAAGCTTAACACAGATGACTAACGGAGTCAAAGTAAGTTTCGAGAAACAAGAGATCTAGGGAAAAAAAAGTATCGTGGCTCTTGGATAAAGTTGGATTAAAAATATTTTCTCTCTCGAAATTTATTTGCCAGAACCAACCTCACTGGTGATTCTGGTCAAATATTCTCTTATTAGCTTTCGCGTCACGATTCTGAATTGGAATTATGATTTGATTACTATTGTCAATGCTGATTCTTTGTTGAATTGGAACTTTTAGACTTTTTTTCTACAATGTAATATTTAACCAGCAGTACGCATTATGGAGTCTTCGGATTTTGTAGGAGATTTCACACTGGTGTGTATTTACATAAATACTTATATAGAAGTTTTACGTAGAGAGTTGGTAATCTAGCATTTGCATAACCACACAGAAACGTACCGACAGTGGGACAGCTATTTTCCTTGTGGCCAAGTAAAGAAATAAGTTGGCACGAGTTTTTCCTTGTATTTTACATTTTGAATGGGTAAGTTGTTATGCGTTCTCTCTTTTGTTTTATTTCTTTTTATTGTTACAGACTCCTTTTATTTCCTGTGGGAATATTGCATCGGTTTCTTTAGCCTGTTCTTTATGCTGCGAATGTACACTGATCCCTATATAACTTCCGGTATGATAAATATTTTTTTTTGCTTCAGGTTCAACCAACGATAATTCGTAACATGGTGCATTATTAATTTTCAAAAGCTCTCTCAGGCTTGAAATTGGTATTATGAAATTCCTATGTGGAATTGGTTAGCTCGCAATATGCATTCTCGTATATATGCAGATTAATTGGCACGGATTACTGTACGTTTTAATGCATTTTTTAATATATATATATATATATATAATTAAGATATATAACATATTATATATATATTTGAATCTTATTGTACGATAGTGAATAGAAAACCGCTGATTTAGTCATTCGAATGACGTTGATTCGCACGTGCGTATATGCTTTGTACTTGTACAAACTGTCAGTTTACGTAGTTCAGTAGATAACAGGTTTTGCTGCTTTATCGAATGTGACTTTACATTTTATTAATAGTATAAAGCTTCGCCGCTATAAATAGAAAATTGCGTATGAATTTCTGTTACAATTGACAATTATATAACGAATGAGTCTTGTTTTACGTCTAATGATATTCTAGATACTTTTTTAAAGAGTTTTATGTAAAATTGTCAAAGTCATTTTGATTAAATAATAGATATTAGTCACTAAAATCCACTGGATGATAACGGGATACTTTTGGCGACGTTCTGGTGCCAATAAAAGCGTTTGCTCCGGATCGCGCAATTCCCAGTACAATTCCAAGACTATTGCAATTACAGTCAACAAAGTTGGTACCACTTCCTGGAGACACCATAGTCGCTGCTTCTATTGACAGAGCCTGGGGTGTTGAGTAAATTCTTTACCTGGCAATTCCTTAAGTATGGAACTTGCCAAATGACAAATAGCCATATGAACCCTGTGCTTAATAAATAACGAGAGGAATTAGTAAACTTTGAAAAACCTATAGAATCTGACTACTGACAGATACAAAAATTTGAACTCAAAATAGACCAAGATATTCTGATTAAATTCAAAATATGTATCTTGATTTTTTAGTGTATTTAATTTAATGTGATACCTTATTAATTTCAATTTTCATATTCCAACCTTTTATTTCTTCAGGTACTTCCACTTGTGATGACTTGTCCCTCCGGAGGAAGTACTTATTCTAGATCAACGTTTGACCCTGTGTGACTGAACTGTACTTCTCACTCATAATCAAGGTCCAGGCTTGTTTACAGAACTACCCCTAGAATACAGGGTGAATATTGGATTCCAGTTCAGGAGAAAAAAGTATCTCAGGGTGAGTCTTAGCAAGGCCAAGAAAGTATTCCTTCCCTTGATTTCCACTCTGTCACTATTCTTGACTCTAGTTTTCTTAGATAATGCAGATGAAGTCAAAGACAGACAAGAATAAATGCCATTTGAAGAGAACACAAGTACCAGGATGATCTGTACCTTCTTTAATCTCATCATCTGGAAAAAGGGTCAGGGGTTACAGGTACATTCAAAAAGGTATCAATATAGAAACATACATTTTCCCTCACTTTAAATTCTCCAGATCCAATCTTCTCAGCACTTGATATCTTGATCCTGTATAAATCCAAAATTTACCACCTCAAAGCTCTTGAGCTCCTTATACTCCAGTCCCTTGCTCTAACATCAGGGTCTGTTTTGGTTCCTACCCTTACACCGTGTAAACGTCGTACGAATTTTGCTAGATCTGGAAAATGAAATGAGCGTTTTGAAAAATTGAACTTCTAATTAATTCTACATTTTACCTTTTCATTCCTAACGCTCAACGACTCATCCAATGTAAACATTATTATCATTACAATTTCATTTATACGTTACCTTCATCACGCTCAACTGTCATAGCTTTAATCCATATAAACTGTATGAAGTTAAACTCCCTTTTTTATGCGTAGCGAATATTTTTCATCCGCAGGAATCGTGGATGGTCGTTTATATGGAAATATTCCTGGGATATAGATGGCGTCTATGGCATCATACGTGATGGAATTGACGTACGCACCTATCCATCCATACATGGGTTACCTAGAAACGTATGTACCTAGATATGCAGATCAGTAAACGAGTCAACGACCATGATACATAAGTACCAACGATATTTGCACATATAAATAATCATACATTTATAAAAAATCACAAGAAAAAAATATTGGCTGGAATGAATCAAGCAAAATTACACTGCTTATCAATACCATATAAAAAAAAGTGTAATTTATCTCAAATTCCTTTTTCCAGATCCAATACGTCACTCAAGCTCAATAATAAAACTAGGCCGACCCTAGTAAAATTTCATTAAACCAATCAGAAATTCAAACTCGTCCCTAACTCAGTTGCCATTCATGAAATTGTCATGCTGTTCCATGTTCCCAGCTTTACTAAAGGTAATGCAACTCTTTTGTGTATTAAAATATATTATATGGTTCTATTAGCGTCCTAGTATCAGGACTGGATAAGCTTCATGTCGAGTAGAAGCTTACAGAGACATTTGTATACCTATGCTACCGTTAATGGCAGGACTTAGATTCGTAACGAGCGCGTTTCCTGGTTAGTAAACAGCAAACGTGCCTGGTATTGTCCTGGAGGTCGTCATCGTCGTAACCATCCTGAGGAAATTATGGTGCTACTAATTTCTATGGTCGTTGTATCTATGCCTAAATGCGTATGTGCATTATAGGTGTATATAGAATAGAGTACATAGTATATATCCTTGTTCTATATGTGTATGCATATGTAAAGTCTCCGTGTATGATATTACGCGTTAGAACTGAATCAAGAGCGTGGGTGGGTAGCAGCGACACGGTATAAACAAAATGTAATATTTAGCGGGTAGTTTGTTACGAGAGGATTAATTCGACTACCAAAAAGGCCTATGGGGTTGGGATCAGCTTTAGAAATTTTCCTCTGATATAACGATGGCTCCTTAGGATAAAGATTGAAGCGCTGGTTAGTCGGTGACGCAAGTGTTCAAAAGTGGTCCTGAGAACTTTTAAATCCCTGTGAAGATCCTTATGTCTTTTAGCTAAAGGTTCCTTTTAAAGTTGGTAGCGGGTCGTGAATCTGTAATGACAATATTTTAAATTTGAATGCGTAACGAGTTACACGATGGCTGTTCTTTAGGGGAAGACTATTTGTGTTACTGTTAACAATTTCCTAGTATAGATTTTAATACCAACCTGGATATCTGTGATGTTTTGTATTAGATATGGGAGAACGTTGATCCAAGTTCTTTTTATGAAAGTTTTTCAATGGATGTTTTTGAAAAGTTCAAACGAAGCCTAAAAGTCTCAATGCCATTACTGAATTTCTGGATAGGGACACACGAGTATAAGGCGAATACTGACGGCAGGTTTAATATTCATGAGTATTAAAATACCTTTTCAGCAATATTTATGGAAACTGGAGAGACGAAATTGGATAACTGTCTCTTTGTGTTATTTTTTTAGAATCTTCTGTTCTTCCTGCACGGCTCACTTTATGGCATATTTTTTTTGTTTTCTTTTTTGGCACCGAATATTGTTCTGTACGTATTTACTGCTTTGACTCGTGGAGATAAATAATGAAATATCTGTTAATCAAAAATTCCTTTTCCGGATTTCTTGTTCCTCCATTTAATTTTCTTTTTCTTCTCTCATTTCCGACCTCCCGTGACGCAATTTCCTTCACTTATTTCATTTCGCCACGAGCTGTCATACCTCATTGCGCAATAACATCTATACGGATTAATTGGTTGCCTTTTTAATTTGCTAATTACAAGGCTCAAGCCTCTGTATCTTCTTTGGTCCTTCTTCTCTACCAACCATTGCTAACCCCACGCTTCTGCCCTTATTTCCGCCAGGAAGAGACAAATGGATGGCATTCCTAGTAATCCAACGTTTTCTTTGACTTGCTTAATCAGTCCACGTGTTATTACTTCGTTCATGACGAATTCTAACCTCTAAAGAACTTTGACCCACAATACTAATTATTCTGGGTTTTCTTCCAATGCATTTATTTTTATGAATTAAATTATGGAGTTTAGAGGGAAACAACCTTGGACACTTTTGAATTATTCGTAATAGGTAGGTGGAGGCATGTTTTTACATTTTCAAGCCAGTTTTAAAGCTGTTGAATAATCTGTCTACGCAAGAGATTCCCATGTCTTTATCGACGCGTAGAATCGCTGAACGTCGCTATGAAATTGCAACTTTCCAAGTTATGTCGTCACCTTTATGGCTTATTTTTAGTCGCGTCACTTCGTTATTTCGTCTGACGTACGTATATTACGTGGATATTTTTAGAATCATTATGTCAGTTGTGTACTTTTCACGTCGTTGATTCACGCGCTCGTATTTGCCTCTGATTTTTTATTTCAGACGAGATGTAAAGGAATCTCAGGAGGGTTACGGATATTGAATTTATGACATTTGATTTTATGGGATGTTGAAAATATAATAATGTTCTCGTGGAAATTAAAACGTATTACAAAAGTTGTCAGTCTGACATCTTGTTGATAAAATGTTAATTTGAATTTCGTATGCTGCGTGTTACGCTAAAATGATAAAAAGGAAACTTACTTTACCCCATAAGCTCAGGATTGATCGGTAAAGAAGAGATCAAACTATCTTATGTTCCTATAACCTGTGGTGGAGGCAGTTACGTTGAATTTCTGTCATGGCACAGCCGGACGTGTTGCACGACAGTTCTGTCAACAGGCAGAATTTATCAGAATTAGAGGAAAAGCAACGAATTATTGACAGAGCTCCGTTTCGTAAGCTTAAGGTAGACGATGCCAGTATTCTCAATAGCATCGAAGGTCGTGAAATCTGTGGAACATGTTACAAATCACGGAAGTTCTTTTGTTACACGTGTTACACGCCAGTTATAGACCGCAATTATATTCCTCGGGTAAAGGTGCGATCTTTAAGATTAATGAGTAAGCCGAACATGTACTGTTTATATTTAATTAATATAAAATTTTTCGATATCGAAATGTATTCAGTGAATATCTTTGACGTTACTCATTGAATATGTGAAGATACTAGAGAAGACTGCTCAAGTATTTCTGATATGAATACATAGATGGCACTGGTGTAACAGATTTTTTATTTATTTATTTCAATTTTAGTTACCAATAAAAATTGACATAATTAAACACGCCAGAGAAATAGATGGAAAAAGTACAGCCATTCATGCAGCAGTTCTTGCACCTGATGACGTTAGAATTTATACCTACCCAGACTTTCCAGCAATATCTAAAAATGAGAAAGTACGTTTATTCACGGTATAACTTATCGAGCTGATTCGGTTTCTTGTGATTTAATATAAATAACAAAAAACTTGGTTTATGCAGGTTGTTTTAATCTTTCCAAGTAAAATGGCGACGTCGGTGGAGGCTCTCTTCGTGAAAGAAGTTGTAAATGGACACAAAGTTTCATCAGAAGGAATATGCAATGAATTACCCGTGGACAGAGCAATTTTTATTGATAGTACGTGGCATCAAACAAAAGCAATCTATAAGGATCCAAGATTGCGTGGTATAAGAAACGTTGTGCAAATATTTCTTTACAGTTTTCAATCACCAGTATTATACGAATTTACTTTATTTTTAGACCTACCATGTGTAGTGCTAAGATCACGTATTTCTCAGTTTTGGAGACACCAGAAGAAAAGTCCACGATGGTACTTGGCTACTGTCGAGGCGATTCACCAGTTCTTAGTCGAATTACACACGAGTGCCTATGGTGCAATTGAGGATTACACGGTAACCGAAAAAACGGCCATTGATTATTCACCAAACTCTACAAACGACATTCATTCTGCTTATTGCGGTCAATATGATAATCTCTTATATTTTTTTAAGTATATGTACGAAAAAATACATACGATATACGACCACGAAAAATTGTGGGCGTACAAGAGACCCTTAATATAATATTTTATTAGGCGTAACATATTTATATTTACTAATTCGTTGTACCTGATATCTGATTTTCTGAAATATGAAGATATGAACTGCGTTGGAATAAATATGAGATATGTTTCGATATTTAAAGTCTTATTTTACTTCTTTGGTCTTCTACAAGAAATACGATAAGTTTGATTTTGTTTACGGAACTCAAATTTTAGTAACAGTTTTTACATTTTTACTTCCTGTGACGTCACTGGTTCTTGAACTGTTTGAACCAAACGGCCGGTAGTTCCTGTTTGCTCTGTTGGCTTCGCACCAGTGTTGACGTCCATATTTACGTTTTAATTGTTTCTAACCTCATAAGTAATATTCTTTTGCTGTTTAAAGTGTTTTTGGAAAATTAACATTCGTCATTGTTAAGGATAAATTAATGGTAAATAATTATTTTATGGAAAGAAGTCAAATTTTATTGGATTTTTTTCAACTAAATACATTTCACGGGTTCCACGTGTGTTGCATGGTGGACAATTTGCTACATGTGGGATTTTGACGGAAAATATCTGTATAAATAATTCTCATGTTACAGAAAATTTAGAAAATGCAGGATCAAAGTGAGGAATATTCTAGAATGTTGTATGTTCGCGTACCATTTACTATAAAAAATGATAATCAAATAAAAGAACTCTTTGTGGGAGATATAAAAGTCAGACTTCCTAGACAGTCTGCTAGATTTTGCCATGTTATATTTCCTGATATCGATCAGACAATAAAGAATTTGAAAATGATTAAGAAGAGGAGATTAAATGGGAAGCATATAATTGCTTATGTCCCCAAACCGAAGCCAATAGAAGAGAGAAAGAAAAGGAACAAGAAGCGCAAGAAGGTTGTTGTTCCTTCACCAAAACCTGAACCCAAAGTTACTCGATCGTAAGTATACAGTAAAAATGTATATTACCAATAAATTGTACTTATCACATTCTTAATTAACAGATTGTTCATCTCGAATATAAAACCTGGTACGAAGATGCATGAGATCAAGGAAGCATTCACTGGTTGCTTAACACTTAAATGGCTAAAAATGAGTCCATCAAAGTTAATGTATGGAGATGAAAGCATTTATCATGATTAATAAAATTATTAATTTAAAAATAATACCAATCTTATCTTCAGGAGCGCCATCATTAAAATGGAAAACTTGCAAGTAGCTGCACAATATATAAAGAAGGAACGTGAATGGCCCATTGTCAATGGAAATAAACTATATGTGCATGCTGATACAAGAAAGCATAAAAAGTCTAATAAAAAACTAGATAAATCATTAGAGATATATGATAACCAAAATGATAGTCCAGTCAAACAAAATTTGAATGAAAGCACAACCGATGAAAATGAGGAAGAAATTGAAGAGGTAGAAGAAAATAGTGAGACTGAATCAAATTTGGAAGAATGACATTAATCGCATTTAAACAATTTCATTGTCAACTATATCTACATACATAAGTACCTTAAGAATAATTTTGTTTTTATAAAATGTGCATAGAACTGCTGGATAGTGTGTATACAATTTCATATTTAAAATACATAATTCATTTATCTTTTTTTACATAAATCACTTGATTCTACGGATGTTCATTCCGCACGACTTTGCCAACGAAGTGGCATAAAAAATAGAAAATTTCAATAACCGAGATGAAGCTGCATCCCAGAAACAGACTAAACACTCCGCCCAGAGATGCTGCAAGGAAACAAGCATGGAATCAGTATGACTAATCTCAGGAATATTATCCCAAATTGTCATATTATTGACAAAGGAGAAAGAAACATACAAAGAAGATTAATCCACGAGAGTACCAATTCCCGGCGTTGTAACGTAGCACTCTGTTTACCAAATGTAATATGTAATATAGTAACAGTCGGATCATCCATAGCTTTTCTACTGCAATTAAAAAATTTTTTTTCTAATTTCAAAAAAGCAAATTCAACAAAATTAAACTTACTAAAATTCACTCGGCTGAAACTGTACAGCATTCAATGGCAATGCTGTGACGCCCATATTATACACAGTGTCCTCACAATTAGGTAAACACTGACAATCCGTCATTTTAAGCGCATAAATGTCTGGAAAAGTTCTCGCCAAACACGCGGTATGTGTAAAATTGCAAATAGAATCATTTTTCTGTATAATAGATGCAAAAAATGGCAGACATCCGCAGATCTGTTGCAGCCCCCTTTCTCGGCACTCGACATAACAATTATTTGATCTGTACGTCTCCAGACTGCGAATGTCGCAATTTCTCTCCGCCGTCGACATCCTAAGGACATCCCTGCTGCTGCTCAATTGATCTACATATAAATACGCCATAGTCTCGTATCCAGCAGCCGCAACAAATTCCACGGCTGATGGACCAGGATATGAAAATCTCTCATGGACCAAAATCCGAATGCCTTCACCGAACAAAGTCGAAGATACACGATCATCCGTATAGGATCTCATTACCACGGACAGTATAGATCCTGGTCCTAAGTTCAAAGCCTTGTACTCTTTTATCTCTTCTCTGTAACGAATCACTCCAGGTTAATTAGATTCACACATTTGCAAGGATGTCTGCCGTAGCATGATATTGCACAATGATGGTAAAATTATAAAGTGCAAAATTCAATGTTCAAAGGAACAAGAAAAACTGGTACAGACAATCATAAAATTGACGACGCAGTTCTCCAACTGGGTTTTTATACACTGATAAACTTTCTACTGGTAATTATTATTTTAATTAGTCGTCACAAGGTCTCTATGGTCAACGCAGATATCTTTTGGTTGATACAATACTCATACTTTGTATACCAGTCGCCATTTGAATGTAGTGCAGTGCAGTTCTAGGCTTGTTTAAACTCTTTTTGTTTTCTTCAGTGCAAGTAAGCTGTGACTTAGTTTTTGACTTTCTGTTACCTGTCTATTTCTTTAGCCATTTTAATCAGTGGTTTGTACACGTAATTAAACGAGCAACAAACCCCATAATATGTTAAAGTCATCTTAACCAGCGTTTCGCAGGGTGTTATTTTGTTCTCAAAACTACATGTCAATATATAGTCACTGCAATTTGGACTGACTTTTTCAAAAAGTTGTCGCACCGTCATCACGTTGGCGGTCAGTACTGACTGCAACTTTTCTATCTCCTCTATGAATCGATGCGAAGGGTATAAGGCTTCTCGGATATATTTCATAGAATTTATAAAAGTTGATGCATTCACCCCATAAGGGAAATATCTGTAAAATTAATTACTCACTGAGTCATGTTTTATTATTAAAAACATTGTTACGTTTTAAGAAATAATTTGTATTCCACGTACAAAGGACTCTCTGCATCGTTTATAAGAGATTTTACTTTTTCCATTGTCACCAAATTCCCATGGCAGAATGTCACTGCTGGCAACGGTAATTTCCACAAAGGATATTGATCATTCGCTATTAAAGTTTTTATACTGGCAGTTTGATGTCTTTCGTAAAACTTACTGGCTAATATACCAGCACATACTATTGAGACAATTACAACCAGTAGCCAAAGTACTCTAAAATTAAAATATAATTTTAAAAAATCCCGCGCTATGGAACAGACCCATTTTCAAATGTTTAAACTGACAGAGACGTACCTTTCCAAAATGGAGTTTCTTTGGGTCGTGTACTTGATACCATGTACAGTCGATTCTGCCGAATACTCATGATATATTTTTACGAACGCAGACCACAAATTTCTTTTTTTCAATGGCTCATTTACACTTTTTTGTAAATATCTTCGATGCATTGTTACCACAACGCGAAAACTTGTACTCCTTATTCTCTCTACTTTGTACTGTTGTCGTCCCTTTGAATTGCTCACAGGGAATCGATAAAACTACGATATCATTACAATCAGGACAATTTCTATTACTGTTATCAACTCTCAGCATCTTACCGAGCCACGGCCATTCGAAACGTACATACATTATAAATACAGACATGCGCCAAGTTTCCGCATGGTCGATCCTTACTGTGGTATATTATTAAATAATAATAAAATGTAATAGTGCGTAAAGGACGTGACAATGTCATTTATATGTATACGCACATACTCATGAAATAAAACTGGATCGAATAAAGAGTCAGACTGTAAAGCCAAGAGAGAATGACAAGACTGACACGTGTTTTACACATGGTTATTTTAGCAAAACCATTGTAGTGATGCGTACTCTGGGTATTTCCTTTCACGTAAGCAAAATAATAATTATAAATTAACTCTTATCACAAAGCTCAGATAAAACGCGAATATTGAAACTATCGTACGATTTGAAAAGATCGAGATTACATAAACTGCGGGTAATACTCGTGAATGATTAATAGTGACGCCCACATGTTTAAAGCGACGGGAAAGTTAGTTGCTTAATTGTCCATCAGGTGGCTACTGGTGAGCACGTCAGACTTCTACATATACGTATGACATATGCAATTTACAGGCAGTGAGTGTCGTGACAGAAACTGTGGTTAAGCGTAAGAGAGAATAACCAAAAAGTGATTTGCTAATTTAAACTGTTTTCAGAGACCGTTGCGTAACTTGTGTGTCCTATTTCTTTTTAAGTAAATTATTTAGTACTCCATGGGCGTGCGATGATTTCGCGCTTCTTAGCTACAGTTTCGCATTGATTACGCGCGCGCTATTCATTCGCTCCGGAAAATGTGCACGGGCGTGATCGAGCCGGGTTCTCTGGCAAAGATCGTCTCATTGCAAACTAACCTAACAAGTTCATCGTGCGATACTAAGTGCAAAGATTCAAGATAAACAGAGATGATCATTAGTAGCGATACAAAAGATCACTGTGATATGTCGAGTTGCGGCTGAAAAGGTGCGTCGGTAGACAGGAGCCATTGAATTGCGACTTCCTTCTTTTTTGCATTACATTTTTTTCTTCTTTTATTATACGTTCGTTGCTCCGTTCCTTTATCGGTGTCGTGTATTTGTTATTGGTTTTGTTAATTAAATTGTCACCTGATTACTACTCACTGAAAGAGCTCCTGACAATATTTTGTACATGATGTACTTTGTTACTTGATTTTTATGGGATTTCCATTGTTGCGGTACTCTTCAGGGTGGAAATGTCATGCAATTTAATTGGATTGATGTGTTAACTTTTAATTATGTGAATGATTTGTGGTTCTTTATTAAGTGATTCTTCTCATGTTTCATTTTGAAGATCTTTCCATCTTTTTGTGTAATACCACTGCCAAGGTTGAGATTGCGAATTTGATACATGATGAACTTTGTAACTAAGCTGAGATAATGTCCATTAACTACTCATCAATCATTAATTGTAATAGTAAATCTTACGAGAGACGATAACATTTTAATTTTTATTGACAGCAGATATCTTGTTTCATAATTAGGATGTTGTGCTGTGAAATGTAACGTGTAGGATTTAAAATATTTGCACAATTGTATGCACATAGTGAAATTTTTAAACGTGTATTGGTTGGACTTTTGTCATTTAAATACCTTGGATATATCATGGCATTGTAAGGTACAATTTTTAATACTATTGTATGGAGAACTTTACGTAATTTACATACATTATAGATGAGCATATGTCATCACATGAAACTATGCAGGTTGTGCTTAAACATTTCTGGAGGTCACATAAATTACAAATAGAAATCATTGGCGTCATTATATTTCATTCACATTCAAGAGTTCAATATGACTACTGATCAGTAATAATAGATGCCAAGGGCTACGTATCCCATAGACGTATCAAGCAATTATTTTATAATAAATTGATGGTGATAATTTTTGTCTATACAGAACTGTTTCTTTTTACAGATATATTTTTTCAATGGCACCCCTTTTATTGTAAAATAATACCATTATTGTGAACAGTGTTAATCGGTGCGTGTTATCACAATGCGCCTTCGACAGAGAAGAAAAACTTTTACCTCAAGAGACAATGTTTAAAATCTGTGAGCATTCTTATTTAAGCTGAGTGTGTTAACGATGCAAGCCAAGAAACGCTATTTACTGCTCTTTGTAACGTGCGCGTTTCTTGGCTACTGCTATTTTGGTGGATATCGGTTAAAAAGTGAAAAGTGGACAGGCAGAACGCAACTGCCATACGAGCGTCTACCATCATACTTAAGTCTCAACGAAGAGTTCTATGATAAGGATCTCAGGACGTCTAATGGCAATATCCATGTATCCCAACACGCAAGACAATGTCGTATGGAGAGTTGCTTTGACTTTACCAAGTGTAAACAGGGCTTTACCGTTTACGTGTACCCAGTAGAAGATGTCATAAGTCCACTTTACCAAAAAATTCTCAACGTAATTACTGAATCCAGGTACTACACCACAGATCCAGCAAAGGCATGTATGTTCGTACTAGCCCTAGACACCTTGGATAGGGATCCGCTCTCTACAGAATTTGTACACAATCTACCTTCAAAGTTACTACGACTTCCTTACTGGAATAATGGTCGTAACCACCTTGTCTTCAATCTCTATTCTGGTACGTGGCCCGACTATGCCGAGGAGTCATTGGCCTTTGACCTTGGCTACGCAATCCTCGCGAAAGCCAGTATGTCCATCTTTAGACTGCGGCCAAACTTTGACATCTCCATACCTCTTTTTGGCAAGCAGCATCCTGAGCGTGGTGGTGAATCCGGTCAGGCACTAGAGAATAATTTTCCTAGCAATAAGAAATACGTAGCAGCATTTAAAGGAAAGAGATACGTACATGGTATAGGATCTGAAACACGGAATGCCCTGTATCATCTTCACAATGCTAAGGATCTCGTTTTCGTGACAACTTGCCGTCACGGCAAGGCTTGGCGTGAACTACAGGACGAACACTGTCAGCAGGATAACCAGGAATATGACACGTAAGTTTCGAGAAATTAGAAGAGAAAAGCTGGAACCTAAAATACTCAATTGAAAGATCAATCAGGATCCATGATATATGAGTCATTCGTTACTTTCTTACAGGTACGACTATGAGATTTTACTAATGAACGCTACGTTCTGCCTTGTGCCTCGCGGTCGAAGATTGGGCAGCTTCCGGTTTCTGGAAGCTCTTAGAGCTGGCTGTATACCAGTCATTTTAAGCAATGGCTGGGCACTACCGTTTCATGAGCGCATCGACTGGAATCAGGCTGTTATATTTTCTGACGAAAGACTATTGCTCCAGGTTGGTTTTTAGTAAATTCTTTCATCACCCTAGTTCATTTAAATGGAACAACAGTGATATCGATTTATCTCAACAGATTCCAGACATAGTGAGATCTGTTTCCAACACGCAAATACTGAAGTTACGGCAGCAAACCCAATTCCTATGGGACCGATATTTCTCCTCTATCGAAAAAATCATATTCACTGTGTTCGAGGTGAGCTTTGTAATCCATCCACCACGTATGAACGTAAAGAAACTTCCAGTGGAAGTCATCCAAATGATATTCTATCTAAATCTAGACAATTAGGGAAAGACTACCCTGGGAGGGTACACGGGAAGGGATAATCTGGAACACAAGTCCTGGTGCTCTGGCAATCCTACCGCAATTTGCAGACAGTCAACAGGAGCTACCTTTCTCGAACAGCAATCCTGGTAACACCTTCACTGCCATCATTTACTCCCAACTGGGATCAACTGCCGTACTTTACCGGCTACTAAGGAGCGTCGCCAAGAGCAAATACTTAGACAAAGTAAGTATTTATCTAAGAGATACGGTAATTAACCTCTGCTGTTAAAAAGCGTATCTCAAGGAAGCTCGTTAATAGTAACGACAGAGATAAATAAATTTAAAGGAAAAAGTAAGCGAACTAACTCTACAAATCCATCACAGATAATCCTAATGTGGAACTCGGACATTCCTCTGCCAAGGAGGCCGCGCTGGCAAGGAATAAAAGCCTCCATACACGTTATTCCTGCAGATGGAATATCTCATCGTTTTTATCCTCATCCGTTAATCAGAACCAGTGCCATATTATCTCTAGACGAAGACGCCACACTGAACACCGACGAGATTGATTTTGCCTTTACCGTCTGGTCCTCGTTCCCGGAGAGGATCGTCGGTTACCCGGCGCGGTCTCACTACTGGGACGACTCCAAGGTAAGCATTACTCACCTTAGTAGGATCAAAACAAATCAAACGCAATTCTCCACTTGTCCTCCTAATCTCATTCACGGATTCATAAAACTTCAGCGTTCTTGGGGATATACTAGTAAGTGGACTAACGACTACAGCATCGTCCTTACCGGGGCCGCCTTTTATCATCGTTACTACAATACTCTCTACACCGAAATCCTGAGCTCGACACTCCACAAGACAGTGGAGCAGTCACAGAACTGCGAGGACATCCTTATGAATTTTTTAGTCAGTCACGTCACACGTCGACCGCCCATCAAGGTTACCCAGCGCAAGCTTTATAAGGACACGTCTCTAGCTGGGATTAGGTAATTGTAACGAGATTCTTATCCCATCGAAATAGAATCCTATTCATTTTGCTTTTCTTATTCTGACCGTTATCCTTTTTAGAAGATACAGGAAGTACTGTTATCCATATCATTTCAGATCGCCGTGGAACGATCCAGATCATTTTATACAGCGACAGAGCTGCATGAATACATTCGTCGCCGTTTTTGGCTACATGCCATTGCTACGTTCCAACACGAGGCTGGATCCTGTTCTGTTCAAAGACTCTGTGAGCAATCTGCGCAAAAAGTATAGGCAAATTGAATTAGTTAGTAATTAGAGTTCTATACGATATTTTATGGATTATCATAAATTGTTTAATTAATAAGTCACGCGTATAGAGATATCACGTGTATATACATTGAAGCGTCCAGAGGTTTAAGGGGACGTCGGTTCCACCTGCTCCCCTTACTTCCTCCTTCCCCATGTCGATTCACGACGAGTTAGACTCGTCACACACGACAAATCGAGAGAGGCTATCGCGAGTATCGTTTTAACGATTTCTCTTCAATGAACTGAAAGAGATCTAAGAGAGAACAAAGCATTGGAGGACAGTGATAAAAGAATTGATAAGGACGAGACAGTTATTAATCGTTAATCGACTGGATTTTCACGGCGAACTTTTGCCCTTGGTATTTGAATCTGTGCCATATCCGTCTTCTGTTACTAAGGACGATCGATACGAAGGTCATAAGTTCAATATTATCAAATCCTTGTTATCTTATCGCGATGCAGCCCGCGACTCTCTGTCATGCAGCATTGCTATTTATGTACATAAAAATCGTTTCATAGGGATTAATAAAAAAAAATTATTTAACAAATAATCCACGCAAGGACTTCCCGTCTTTATCGTACCTTTTTTTTTATTTGCATCGCAAGTTTCTCCGCTTTAAAAAGTTGTCGCTTGCTCAATTTGTCACGCGGTTTCTTTATCCAAGGATTCTCGAAATCCTGTTCTTACCTATGGCGGCTCTTGGCGCGACGGCGAAGACAAGTAATTACAGTCAACTCGATAGTCGAATAGTCGCCCACCATGATCGACCATCCGGATACATTATGAGACCAGTTACAGAGTCATGGAGATTCGGAGTAATGGCTTCGCAGACCGCAAGAACCGCAGGCTGAAGGATTTTTGCAAAAAGACTGGACAGAAAAGGATCAAGGAAAAACAAACGGATAAATGGAAGCATACTTGTTAACCAAGAGTTTAAGCAACAGTCACGTCATCCTAGATTCTCACAGACTCCTGGTCCAGGTGTCGTATATGACAAACTTTATTAAAATAACCAGGCGTCATTTACCTTGATGAACCACAAAATGAAAGTTTCAATGATTTTCAGGGACGCGGGGGTGGAATTACTTTATTTCTAAAGTTTAACCAAAAAATCTACCAGACTATCACCACCCACGTTACTCACAGATGAGATGCTCGTGACGTTCATTCAGAAAAAGAGGACACGTGCCGAATACCCCACAAAATAATACCCGTTAAGTCCCCAGGCGCCAATATGCAGAACGTCCTTAATAGACTCTTCCCGTTGTAGGCGTAAGGTATTTTTTTTTTTAACTTCTCTCTATCACCCTGGGGCTATTGCAAGGACTATCAATCATAGTCCAAACACTCAGCTACAATGGAGTAGGAGATAGAGCGAAATGCCTGGCGAGCCTACAATTATGCAAATAATTGACAATTTATTTCACTCAACCTTGAACCGCACTTCGACTTCCTAGACTGAAAGAATTGAACCTCGTCCCGACCTGGTAAACAAGATATTATATTTGAAATCCATTACAAACACTTGAGTCAAATCAATCAACTTCCTATATCGAAAAATCTCTTTCACAGTATTTCTGCATCCTGGAAAAAGGGGATACACGTTTTTTGTTGCTGCTGTTTATCGAGTTTTTACAATCAAGAGGATAAGAAGAAAAAAACTCAATATCGTAGTCGCGTAACTACCAGCGTCTACGTGGCTATCTGGTGGACGGTGTCGAATGGTAGCTGATTTCTTGCGAGAGTCAAAAAGCAACAAGAAACAAGATTTTCTTTAAGCACGTTGTACGCATACAAGAAGTAATTGCCCCCGTCCAGTTGGGTTGATCTGAAGATAACGTCTGAGACGGACAGGCGTATTTCAGGGTCGTGACGTATTATTTTATAGACTGGGTGAAGGCGGATAAGCAGTTTTAAAATAACTAACGTTGATACCTTCTCTGTTCAGTATCTCTCTTGTTCTTCCACCCTTTACTACTATCTTGCCTTCATTTGTCTCTATCTTCCTCAAAGCCATTACATGGCTCCCAGCCATTGCAAATTACGACACTTCAATATTTAATAGGATATCTTGTTTGGCTGAGATTTTATTGGTTCAAGCAGAAATCTTTTGTAGTGGCTCCATTCTCTCCAAAGTCTTCTCCACATTGATCGATAATAGACATGCAGACCCGTTTGCTGTATTTTCTTTTTACTTCTCTTAGTCTGCAGCAAATAGCTTCATTAGCTGTGAAAAATAATGACAGGACACGTTAAACGTAACAATCTGATTGGTCAGTTAGGATGAATATTCGTTTCGAAGAGCAGGAAGGAGACTTTTCCTGGACATTTGTAATTATTTGTATTTTTCTTTTTGTTCCCCTTCAGGCGATTCATTAAGAGAAGTCACTCTGTTAAGTCCTATGAAATAACTTCTGGGAACTTTCTGTCTTTTCTCATTTTTCTAGTAATTCTTAAATTGAAATCGAGAGGGTATAGTTACACCGGTATCCCTTCTCTCTGTACAAGCTTGTAGCATTCCACGAAATCCAGGGACTTGTCCCAATAGATTTACAAGCGTGTTTCTCAAGGTGAAAAGAAAGGTTTATAATACCGTGGGTAAACCAATGTTCTTGCAGGACATAACATACAACCAATCTTAGTTACACCCAGTAACCGGATACAAAATACCAACAACCAGTGTCTCCTACTCTAGTCTCAATTAAAGTTTCTACATATAGATCAACAATGTTCAATAAATATACGTACTAATTGCAAGAAACAGCAGCCTTACAAAAAATGGCCATAAAACATTCTACAGGAAGTAAGAAAGTACGTAAACACTAAATTTCAATTGCAAAGCGTCGTGGGACGAAAATTATTACTAAAAATCTATGATTATAACGTTATGGCTTAATTTTAAAAATACAGTATCTAATATCAAACGATTTTTTTTCTTTTCTCTAGAATCGAACTACGTTCCCAATGGTTCTGGTAAGTCGAGAATCCTTTCAGGGTTAATAAGAACCAAGTGTCTAAGGCGGATTAAACAAGACGGTGAGCACTCCGGAAAGTGGCTCCATAATACTGATGGAGAACGTTCCTTGGAGTTGGCAATGATGGTGGTGGTTGGTCAGGATAGTCCAAGTGGTGGTGGAATATCTAGCAATGATTGCGGTGGTGGTGGTCGTGGTGTTGTTGGTGGTGGTGGCAGAACCGTCTCTCCTCGTATAGTTAACACTCCCTTCTTTGTTGCAGCTTTACTAGAAAGGTGACTATGCCAAGAAGACAGGAGGTATTGAGCACGCCTTGCGTATACCCAGTCACCTTTCTCTCTTCGTGACCGTAGCATATGTTTTGCGACGTCGATGGCGCTCGCGTGCTTTTGAACGTCGCTCCGTGATAAGCTGGATCCGGAGAGCCAAATCTTAAAGGATAATTTATTATTTTCGTAAGATCTGACAGGAGCGCGAAACTTTTGACATACGAGAGAGAAGTGGGCTCTGAATCAAAGTGCGCGACTTACACAAGAGAGAGGGATAAATAGAATTTTTGAAAATTAAATAAAATTTTTGTTTTCTCTCTGGTACGCTTAATTCGAATCACACGATTATTGTGGAGGCTTTATAAAGGATATTAAAAATCCTGTCAGCTGATAATAACTCTTATCACTGTCGACAAGGAATTTTATATTAAAAAATGTTAATCCTCAAGAGCGTGATACTCGTACTGGCGATCATATCCAGCGGGGGTGAGTTTCCTTTTGCCTTATTCTTCATAATTTTCTGGTAATAATTATCGACGTGGATTTTTATTGGCCTGGTAGCAAACAAAGCGTGATGCTTCGTTGTTAATGCTTGAAAGGAATCGCTGTACGATCCAGGATGAGTTTCCACTTTTACGACACGACCTTTATGATTATCGACGGTTCTTCCACTCTGCTATGGAAAATGTTAGGTCTTTCCGAGATACCATTTATAGAAGAGACTGAATGTGCATAGAGCGCAGACACATAATGACTATACGTATTTTATAATAGTCATTCATTTAACACAAGTTATTTCATTGTTGTATTTACCATTTAAAGAGATATATTATGGCTTCCTCGTTTCTTTACTTAAATTCACAGGAACCGGAAGTCTTGGCAATCCTTATAAAATATACTCGCCAAACCTGATACCACGTAACACCTAATTTCTTTTGGAAACCCTACGACAGTCTCTTTTTATCCTTATAACCATTCGGACAGGTACCTCAAGATTTTTGACATTGATAGTAAAGCCAAAGCGTTACGCGATCGATCCGTTCATGGATGATCGGTTTCCTTTACCACAGTAGAAATCGATCGGAAAATATACAAGCCATTTGATTCACCTTTAACAGTCAATTATAATTGTATTTATTCTAATAGATATCAAATGTATATTACTGCAAATTTAATCCACTGGGCTGTAAGATGCAAGATAAATACGTACGATACTTTTAGCAGTCTTGCTGTACTACGTGATCCATGAAAATGTCAGTAGACTATAAATTGCGTAAGAGGGAACGTTGAATAACCGGTGCACGCGGAAATGGATGGAAATGTGTGTATATATATATACACACTATATCCTGTGCATATCCCTGAGGTACGCCTGAGGGTGTCAAGTCACTGAAAAAGAAAAGTACAAATATTTTACTGCCCATAAGACAGTAGTGTTCTCATTTAATTATCTGGACATTCTTAGCCATTTTATTATTTGTATTATTGTACCTTCGTTGCATAAATTTCATCTTCTTGTTACATTCTGCATTTTAGCTTGAAGCTATTATTTATCCAGACTCCTGTAGCGAAGATCTCGCAACGTCTCACGTAGCCGTTTTGTATGCAGGAAAAAAAAAAGGTTTGTCGCTTTACGAAATCCCGACTGCTGGTATTACGACTATCTGTTTACTGGTTAAGTCGGGACTGTAGGTAGATAGGGTTGGTACCAACAAGTCTCGCTAAGGAATACCAACTGTAACAACTATTCAAATTGTAATATCAAGCCGGATCCCGTGTGGCGTAGGCGCTATGATGATAATAATAAACGGTTAACTTACAGTTTCTCAAGTCCTGGTAAATTCAAACCTCAACAGATTATCCTTCTTGGCAATAATCCTTTTTTTTTTTGCCAATTATCAAGAAAAGGGTTGCTGCATTATACCCAGCAATAACGTAGGTCAGGTATTCTTAACTGTTCTTCATTTATTCTCATCCTTACTCCATGGATAACTTGGTTATACCAACGTATCTCTGGTATCCTGATACCTTCTGATTGCCTTTAAGATTAAAGTTGAACGAGCCTGATTCACCATTTACCAGCGATGCATTTTCTCCAACCTACTTTTTTCTCTCCGTCCTTATTTCTCTTCGTCGCGTAGATACGAATCTCACAGAGGCTGGCGGTCAATAAACTTTTGAAAAAGGAAAAGGACGAGAGTGATTTTCATGAGTTACGCCACAAACGCCGCGGGCTATCTTTATTGATATATTATTACGCTGTAGGAATTCTGAAAAAAAAATGTATACACATGTAACTACAATTAATCTCATACACCTTTGATACCGATTGGCAATTCTTACTGTTTCTCGTATAACGCCTGTCATTCTCGTTACGGAGCGTTCGAATTTTTCTTTAACTATTTTCAATATGGCGTCCCCTAATATATTTACCCGGTGTCGTTGCGAGGAAACGTAAGGTGAAACCTTCGTTGCGCTCAGCGAAATCCACGGCTTACGCCACTTTCGCACGTGCGCGAAGAAAACGATCACAGGGAATATCGTGCGGACGCTTGATTACACGAAGCCGCGCCGTGCCGTCTCTACGCTCTGGTAGGGTTAATTTAATACCATCACCTTCCACCTACCGTATCTCTATTCTATGTACGTACTGTATACTCTATGGTCTAATGCGCCATCTATTAAATCCCATGGGAAAAGTCTACGTTGCGAAAGAATCCAGGACGCTTTGAAATTCCGTTCGAAATATTCTTGCGCAAGTGTTATTAAAGCTGATGAACATTTACCTTTTCGTTATGCATATTATATCATTTTTATTTTTCTTCCTAGTCATTGTCCTTGGATGGGTTTTTCTTTAATTTATCATTTTTCCCATATACGATCATACTCCTACTTTTGCTCTGCTTCGTACTATGGGAAACGGATGCTACTTGCTCTTTCACCGTGGATTGGTTAACTGAAAAAGGGAAGGCGTTCGGTGAAATAGCCAACCAACAACCATTGTCCGACTGGATGCCCTATTACGTCAGTGGCAAGAAATTTATGAAAAAAAAAAATAACCAATGCATAAGTGACGCCGGTAACGCAATCCAATGGCTGCTCCCACTCACGTAATCTCATGGGGAAGCTCTGGTTGAATTATAGGTGATATTTGAATTCTCTTATTTCATTTAAAATTACAACTGCTTCTACATACTTTTTCTCCTTTCTTTTTCCAAGAGAACGATATTCCTGTGCTGGGGAAGAATCATCGGATACTCATCTATGCAGATGGGCAGGTATACCCAGTGGGCTGAGTCGAGGCTCCTAGCAATTAACAGGGGCACTCGTAATCAGTATTCTACTGCTGAATTAGCATAGATGGGAAATCACGAGATGCCTATGGGATTGGAGTTCACTTTCGTATTTAGTTAAAAAAAAGATAAACTGATGATAGAAGAAAAAATAGACTCCAAGAGTTGCACTACGTAATTGTACGATTTCTGTTCATGTCTGGTACATTTGTTAATTAAAAATATTCATTCGGCTCTGCTGCTCTCGTATCGGTTGCATCCTCCATGGGCTTGGTTATTGAGTGAATCAGCATCATCATCTTCATCCTTGGAATTTATTCTTGCGTACGTTAAATATTCCTTTGTATTACCTTTGTCTAGTGAACTTTGTAGTTTTTTGAAATTACAATGACTTTTTGTCACTAGGAGATATGTAATTTGTATTATGGAGCCTTAAGCGGTAAAGCAACTAAAAACCACTCAGATATCCATGTCTTGCTATAATGACTTGAGTCTGTAAAAATACAAGACGTCAATGTACAGTCAGTAAAAAAAATTCTTGATGATTACCGATTACCGTTAAGTAACGTTTTATGATTGACGTATCTATTCGAATATGACCGATTGCCCAATTGAATCTCGCGGGTTTAAATCAACGTATATATGTATAGGATGCCAGTGTCATGATTCGGTTGAAATTCTTTGATGATCTTTAACGTTACTTTATGGTATTAATGATGAACGATGCATAGAGAGAGAATGGAATTATAAAGAAACAAAAAAGAATTCAAATTGCACGTCGTACGTTTGAATTTCCCGGGTAGTCGTCGCACCTCACTAGTTTATTCCGATTACGTAAGTGTTAAATTGAATAGAAAACATGAATGACTACCATAAATCACTGATATATTGTGATACGAGAGGAAATAAAGTTAACTAGACTCTTCTAGAATAAATGTACAAGGAAGTTGTAAAGGAAAAATTTAAGCTTTCGTTAGAATCCGTAAGTCGACAGAGTGAAGTCCGCCATTACGAAACAGTTGAACTTGTATCCTTAAGGCGAATTCCCATAGACGTCAGTGAGGGGGGGAAAAACAGTTAAACTCGATTTCTCATTTATTTTTCCTTTCGATCGTGTCTCTCTGCTAGAAATCAATATGGACGAACCGGACACACCTACGTGATCATCATCGTCTAGTGAAAGTTTTACTATAGAAAGAAGACTCGTGACCGAATTTGGCGGTTATTATTTAAATGTCGCGCGTCGTTAATCGAGCAAATCGTTTCGAGCCAGGACTATACGTTATAAAGACACGCGACTCTACCTACTATCTTGTTAATGTTCAATGAACTCCTAATTCATCGCGAACGCCATCTTGTATTTATTTTCATGTTTTAAAAAATAATATTCCCTTCCCTTTCCCTCTATTGCGTTTATACGAAAGAAATGAAATTCAGTAAATCCTCGAGAAAGCTGTTACAGGATCGAATTTTGAATTCTCGATGAAATACTCAGGTGATATTTTATTATTATTCTTTTTTTTTTAAATATATTTCTCTCTCTCTCTCTATCTTTCCGCAATTCTCACTCGCCATTACTTGGATGATATTTCACGAGAAAGTCGGATCCTACTAATGACGAACATTCATCATCCCGTTTGAAATCGTTTTCACGTTTCGACTGCGTCAGGTCACGAAGGACCTTCGATTTTTACTTAAAATTCAACATAATATTTTATGAAATCCTAAATAATCTTGTTAATCTTTTATATAAAAATGTCTACGATCCAAGATATACGGTGATATTAGAATAACGAATATACATGGTTGTACTATACGTATTGAGGTTAGAAATAAATTTTTACCTTTTTTTTCTTTTCCAAAATTTTCTCTAGGTCAACAGGCAATTCTACTCGAGTATCGTTTCTTTAATGTCTTATAAGCACATGAGTCAATATGTGTCCTCGAAGATGCGTCACATTATGTAACAACAAATATCTCAGCTAGGATGATGAAAAATTAAAAAATGTCAGTAGTCGAAATTTCTCAAGACTTGACGATAGTCATGGACCGCAGTCGTGACTGTACTTATTGCATTTAGTTACTAAGAATAACGACAATGGCGTCTAACGCTAATAACACGTTAAGGACGAGCTAGAGTGACGAACCAACATAGTACTTAGCGTGTAACACATAACGTGTAAATTAGCATACATAAAATTTTGATTAAATTCGATAATAATTTTTCTCTTTGTTTGCTCCCCCTAAAAACATACAAATTCATTAAAAAAACAGGATTTCACAATGATATTCCAATATTCGCAAGTTTGTTGGTAACCAAGAAAAGAAAGGTTAAGAATAGCATCGTTCCTTTTTCATTTTTAGTCTCCTCGATTAACCAATCTCAAAGTTCTCAGTAAAGTAGCATACATTTTAATACTACTTAAAATCCTAATATATACACAGCATACCGATCATTTAGAAAAATCATATTGAAACGGATTTGAATCAAGGTGATTTGCTATGCCGAGGAATAACAATGATATGGATTTAATTTCGATCCGGATATGTCGATACGATAACGTCAATTCGTAGAACGTAAACGAGTGTTAAAATTGATAAAGTGGAATAAAAAAAAAAAATTACGAACGTATCTATTCCAGGAAGCGATTCGACCTTACTCTCTGAATCGATGCTCGACCTTACTTCCGGCAATGTTTCACAGAGCATTTAGTAATGGCGTCCAGTAAAAGGAACGGGCTTGGCTGCCTTTCCCGTGGCCGATCCAGAAAGTAGCATAAAGCCTTGATCGATCCGTGGGATCGGTTGAAGTACCACACAGACCTGTGGAAACCGTATCGTTAATCGTACACAGTATAAACATATATGATTCTGTATCAATAAGCAGTATTATTGGTTCTTAACAATCTACTATAATCCATATTGACCGAACCTAACCTAACTAAGTCACTGTATGGTTTTTGCAGATTTACCATTTGAAGTTCACAGATTTTTCGAATTTTCTATACTTGCCGTGAGTGCGAGAGAGACGGTCTTATGCGCGACTATGTGCGTCAGACGAGGACACGCGTACTGTCGAGTCAAATTCATGACCAAGTACCTTTCTCAAATTTCTCAAATATCGTCGTGACAATTTCTTTTTTTTAAATATTACATCAAGATCAGTAGTGTATGTTTTATTCTTATTATATATTCTAATAAAGTAGTGGACAATCCCCCATACTGGTATGTTAATTCAATCTCGTTTGCACGTACAACAATGGATTGACCTACCTTTTTTCTCTTGTCTCTCTTACTCTCCTTTAACATCCATTAGACATATTTTCTCGTTGTTTTCTATCATCAGGACTTGTAACTGTCTGTCATAACACTTCATGTTGCACGAGTTTCTCTCTTTAGTGCTTTCACAGGAGCTGAAAACGTATAACGAAGCCGTGTACTTATTTGTATTGGACAATATCAGGCGTTACGTGCAATAATCCAGTGGTTTCGTGGGTGAAGGTACAGAACTCGTATGTGCCAATAAACAGTTGATATATGTTGTTTCACCATATACATGCATATACAGGTAACGCCTCAATATTCTTGTGTGTCTGTCATGTGTAGCCTTGACTCGGCACTTCAACGCCTTTCCCCAGATCTCAAGAACGAGTCGAATTACCTGATAATCGAATCTCGACTTTGTCAATATTAACAGACCTATCGATAATAAAGTACAAAGTGATGCTGTGACCGTAAATTGTATTTTTGAATCTTGTAGAGTAATAAACAGAGGCTGGTCACCCTTTGGTTGATGTATGTATATGGTAATAGCTGTCTGGAGTGGTTTGTTTTAATTGAGAAATTGGAGCAACGTTACGCTTGCTCTCCAGTGTACTGAGGAATGCTGAGATTGCTGAGAGTCATTGGTCAAGGCTGATTTTTGAACGGGCATGGTGCAACAGTCTTGACAGTCTGAAAATGTTTAATGACTTGCTCTTATTCGGAGTGACCCTGCCATTAATTTGAACTGGGGTCACCTGACACATGTATATAGATATACAGAGTTTGTATAATTCTTTAAGAAATTGTTGTACTTGGTTTTTCATGACTTTTTATTTATTCACTTTCATTTAGATACTTACTCCGTGTGACATGATTCGCGTGGCAGTCTGTCAGCTGATTGGGGAATTCCATGACTGAGGATTCAAGGACGTATTTCTCTATAGGTTAACTTACGGCGTCGCGATGTCAAAGCGTCGATCGTTGTGATACTCGTGACTATTGCGATATACCTTTTGCGGGAGAGCAGCGTTCCAGTCTGTGATGTAAACTTACATAAAATGGAGTCCACTCCTGTCGCCGAATTGATAATATTTGTTACGTGGAGCACTAAGGGTGGGGCAGGGGGACAAAATGCTTTGCGTAATCGAGACGGGAGAAAAATTACGTGAGAGCCGAAAGCAGATCATTATCGATTCATGCGGATTGGTCAAAGAGAGCAGAGAAAAAATAATAATCGATAGTGACAGGAGATTTACAGAGAGAGGTAAGAGTTTGGTGAAAGAAATTCGAAAAGGATTGATAGACGAAACGGTCGGTTGGGTGGGTGAGGAATAAAAAGACAGCGACACCTGTCCGTCTATCATCAGCAATTACCAACAGAAGGAAAAATTACTAGTTACAACCGCAGGTATCGTTTACATCCGTTCGGTAATTTCTTTCCGCTTTGTATACGTATACGACTGATATAGTAATTTGTATCATTTATACGTTGTGCACACTGAATTGTAATTTTGAATTGAATGTACGAGATTTGTGAATTAGTACAAAAGAAATTGCCAAATCCGCTTGAATTAGCTAGCTGAAGTTCGTGACGTGGACTGTGTATTTTAAATCTTAATGTTACTCAATGACAAGGAGAATGAAAAATAAATGGTATGCAGCTGGAAGTAGTCTGGTCAAGAATACATTGAGCAATCCTTGTATACGATTTCATAGCAGATACCGTGTGACAATCACTATGGGTATATATAGTATACAATCGCAGACTGTGATTAAGAATACCTGTGTGTCTTTCTTGTAATTCTCAACAGTCTTCCAAGAACGGAAATCTTTTCTCAAGAGTTCCATAGAGTAATTTCAAGAGTCAGGAGTCAACCTGAAGAATGATTAAGACCAGCAAGGACATTCGATTCCATTTCCATTTTCAGCATGTTTTTTTATTACTCCTACAAGAATCATCAGATATATATATTGACTGTGTAGATACATGCCCTTTTATTGCACTAGAATAAAGTACCTGGTAGTTCCACCTTCGCAGAACTGGCTCTAGGTGAAGAATAGGACAGAGTTCACGTGGGAGGAGTTGCATTTTAAGTGTCTGGAGTCTCAGTACTTACCCCAGCATAGCGATCCACATATATATTATATATCTGTAGTATACAAGAGGCTATTTATCGCCACGTAATAATATATATGCTTCCAAGTATATATATATATATATCTCCCACTCTGACTGGGCAATATATAGATAGCAAAGGTTAGACACAGAGATTGGCAAAGTACTGTAATACAGTACAGTAGAATGCAGTAGAGTGCAGTACAGTGCAGCCTTCTTTTACGGTCCAATATCTTTCCATTCCCACCATTTCATGGACTTGCGACCGGTTCTCTAGTCTAGGCTCGTTAGAAGGGACGCCATTATTTCTATGCATCTGTATAGCCATTGTCTAGATGGATTGGGTGTGTGCAACGTGCAATGTGTAGACACTCTGCGAACGATCACCGCCCTGCATTAACACCATGCTATTGCTATTGGCTTTTGAAACGACTTTTGGTATTTATTCCAAGACTCTCGTGACTTCCAAGTACTCTCGAGGCCTTGTTGAGTATCGTGAGATGAAATATCAAATACCGTCCAGGTCGAGATCTCTGAAGTAATGGGGGGAGTCGTGACAGGGTGTTACTTTTATGATCTGAAACATAACCAATGCATATTACGATCCGTATTAAATTATTATATTTATTCTAGAGAATTTTAAATGGCTGTAATACCTTAGATAGACAATGTGGAAGTTCTTCGGGGGTTTGATTAGATCGTGGATGTCGATCTGCTACAGATTTCAATGTTGATTAAACACAATGACTCTCCAGGGGGTTTGATTGCATTATCAAAAGATCGGAAGCGATTGGTTTAAGGTCGTTTCATAGTTGGTGAATGTGAGATAATGGAAGAAAACTATTGTTCTGGCCAAGGAACGTCCTTGATATACAAGTAACAGTGGCGCACCTTACTTAACGAAGTTATGCTAACCTCTAAACCGATTCCCGTTTCGCATAATTTCCATTGTGGCACAACCGTGCGACGTAGTACAGACTGAAGTTAGCCGCAGAACGTGGTTGCGTATCAACATCTGTTAAGGCGCGATTAGAAATTAAAATCCGCCTCGTTCCCAATTCCTTGGCAGGCAAGGCTTCATCCATTGCAACCGTTAAGCAAGTTCTGTTAATAATGCAATGTACAAAATAACAGAACCGAGAGCATTGTACTTCTGGTGATCAGTGAGCGTGCAAGTGAATAATTCTTTTCTTGACTCTCCTGTGTTTGCCTTTGATCAATGATAATGGCTGATAAACTCCAATTCATGAATAATTACTTGTGCAATTTCAAACCTCTGAATTTATATACTTTTTTTTTGTCTCTACAAATGTCCACAAGGCGTATTCACGTTACGGAGGTCTTAAACTGTGTAAACTGTCCGATATTATGCAAGCCATGCTCTAGTTTCTGAAACCCCGGCTTCGGTATTCCGACTCACTTTCACTCATTCACTCGACGACTCTTTTATCCTGGGCTCTCTCTATCATTCGCATGACTTTCACTTCTCCCTCCTTGGTAAATTCTCCCTTGCACTGTCTTACGTTTGACCTTATCTTACCTTACCTTACCTTACCGTGGTTCACGTTTCTTATACAGTATACACAAGTAACACGCGGCCATTGACGCTCACTGTACAAATTCACGTAATTTCTCACAATCAAAATAAAGACCTCGTGTTAACTGCCATTAATACAAATGTCCTCGGTTGAGGAATTTTGAAAAAATTGTTTAAAAAAAAAAAATGCTTAGATACGACATTTTTTTTAATGTCACAGTCGCCAGTGTATAGCCAGTAGAAACCATAATGTGTATCTAACATCGCAAATGACGTCCTAGTGAATAATTCAATAATTAACTGTCTAAATAATTTCCTGATTAGCCTTCGACTCTGGCATTACCAATCGACAAAGATCAATGAGTCTGAATGACAAAGATGAGACAGAGAAAGACTCACAGTCAATGTCGTCAGGAAATCAACTGGACTTCATTTTATGCACCCATAACATTATCGCTCTGCCGCTACTAACTTCTATCACTGTATATATGCGTTATGCATAGGCGTAACGACATCGATTATTTCTCCAGTCTTTCCTCAATCTTGAATTGCAAACTCAGCATGCTGACAATAAGACCGATTTAATTGTTCCTGCTCCGCAACATAAACCACAAAGTCGTCCTGGATTTGCCTTTGGCTCTGGGTTCCACGCAGATCCATTATGTCCGTTATTAGGCAGTAAGTCGGTGTCTCAGTAACGTTCGTAACGATAATTACGTAACGGTTTTGTCTCGTATTCTCCCTGCACAGAGCATGGGAACAGACAGCCGAGTTAACACTGGAATTAGTTGCACTTTGAGACAAGACGCAATTTGGTAGTTTAACACAATAAACTTACTGAGAACGTAAGAGGCTTTTTAGATTTATCCTTCCTTTAAAATTGCCATTAATTTCTCTTATTCAATTAATCCAACGCTTTCAGTCTGGCTACAGATCCTTCGTACGGTTCATGGAGAAATACATTACGTGACATAACAATCGTCGTCGTTGCTTTTCACGTGCGCCTGGGATTCATTATCGACGCCATAGAACCAATTAACGTTTTTCTTAACGATCCTTCGTAATTAAGGGTACAGCAGTAGGTTCATTCAGTTACGCCAATCCGTATTATGCCAGTACACTTTGATTGCTTTTCGTAACAATGTGGTTAACTGAAGAAAAAAAAAATTGTATTCCATTTTATAACAAAATTACAGCCAAGTATGACCGACTAGATTCTTATTATAGAATCATGAGATTATCAAGATGTGTATTAATTCTCTAGGTGTACCCAATTATTTTACCGTTAATCGATCTGACCTGCGTTCTCAATTAATTTACTTGGCTAACGATCTTCGACTGTTTAAATTACTAAAGTTAGTTTGGACCATCAGTGTTATCATTCTAATTAGACGTTGTCGCTGCTTGCAGATTGTCAACGTAATACACCAAGGAGCACACGTGCCAGTCGTAACGACGCTGCTCTGGATTTTGAATGTCCTGAAGAATTCGGCTACTATCCTCATCCACGTGACTGTACTCAGTACTACGTGTGCGTCTTCGGGGGTGCACTTCTGGAATCATGCACAGGAGGTCTTATGTACAGGTCAGTAAATCAAATGATTAGACTCAATGACTGATCTACTCACCGGCAACGGTCGGTCGGAGAAAGAGAAAATGAGAAAACAGAAGTGAACCAGGTGACATCATGAGTATCGTACGACTGTCATTTGGTAGCCGTGACCAAGAGTAACAAGCTGGCTCGAACAAGCAGTTAGTTCATAATTGGTATGCTAGCTGGCGTCAAGAAGCGATTGTTTCCTTGGAGATTACGATCATTAAGATCAATGGATCCCACCGGTCAATTCTAAACGATGCATCAGTAACCAAGACGACGACTTCAAGCGATGATCCGATGATTCATCGACCTTCCATTCACATAATCCATACACCTGATACATCAGCTATTGGTAGATTGGTATTACAGGTCTCTTTGATACCATAGAATGTCTGCTACGTCCACCTTAGAAAGGATCACTGCTGATGGAGCAGAGCCTGAGCATGTTGAGCGTCATTAATTACTGGATAATTAGTACTGGTTTTAATGCTAATGTTAATTTGCTGATGTAAATGGTAATGCAGAAGGCTCGTTATACAAGCCTGGCGAGAAAAATTGTAGCGAATAGTCAAAGATGGTGGGGGAAAAAAAAGTCGAGAAAACAATATAGAAAAAAATCGTACCTATCCTAGTGAACAGAAGAGACGGAGCGTCGTGAGGCGTCCGTTCCCATGGATTATGTAAAAGAGTATCGCGAAATCAAGAAAAATGTTATTCTTCAAAGGAGAATTATTCCTTGAGGCAGTGTATCCATGTGCGAGTGTCTATATGCTTCCAATGTATGCTTCGAGCCTGGGAGTATGATACTTCTGGTAAAAGGAGTTTGTCTAGGCTATGTATTACCTTGTGTAATACATATACTCGGTACGTGCAGCTATATACCTGGAATAGATATAAAATATAATCATCAAATTTAACTCTGCCACACCTCACTAACTTGTATACCTGTATTTACCTCTTTTTCTGTACCCATATATCATTCAGTCAAGTACATAGATCTCGTGGCAGACCAGTTTTAAGGTACCTGGTTATCTGAGGTAGACCAAGAGGTGTGCAAGGTACCTTAGGTTGATATGTAGATATAGATATAGGTTACCTTACATTGGTAACTTCCTAATGGACATGGTGCAAACCTGATCCAATTACCAGCAAATACCGCGGTGCCAAATATGTATCGATCCTTGAGAAATTTAACTACTGGAGGCAACTGGATTAGCTGGAATTGACAGGAGATACCTTGGGATAACAGATAATTCATTAAGACAGATTTTATAGATTATTTGCTTAACTTTGTACCTTTTTTTTACAGTCATGAACTCCAGACCTGCGACTGGCCCCGTAATGTCGGCTGTCTCGAGGGTGACAGTTCATCCAGGGAGATCGAAGCTGATCCTCTTTTGGAAAGGTAAGCCTAATATCCTAGGACATTGTCCAGCGAAATCTAGAGCGGAATAAGGTGAAAAAAGTTGTTCAGGGAAAACAGTCTCCAGGAACTCGAGCTGGTCCACCTGAAATTCACCTAGTGAATTAATAGCGTCGAACTCGTGGAACGCGGACTTCTCCATTGATCCGTGAAAGAGCCGATCGGCTGTCCGTGAAACGAATCCAAGAGAGAGACCAGGTTATAAAAGTGACAAGTTTACAGCAAAAATTTCTCCCTGGTTATTGAGAAATTTTGCAAGAATTCGTGCCCGTGACGTTAGCTATTAATAATATACATAAGCGTACCAGGTCGGTACTGAGGTCGTTGTATCCTTAAGGACAAAACCACCTTGTAAGGAACCTTCGTAGCACTTGGAAATTTACTGTATGATTTTTCAGGTCCGTCAAGGTTCAACCGGTACAGCGACAACCGCAGCAACAACAGCAGCAGCAGCAACAGCAACAGCAACAGCAGCCACAGCAGTCCCAGAGAACCGTTCAGAGGCAGCAACTTTTAGTGACCACCTCAAGTCCTGCCATCACTCCCATCACCGAGAGGCCCATCCGTCAGCGACATCAGCAGCAACAGCAACGACAGCGGACCTACACCGAGGATGAGTACGGACCTGCCTCTGAAATTGAAAGTGATAGGCAGCAGCGAGTCTATCGAGGTCAACCATCAACGATCGGCCAGGTTCAACGTGATAGAGACGGCCTACGTCGTAACATCATATCCGTGAGTCTCGCCGGCCCTGACTTTTCTCCATTTTTACTGACTTCCTTGTCAACCTTGTCCACGTGACGTATCCACGTGTCTACTCTCTCCGTAATTTCAGGAACGGGAGAAGGACAGTCTGGTCAATTCTCGCACCCAGACTGAATCCCATTACAGGTAAAATGATTATTCTTCTCCTTCTCTCTTACTCCTTCTTCCATGCTTTCCTACGGAATCACTGAAGCACGTTTTCACTATGTCTCCAGAAGCGTCCCCTCGGAATCGCCAAGGATTGCGAAAACAAGCGTTTCCACAGCGGCCCCTGTAATTTCCAAAGCTTACTACAGCGATCCGGATAGTTATCCTTATTACACGATCTACGACGATGATGTTTCAATCTACAAGGACGACGGTTGGTGGACGCGGATGTCATTTGTTACATTTGTCATATCTTTAAATATACAAAAGATTACAAATATTTGTCTGTCTCCTGAATCATGCAAGTCATTAAACAAGTTGTTTCCTTGTTACTCTTTCACAGATTATAATCAATACACGATCAATCAAACCGTACCGATTCAACCAGAAAACATAAGGATCCCTGAGGTCGTCACCAACTCTAAGCAATATACGCAGAAACCGAAAAAGGTCACAGTTAATGATAATGACAAATACAACCTCAATCAGGACGTGACTGTCCAGGATTACGACATTTATGACAATCAGGTAATATTCCTTTGAAACGTCCAAATATCCTCATTTCGTTACTCATTGATTTTTCTAATTCTTTCTGTCTTATTATTTCATCCAGGCGCCATTGAACAAAAATAAATTCCGCATCACCGACGGCCAGCAGCAATCGATAAGGTGAGTCTGTTGCGTTTAAAAATATATAAAATAATAGAATATCTTTATGTGAAGAGATTTCATGAAACGATAAAAGACCATCCTCAAGCTACGTGTAGTATCAGCATTAAAAATAGAAATTATGCAAGCAACCATTTGCAGTTGAGTCAGTATTCATCCATCTGGTTGCAAAAGGTGCCTCGTACGTAGTACTAACATTGGTCCAGCAGCATCCACGCTCTTCCGTCTTTGTTTACAGTGACGAAGATCCATAATATATACAGATACCTCCAATGCTAATCAACATTGAAATATCTCATTAAGAATAAACGACTCCAAAATTTATTTCAAACGATTATGAGTTATCTCTGGAATCTTGTAGTTCGCTAATTCATTATGAATCTACAGGACTAATGTACTGAGCCATCCAAATGTTCATGTCACCACGCCAAACGTTGTTGTGGACACGTTTGTACCTTTAACTACAACGACACCAGTGGCACCAAGTACAACCTCACGTCCATACACGGTAACTGCTCCAAGGTGGGTATTAATAAAAAAAATCTAGAATGAGAAAAAAAATTGTTAAAGATCCGGCTTAACGTTTAAATGGAGTTAACTCCAATTGACAAGTAGGAGCGAATTTACATCGGCCAAGACCCAATTTCTCTGTGACCCCTTTGACTTCGGTTGAACACCCAATGGCACTTGTATATGGGTCCTCGTATTTTCTTGCCGTACTACCTTTACTACTGGTTCTTAAAACACGTCGCTCGACGTTGTGTAGGCTTAACGAATCAAAGCTCGCTCTTACTTTCTCCATAAAGACAGTGTCTGCGTGCACACAGTGTATACAGCTGTGACCATTCGGACTCTTGATTTTATTTAACTGGTACAAGTCAACTGGTGGAATCGTATTGGATGATTTTTCTCTTTCAATTTACAGCCGAGGACGACCACAAGTGAACCGTGGTACAGCACCTCCGTAAGTATCTGTTAATTATTTATTTATTATTTTCCTTATTCTTTCCGCAAACATAAATTTATGAAAAATTTTACTGGTTACCTTGGGAGTTAATTTCTTTATATAAAGAAAATAATCGTTTCTTCTTTCAGACGCTCTAGACCCACTTTGAAGCCATCGACTGAGATCGTTTCCAAGGCTCAGGAATTCGTGGATATCTACAAGTTTCCTCCTTCAAGACCAGCACCCATTTATCCGACGCCTCAGGTCGATAAACCTGCAGCCAAGTGTAGAAAAGATGTTTGTCTACTTCCTGATTGTAACTGTGGCGGCGCTGATATACCTGGTATGCATTTTTGGGTTTATTCATACATTTTTTAATAATTTTATTATTGACTATTTTTAAAACTGTTGTTATACTATACCAGACAGGCATCCCTGGCGTCATTTATTCTCTCTTAGCATACCGATCGAGTCTTCTATTTAGTGATACGTTTTTGCTCAGTGTCTCATCTTAACTTTTTATGAGCGTCGCGACGACGTGACGCAACTCTTCCACCACCTTTGGGGAACATGGCTCGCGTTCCGAATGTTGATTTTTACCATTGACTGATTGGACCCCAACTGACTGAGTGACTTTCTCCGATTCTAACGTTACACACTCGTTACGCGGGACACGCGAAAGTGAAATAGATCCTGTCGATCTTAGGCGCGCACGAGTGCGTCTTTGATATTATCATGACGACTCTTTTACGTGATACTCGGAAATCGTTTCTCTGCGTCTTTACTCAATTCTAAACTCCATTCTCATTTAGAGTACAATTTAGAATTCAATGAATGACAGACATAGAGAAAGGAACGTGTGTAGTTTAGAAAATTTGTAGACTCAAGAAAAAAAATAGTAAGAAAAACTTTTTTGGCTACGTGGGAAAGAGTCTATATATGTATACCCTGTACTGACAGAGTGGAGAGAAAATGCCAGAAGAATTTTAATTCCCATGTGATCGGTCACGCTAAGCGCTATAGGATAATCATCACTGATTACAATGATTACTCTGTTGCGAATTGATCATCGATCCAAGGATCACGACGTTGCGACCTTTGCCACTTTATATTATACAGTATCGCAGCAGTACACGATTTCGTATCTGCGTTTAATAGAGGCGTGTAAAGTCGATGTGGTGTCACGTGATTTTGTCAGCCATCTTGAATTGAGCCTCTGATAAATTAATCCAGGTGGCATCCCCGCCGAGGAGACGCCGCAGATTGTTCTTCTTACGTTTGACGACGCCGTTAACGATCTTAACAAACCCTTGTACGAGGATCTGTTTGAAAACGGAAGAAAGAATCCTAACGGATGTCCCATTACGGCCACCTTCTATGTCTCCCACGAGTGGAGCGATTATAGCCAGGTGCAAAATCTCTATGCAGTCGGTCACGAGATGGCGTCTCATACAGTCTCGTAAGTCATCATTGAGATTCAAAAAAGCATCAAAAGTGACCTGCCGCTACAGCTCCCGGACGTTCTGAAATTTTGCACGTTCGGTTCACGAATGAATCATACACTCGACGTGTCAGGACATATGTGTTAATTTTTAGGGAACTCATTAATTTCTCAGTGAAAATGGTTTCTCCTTGTTCTTCTGATTTCTCTGTCGCTGCTCACCGTGCAACAAACTCACTCAGACTGAATTTTGTTGCACAACAAATATCCACGAGCCGTACGATTCTTCTGTAAATCTGTAAGAAGAAAAAAATATTAGGAAATTATCCAAGAATTTATGTATATGTATATATACACACTGGGTTACCTTTTTCTCCACACTTTTTTCTTCGGCTATTGCAGTGAATTAAATTCCTGTGTATTCGAATCGTACGACTCGTATTGAATTGAGGCGTTTCTGAAAAAGAGAAGGCCGTTTACTAATACTGCATACTAATATGTGGTTTCTTTTTCTTTCTTTCTTTCTTTCTCTTTTCTCTCTCTCTCTTACACGTCACTCAAACTCTGGCTCACACAACTCTATATCGTATTTACTCTTAATCACGGCATACAATGACATAACGACAAAAAAACAATCCTCGAAAAAACTCAATCACTGGACATATTACATTGTGACCAACAAAACAAAATGAATACCTGCTGGACCAATATCCGTGAAACACTGACATATTTCCACATTCCTTCCTGTCATAAACAATCCTTTGAAAAATACAGGAGACTACTTGCCCGAGGAGATACCGCAACTCGTACTCCTTACCTTCGACGATTCCGTGAACGACCTGAACAAGGGTCTGTACGCTGATCTCTTTGAGAAAGGACGCAAAAATCCAAACGGATGTCCCATCTCGGCGACCTTCTACGTGTCACATGAATGGACCGACTACAGCCAGGTTCAAAATCTCTATGCTTCCGGTCACGAAATAGCCTCCCATACGGTCTCGTAAGTACCAACCACCCAAACACGGTAACCTAAAAAGAATATATAAAAATTGTGATTAGGTAAAATTCAATTTGTTCGGCCAGAGGCGGATGTATATAAAATACAATGGCTATACTGTATATATATTCTATCATTTGATTATATAATCTATACGGGTAATGCAGTAGGCGGATATAATATTAAACAAGATCCGTATTCACCACAGGAGTATCTCGCAAGCGATTATTGAATAGACTGTACCATATCATTTTTTGCCAAGAACCTTTTTCGTAGGTGATCATTATCTTGCCCGTGGCGGAAGGCACGGAACTAGGAAATCAGAAGCAAACACAAAAAAAGAGATTATAAAAAAAAATAAAATTGTTTACTAAAAGGTGACGGGTGATTAATGACAGGCGTGCCTCAATATTGGAACGTGGGTGTTCGATAAGGAAAAAAAAATGTATCGGCAGTTGATTTCGATCAGATCTCCAGACTGGGACTGGTATCTATTTGACCTTTTAGATAGTCCAAGGACAGTCACGTACGTGCGTTCTGGATAGAATAGATAAACTATGATCATATGGTCTCTACAGGTACATTTCGTAACGATATCACGTGGTCTAGTGAGAGTTTAATTTTTTGTTTTACCTTTTTCTTCACCCCCTTGAATCGAGTTGATATACAGAGTGTGACAATCCTTTTTTTTCGCTCATGTTCTTCATAATCGACGTATGATCATTGATACACTAACATACTATTTCATCAGCTGGCAACTATGAACACGCTATATTGTGTTGCAATCAGTAGAGGCTAGGTTGATCAGGTCATTCATATGGTGTATTGTAACGAATTTAGTATCAATCTAAAAAAAAGACTAATATACGCTTTTGAACTAAGCATATAAACCATATGGAGATTTGTTGCGTTCTATCATTTGGTTATTAATGATATCGTCGTTCATTTGCTTTGAAGATCATTCGCATGTTCATGCTGTGGGAAAATGATTGATTGTATTTAATTAATAGATTGCTTGTCTAATAATTAGGCACAGTTTCGGTGAGCAATTCTCTCACCGAAAATGGGCTCGCGAAGTTGCTGGACAACGAGAAATCTTGGCTGCGTACGGTGGCGTCAAGTTGGAAGACGTCAGAGGAATGAGAGCGCCTTTCCTTTCGGTAATATTTAGTTCGTTAGGATTGATTGATTAAGCGTATTGAATTATTTAGGCTGACGTTTGTTACTTACGGTTTATCAGGTCGGTGGTAACAACATGTTCAAAATGCTTTGGGACACCAACTTCACCTACGATTCTTCCATGCCGATTTATGAGAACAGACCACCCAGCTGGCCTTACACTCTGGATTACAAACTTTTCCATGACTGTATGATCCCGCCTTGTCCCACCAGATCATATCCGGGACTCTGGGAAGTTCCTATGGTCATGTGGCAGGATCTTAACGGTGGTAGATGCTCCATGGGAGATGCTTGCAGCAACCCACCAACTGCTGATGGCGTTTACAAGATGCTTATTAAGAACTTTGAAAGACACTACACAACCAACAGGTAGATAACTGCCTTGCTGTCATTTTGGAACATTAGGTTAATTTTACTTTATGTCAATTTAGAGCTCCGTTCGGACTCTTCTATCACGCTGCATGGTTCACTCAAGCTCATCACAAGGAAGGTTTCATCTCCTTCCTGGATACTATAGTCTCCATGGAAGATGTGTGGGTGGTTACCAACTGGCAGGCGCTTCAGTGGGTACGAAATCCGACACCGTCGTCTTTGATGGGCAATTTTGAACCTTTTGGATGCAACTATCAGGTAGTGTTTACGAAAATGGTTTATTTTTAAATAAATATTTTTTGTCGATTCTTTATTTAGTAACGCGTTGGGGTTTTTGTTTATGTGAACACAGGATAGACCGAAGAAGTGCAACAACCCTAAAGTTTGCAATCTGTGGCACAAGAGTGGCGTCCGGTACATGAAAACGTGCCAAGCATGTCCTGACATCTATCCGTGGACGGGCAAAACTGGTATCCGCAGTAGCCGTATAGACAACGACGTTGACAATCACGAATGAAATAGGCCGTGGCCAATCAAAAAAATCCACCTGCGATCAATTACGCGATAATCATTGTCCAATTAAGAATAATACTCGTTAGAATCGAATGGCTGGCGTGTGTCGCCATATCGAGCGCGATCCTCCTGTTTCGAGACGGGATTTTTCTTGCCACAATATCCTGGAAGAGTTCTCTGCGTTTGGTGAGGACGTTTTTGGGAAGCTTAACTGGATGAATGACACTTTTTGGACAAGATGAATCGAACACCCGTTACCTATTTCTTCCGTCTTCTGCCTTTTATAATCCTTCAACTAGTTTCACCAGCTTTCTTTCTTCGTAAGTGAATCAATAATTTCTAAGTAAATTTAGTATTGTGACGTCAAAAGTAGAAAATCGCTATTGCGCTGACAGGTAGGCAAATTCTCGATTGTACATTTCTATAGAATATTTAATGAGAAGTAGAATTAGGCTCAGGGCTGGTGAGCCTTGTTCATTATGGACGACAGCCAATTTGAAATAGAGAAATAAAAATATTAATAACGCGAAGGTTTGCGAAGAATCATTCCGGAGAATTGATAATCGTAACGTGCTTATCTCGATATTCGAAACTCCGGAATGACGCATAGGGCGAGTGACGGTATGAGACTCCTGAAAAATCGACACCTGGTGTCGGTCGAGCGTTGTCACTGATTGATTGTTAACGAATCGACCTCGGGATTCTCATTTCTCAGCGAACAGAAAGCTCGAGACGCGAGGAGGATCGTTCTGTGAAAATTAAATTAATTGCCACGTACAGTTAGTACGATTCACAGATGGAAATCTGTCGTGTTACCTCCTAGGTACTTAGAGATATAATTCGTTTAATAAATAAAGCTTTCGGAACAACGTCTATATTTATATTTATAATATTTATTACACCTATATAATCCATTTTTCAATCGTTATACTTATATTGCTAGTTTGATCATTACAAATGTCTGTCGGGTATTGGCAGCTGATACAATATGGCCGACCAATCGCCAATGTTGAAATTGTGAATCTGTTGTGAGTCAAATGTCTTTCCATAACCGACGTGTTCTACCCAAACTTGAGATAAAAAGTCTCGTCTATTTTGCCACGTCTGAAAGACAAACGAAATTTTGACATGTGCTTTTTTTTAAAGTAGTTATTATGTCCATTTATTAAATACCAGAGTATTTTGTTTGATCCACGCTGTCATCATTTGATTCTCTTGAAGGACTGCGTACTTTTTGGCTTTCGATAAATATATTCTTACAAGTGTGTTGCATCCGCGAATTGCTGCCAGATAGGATTTCAATAAGTACAGTCGTGGTTTCACGAAACTCGATACTTTTGAAATACCGTTCAACCGTCTTATCAGTAAATTGATACCAGTGCGTAATTCCATAAGGATTGCTGCCTTTTTCATATTTATACAACGTGTCACGACTATCAGATAACATTCGAGGACCTGAAAAATTCAGGTATTATACTTGCTTCTTCTTTTATTCAAATTTCTATTTACTTTGCACACTGTAAGAATTTGACTGAAGCTATGATGTTTCATCTCCTTTAAATAAGATTCTGGACAGTACACGATGTTCTCGACAACTAGTTTACCCCTAATGGAAAGGGAAAATTTAAAAAAAAAATATATATATATATATAGTCATGTATACATACATTCTAAGCTGCCAGGACCAAAGTCCCGTTAATAACCGTTTCAAACTGTCAGGATCTCGTGTTATATAACATCCGGAATTTGATTCTTCTAGAATAAATTTATAATCAGATGATTTATTGACACACATTAAATATTGTACTTAGAAGCTTTTGGGCGAATGACAAACAGTCTTCGTAAGTTTCGACAATTATTCCTACGTCCAGGATGAAATCAAGACACAGTGCATAATACCAGGTGAATGCAGTCTTATCGACATCCTCTTCAGCGAGGAAAGACAGCAATTGCATCAAATCAACTGCCTCATGAATTCTTTTGGTTTTTATCTATGAGAAATATATATTTTCCGTTTTATTCTCTTTTACTACATTTTCGAAGTAATTACCATGATCTGTATTAGCAATGGCATTAGGGCCAGTTTCATTCGGGACAGATGAAGTGCTGCAGAAATTCGTAACACCTTAAAACCCACCACTAGTGCTAGACTTAATTCACCTCGTAATATTCTGTTTTTGAAAATTCACAAAAAATAGTACATGTTATACGAGGGTAATAAGAATTGGTTAAACTTTTATTACCTGTTATAAAAGATGGACATGTACACTTCTGCTGTTTTGACTATTTCCTCTACGTACGTCGACCATCCGTTTGTTTTAACTATTCTCAAAATGATTCTTTCTAGTTTTTTGGAAATCCTTAAATCACCTAATTCACGGTAAGTAATGACCGCAGTTAAATACGATTCGCACATATCGATAAAGCTCGTTGAATATTTGAAACTTTTGTTTAAACTTTGAAGCGCTGCTAAGTTTGCTAATTTCCAATTTTCCTCTTTTATAAATAAATCAGAAAGACTTCTGAGCAATGAGCAAGTAAGATATCTCATTGCTGCTTTATCAGAATGCAATTTTCTGTAGTTTGGGTTATCGTAACATTCCTGTCGAATCCATAATTTCCAAGTTTCATGTATAATATTACAGCACAGCGAAGGTTGTTCCATGGGAAATTTCAAGTTACAAAGATTTAGAGCTTGCAAATAGGATTTTTGGGCATCTGAAAATTTTCCTAGCATCACGCAAGCATTGCCTAAAAAGGGATATAATTTATAATTGAATAATTAAATTATAATTATAATTAGTAAAATTGAATCTTATCAACCTATGAGCGACAGGATAATTTTTTTATGATGAATCTTGTCTTTAATATTTAACATTTTTAAATCCTCGTCCATTGGTACAACCTGGAATTGGATTTAAATTGATGTGATTAATCGAAAGAAAATATTCAAAATTATCCAAATGCACCTCATTTTTTTCATCGGTCTCTACCAATAACTTCAAAGCATAGGCAGACTGTCCACTTAATATCAGGCCTGCTTCATATTCTATCATGAATCCAATGTACTTGCTAGTGTCATCTAAAAATTGGATAAAAGTCAATTTAATTCTTTTTTTATATTTTTTAAAATCAAAATCATACCCAAGTGCTCTGCATGATGAAGGAGTTTCCAAAAAATGCAATTTATAATGTAATTGCATTGACAGTTGCGAAAATCGACAGATCCAAATATTTTCAATTGGGAACCTAAAGAAGGATCTATACCAATAGCACTTGGATGTACAAATCTTTTATTTCTTGTAAAACAACATATTTTCCAGGAATTACAACATTGACATCCATTAAGATACGTGGCTGTAGACTGTTCTGTGGATGCTGCAGAAGCATCTAAAATATAAGATCCTCTTAGTTTCCCATATAATATAGTGGACCCTGCTGTGGACACTGTACCAGTTATGGACATCCTTATGGACTTACAATGCATCTAAGAGATAGGAAAATATAATTTCTTATAGGGTGTCCACACTAGTACAGTATCAATGACTGGGCCAGTTATCTTAATTAAAAATAATTTTAATGATACCATCTGGCTCTTGGTCCAGCACTGTAGGAAGGATACTAATTTTTCTAGGATCATGTTCCATATCTAAACATTCTGTTCCACCTACAGAAAAAAAACTTCGTTTTTGATATCTTTTCCTTTCAACGTTGCTATTTGTAGATGCTGATCGCGATCTGGCCAAGGAAAGTTTGGAAGACATTTTCTCAATTGACACTTTCTACAAAGAATTAGTATTATTAGCAATGAAATTGAATTGTTTCTGAAAAATCTCTATACTGCTTCACTAATTTTTGCTGTTTCCCAGGAGTTTTGAAAAATGTCCCACCACCACAACCAGTACACATTCTCGCGTATCTCTCATAGAATTTCACTGCCTTTGTATGAAATTCCAATAATTGATTTGGCAATATTTGCTGCAGAAGAATCTCACGAAACGCATGCACTTTGAATTCCAAAAACTTGCAGTGTGCATAATTTGGTAAATTTGTTGCAGGTACACTGGCTGCAATTATAATTGACAGAAGATCAAATAAATTCACTTGACTGTTACAATTGATATGAAGAAATCTATTACAAGCAGGATGACATGCGCAAAGCAACAAATGATGAGAATCAGAAAAAGTTAATCTGTCTTCAAAATAACAAAATGGATCACCACTTGAGGTATTTCGTCTTTGTATTGAGCCACATTCTAAAATCTGTATCCTTATTAGTTCTGCAATAGCTGCAATGATAAGAAAAAATGTAATAACACAAATTTAATGTGTTTCAGGTAATTCTGTACCTCTGCTTGTATGCTGAGGTGTAAAATTAGACATGACTGATTGCAACATATTGCGTGTAAATACATATCCCAATATAGCAGCACATTTTAACAGTTCTTGTTCATAAGGATTGAGACTGGTATATACTTCTATCATTACATCTGAAGTAAGTATAATAAATAGATCAATAGTAATCGATAATTAAGTAATCAAAAAGACTACCATCAGCCTTTGATAAATTCTTTGGAACGTCATTATATCTTCCATTGGGCAAGCACACGAAAACACGACCCCTATCTGTCAAGGGTGGTGAAAGTATTACTTCTTCCGGTAAGAAGTCCTTAGGCATTTTATTAATTAAACTGACAGGTGGAAAAATTAATAATTCTTGTTGCGCCTCTTCTGAACTCAAGTGAAGAAAATTCAGTGCTCTATTTTGTAGTATTAAAGAAATATATGCTTCACACCAGCCAGGAGTTTCGTCATTAGGATTTTTCAAGTCTCTAAAAAGTAAAAAAAATCATTCCATTTCCATTTCTGTATTTATTACATATTTATACGTTTCAAGTTTCTTAGGAATTGCCATGACGTTCAATAATTGACAAGCTAATGCCACACTCTGTCTGGAGTCCCATTCGCTCAATGAACATTTGAATAATTTAGGATGACCAATAATGTCTGATGAGACTTGTGATAATTTTCCTGAATCAGACTCGGATATTGTCATTGCCAAAATGATGTTGTCATTTGTCAAAGCTCTGCATACGTATTGCCACGACATGCGGTCTAAGAATTGTACGTTATCCAAGAGAATGCATTTTCTTATATTGAACTGAAATTAACACAAACAGGGGGATGAAACGCGCACTTAGTGAGTTATCACCACTGTGCACTCCCTACTCCACGCTGCTTGGAGAGTCTGTAGGTGGGGGATAAGCTGAGGAATATCAGGCTATTGGTGGGTAAATATTACTGCCGGCTGATAGAGGGGTGGCATCTCCATGAGCTTTTAGGGAGCGTGAACTTAGCGAGAGGATAGTGTACATTATTTTGAGCAGCTAAAAAGTTACCTTTTGCAAAATGCTATCAAAAATTTGCATTGTTTTTACGTGTCGGGACCAATCGTTATCTGCACAGTATTTATCAGAAAGTTGAAAGTTCACACGTAGTAGTGTATTTAGATAGCAGAGAGAATCTTCAGAAATTATAGGAGCTAATTTTCGGAGTAAAATTCTTTCACGCTCTTGAATGGTATTACAATCTGTTGCATCGAGTATCTAGAATTTGATTAGTAAATTAAATTTTGAATTCAATGTTTATATTAATTAACGCCTTACTCACGTTCACTAGAATATGATAAATGGCCGACAATGATTTTTCCTCGTGGATTGGTTGTAATGATAAATTAATTGACATTAATCGTCGCGATCTGATAATTGCTGCAAAAGCATCCAGAATTCTAGACTTGCCAGTTCTTCTTTTACCCTAAATAATGATTTAATTTACAAACTCATTTTTTAATTAATGTCATTAGTATCCACCCTGATTAGTATTCCACAGTAAGATCTATTAATCGTTCCAATATCATCCAGAACGTCTAAAAATAATTCCAACTCTTGGAATCGACCCAGTATTGGATAATCATACTGTAAATTTCCAGTATGCTCCATAATTTCAGATTTGCTGTAACAAACCCATAATTAATCATCCAGTTAATTAATTCTCTAATTTAAATTTGACTCACAACAGTTCATCAATGAATTCATAAATATGACATGAACCGTATCCTTTTAGTTGTTTAATGCCTTGACAGATGAATTTACTTTTTGGCAATTTACTATGAAGGATAGTATCAAATTCGCATATCACCTGTGAATCAATATTCTTAGTTTAATTCCTATCTATTATTTTACTATATAATTATTAACCTTGTCCGAACAACCAAACATTATCTTCGATGCTTTATCCACTGCTGGACCTATTATTGCATAGTTTTTTCTGACTGCGTGGCCAATGACTCCACAATAAACCATTCCTGTATGGGAATAATAATTTTGTATACTAATTAACAATTTTTCTAATTACATCATTACCTGTAGTTACACCTATAGACACAGTCTTTACTCCAGGCATACATTTCAATGCTTTAAACATTTTCATTGCTGACGTTATGCCATTTTTACAATGATGCTGTGTCTCGTATCCTCGCAATCCAAAAACAATTAAAAAAAGAACATCTTTATCAAGCACAGTCACTCTGCATCCCATATCATTAGGAACTATACTATAATGACATAATGAATAAAATATATTAGAAATTTTCAATCGGTGTTGTAGAAAGATTTAAAATATATTTTTTAACATACCTATTAAGAATAATGAAACACTCATCTAATAATGTAATCAATTGAAATACTGAACACTTTTCAGGAATTATATTAATCGATACCATTGTAACTCTTCTGAGCTCTGATAAATTTTCTAATGGCTCATCCTTATCTATCTGTAGAAACAAAATTGATAATCCTGCCATCAAAAATTCTTTATACAAAAACAATAATCACTTGATGCAAAACTGGTTTCATCATAAAAGTCCTTAGATGAATTCCTAACTTTCTTCTAGTAGCTTCCGCCATAGAGATACGTCCTGAAAAATCATTAAATAAAATCACCAAAACTTCTCCAATATGAATGCCCAATAAAGTTCTAAAATCACCAGTAAATATTTCATATCCTATATCACGGTCATCTACCAAAGAAAATTTCCTATTACTCCCAAGATTTTCTAAAAGCTTTCCACTTTCGTTAGAAGTCACGCAACTTCCGGGTACGTCAGTATGTCTTCTGTTCTCCAATGAAGGTTCACTGTCATCCATTATGCATGTTCGTGCATGAGGATCACGAATTCTTTCTCTGTGTCTTATTGGATGTTCAATTACTCTGGTGATCTGAAGAAACGACATATTATTTTTATTGGTAATTAAAAAATATTTTATACTCAAAACAATGACCTTGACGTTGCACGAATCTTTTATTATATATTCGTAATTGCAGGGCGTACAATGATCCCAAGCACTGGATGCCAAAACTAGATCACCCGGTATACAAACTTTTTGAGCTTTACGTGCTTCAATCAGCGGTGCTCCTGCTACTATAAAATGACGAGCCTTTTCATCTCCGATTACGGCAAACGTTACGTTTCCGGCGGATATCGTCATTTTTCCTAAAAATCACATTTGGGTATGAAATTTATATTGTATAATTAAAAAACATTGTTTACCTCTGGACAATAATTTAACGTGACTTCTAGAAGATTGTAGTGTCTCTTGTATATGTAATGCGCAAGTAATCGCTAAGTGAATCGTGTTAAATACAAATTCGTACTTTCGTACTTTCCACATTGCCAGTAACCCATCAGCTGAATTAATGATAAATAAATTTTCTTTATGTTATTAGGTTTGCAGCAGAGATAATATTGGTGTGACAAGGACCTGAGAATTTCAAAATGTCTCCTTCACATGAATATATATTTTCAACGACAATACTTATATAGCAATTAAGTATAGATGTAAGAGCATAAGTTCCACCTTGACCCATATTATTATATCTTTCACAAAGAGGAGAAAATCCTAAAAATTGATATTAAAATGGATTAAGAAAAAACAAAAATTCATCCACTGACCGATATCCTCGATAAGTAACAAAACACCAAGAAATCTTCGAAAATCTTTTTTCGTAAGATCTATAGTGTATATAAGTTCGTCAGGGACCAACGTGGCAAGAATTCTAGTACGTTTATCACGCAGATGTTTGTGCATGGCCTAGGAGAGAGAATTTGTCAAAATTTTATAATAAATAAGGTGAATAATTTTTTCAGACTTGTCGCAGGTTGACATTGCTGCCTTTGAAGACAGGACCAAATAAATCTGGCATCCAGGAATGATCATCTTTACTTTCCTTGGCGTCCATTTTCATTTGAATTGAAGTGTCAGAGCAATTTTGTTTTGTTAAAATTGGCAATTTTCATCATCGACTTTCGACTGTCATTTTTTTCTGTTCTTATCAATAAGGAAGCGGAATTGGTCAGGTATGTAATGATAAGATGGCTATATTTTTTATATATATAAATAACTTATGTATTTCAGATTACATATAAGAGGGAATGTCAGTTATTACGTAGGCCTAAGCTATTACTACGCTATACATAACATAGGTAAATCCATTGATTGGACTTGTCGTGACCTGCAGCTGATGATTTCGCATTAACGAAGTGAGTCGTGAGCCGAAGTGAAGGCAATAAACGATCAATACATTATCCAATCATCGATCATCGATCATCGATCATCGATCACCGATCACGATTCACAAACAATACTGTCATTAAATTCATCCTCGAGGAATTATTAAAGTTGCATGTACATGCAGGAAAAAAAAGGGGGATCATAAAGTTGAAGTTAGTGGCGCCATCTTGAAGTTTCTTTTAAGAAAAATAAAATAAAAGAAATAAAAAAAATTAAGCTTGAGACGTAAGAATGTACGTAAAAGTCGTTCAAATTGAAAAACAAAATTTTTATATCTTTCCAGAATGGCTGCTCGAGTCACAACTAAAATACGTATTCGGTGTTCGACATCCAGTGGAAAAGCATTAAAGAAAATTTCTTGAAGTATGAAAGATGGCGTCTGCTCCTCGTAGATACAAGATAAAGCGAGGAAGAGGCAAGATCATGATAAAGAAACGAAAAAGAATATTCGCCGTATCAATTTCTGCCGGACGTTATTGAAGACAAGTAAAAAAAAAGTTAATGAAAAGGTATACAAGGTAAAGAATGGAAAATTAAGCAAAGAAAAAAAATGAAAATAATATATAAATCCATCTTGACTCGAATAAATTGGAATCCGTCTAGCTAGGATCTTAAGATAGATTTATCTATTTGAAAATATACGTATTTAAATTGTTTCTATCCGGTAAGCTGTACAGAACGTTTCAAAGATGCACGGTGGCATCAAAATGCCCATTCACCACGAAAACAAAGAAAAAGAGAAATTCCAGTCACTGCACCTTCATCTTACATTGTTTCATATTTCATACACACACTCACTCCATATAGTCTCTCAATCTCTCTCTCTCTCTCTCTCTCTCTCTTTCTTTTGATTATAAGCTCCTCAGAAATTTCCTTAGAAAAATATATTCTATAATAAGGATCTCGCGAATTTACTAATATATAATGGCAAATGTTCCAGGCCACAATGAATTAATACCGAACGTGGAAGAACGATCCGGTGATATTGAATCTCAATGAATTCGCGACGAACTCCGTCCGAGATAATGATAATCCAGAAGGACGTTCGGAATGTAACAGCCATATTGTCGATGATAGGCGTCCCGACGCAACTAGACGCCGTGCTGCGACGACCACAATCCCATAAGTCTTTACTCTTAAATTGCACCCCGAGCCCAGAGGACGCTCTGAGCGTCCGCCCGGTGTTATTAATTTTTTCTTTATTTATTCTTCACAATGACTAGAATGCAGAGATTCCCTTCGTCCTTCTCTTCAAGAAACATTATTCTCTGACAAGAAAAAGAAAAATATAGAGCCTCGTCAATTGAACACTATCTCGTGTTCCTCGTTGCTTGTATCTTTTTTTTTATCTTTCTTGTGACGCTTGCATCATTGTCACGTACTACATTGTTACTTGACTATTTTTTTTTTTTTTTCATCTTACATGTTTCTGTTCTGCAATGGAGGAAATTAACATGCGCGCTTCGTACTGTAGAGATAAAATGGCCGGGCGATGCCACTTGGTCTCTGTGCGACTTGAACGAATTTTTAAATATCGCGCCTAAAACTTCTAGACAAGTTTTTGGTAAATGACTGTGTATTCTTAAATATAATTATTTATGTAACGGCACGTAGGTACATGAGCTGCTTCTCGCGTGCTCTCTTCTCTCTTTTTATCTCTCTTTCTTTCTCTCTTGCTCCCTCAAAAGTTCATTTTGATAAAATAAAATGAAAGAATAAGAAAATCAAAAATAATAATCCCTCATGTTCTGAGTGTCAGCCGTAAAGAAAATTCACGAAGCTTTAAAACAGGACTTAAGTGTCAAACGGACGCCTAGTGGAAATCATCAGGAAATATAAAATGGAAGAAAACTCTTCTGGTCCAGTTTAAGAAAAACTAAAAACAACAGACGCTACGTAAACGCGTCGTATCCTAGTAGTTTCACTGGTGAACCGTAAGGCGCTTGTTGATCCTGCAAAGTCCTTCTTGAAGTTCCATAAATAATTTTTAAAGAAGCAAGAGATGCAGAAAGACAAAAAGAGAGAGAACAACGAGAAAAGAAGAAGCTTATTCGATTCTCCAGACTATATATATCTGGCATTTAAACTTTTTCCTCGTTCTATTAACCTCATGCATACGCCAAATCAGAAGTGACTCCAGGATGCAAGGAATAATGCGAATCTCATGAAGATGGATCTACATAAGGTGTCAACAAAATGGCGGACTCCATGTTCATAAAGAAACCCATTATAATCAATCCAGTTTACGAGTGCTTCGACCGAGCAATGTGCAAGAAGAAGGACACTTTATCAGTACACTGATGGCCGCACATATTACAGGTATATGGATTCTTATAGCCATGATAACCCATATGAACTGTATACATGACAAGATTACCAAAAGCAATTTCACAATATTGACAGGTAAATTCGTTACTCATGCCAACGCCTATAAAGGACCTGTCATCGGCCTCCTGGACAACTGGTGTACTCACTAAAGGAGATTCAAAAGGACTCTCAACGTCTTCCTCATGTTCGTCATCAGATTCATCTTCAACGACGCGACGATCCAGCTTGATTGCTCTTCCTTTGCGTCTACTGGTACCGGAAGCTCTTGGAGAATTGGTGGTTATCATCTGACTGATTGGTGGTTCCGGTTTACTCAGATCCAGCGGAGTCGTTCTAGTCTCAGGCTCAACTTCCTGTTCTATTGTTGTTGACGTGGCAGTGTCGTTGACGCTGTTGTTCACGTTGTTCGTGACACGTCCATGTGTCAGTCCAAGATCAACTGGTGATGTCTTCTGACAATCTTGCTGACAGTCATCAGAGAATCTCTCAGCACTCAGTGCTTTTGCGTATTCCAATAATACTGTGGATTTTAAATGTTCCAGTTGCTTCTCGCCATTCTCGTCAGGTAGTGCAAACTGATTTGGCAGTGCAAAGCCACCGAATAATTGATTATACGGAAACGAAGGTACCAAGCCACTTTGTATATGACTAATGCCGTTCATTTGGATCATTGGGTTGATTGGTCCAGTCGGATGCCGACTGATTGGTGAGACTTGAGGTGGTACTACTAACTGATTGGCGTCTAACGGCGACTGCAGAGAGTTTGGCACTGTGTCAGTGGCGCTAGTGTCTTCCTGTGTTTTTACTGGTTTCTGTTTAGGCCCCCTGCGTGTACCATAAATGTCTATTATGGGTAATGGATTGGGCGAGCCATCAGCATTCAGTACCATTGCTGGTTTATGTGAGTATTTCCTAAGGTGAAGCTTCAGAGAGTGACAGTACTTGGTCGCGTAGGAACAATTGGCACATCTGTACTGATAGACATTTGAATGGGACTTCAGATGACTGTTTAACATGGATTTGTTAACGCAAGAGTATGAACACTTGTCGCACTTGAAAGGTTTGGAGCCAAAGTGATTCCTGAGATGATACTCCAGATGATGCTTGTATTCTGTGACAAAAGGACACTTGGGACAGGTCAGTAGTTTCTCAGCCTTAATATGACCCCGGCTGTGCTCCCAAAATTCGAGTTTCGTTATGGCCACAAAGTTGCACTGTTTGCATCGAAAAGTCTTCACTTTTCCTTGGGAGTTGACACGTGGAACCCGTAGACCAGGTTCGTCGGCTTCCTCGGATTCATGCTCAGAACGGTCACCCTGAATTGGAGATGATCTGCTGTTTTCTTCTGACTGTGTTGTCATTTGATTCAGTACTGACTTGGTAAAGTCCGGAGTCGTGCACTTTGTTGCACAGTGTGCGTTCAAGTGTTCAGAAAATTGATGCCTGAAACAGGCAGAATCGCAGGTTAACTCCTTGATCTTAGAGTGCCGTTAGAATCTTTTGTTAATTCATTCAATAATAATCTTTGACCCACCTATTTAACGTAGTGAAGGAGCAAACAGGGCATTGCAAAGTATCCTGACCAACTTCGCCATCCTCGCTTGCTGGTTTCATACTACTAGAGACGACGTCCATACTCTGATCTTGCTGATGAGGAGACTCGTCCATACTAGCGATCCTGGTGAACTCCAGGGGTGAACCGCAAGTTTTGAACAGTCTCTGAGGACTGTACTCAAAGGTAGTGCACTGCATGGTATTGGAATCCTGAGAAGTGGCGCTACCGGGTGATAGACTACAATTGGCGGTAGATGAAGACCTGCGACTTCTAGGGGATGCTGAATTGCTGGTATAGTGTCCTGGTGATACTCCCGAGTCGTTGTTCTTGTCCTCGGAAGGTTCTTCCTTCTATTAACGAAAACACAAAATGAACACGTGAGTAAATTCAGTCCAAGTATAGTAAAAGCGAAGTGCGTGGCGTTAACGGGTTCCCCCTTTAGGGATGATAGGGAAGGTAGAAAATAAGGGTGAGATCGCTGAGTGGGTGAAAGAGAATAGTGGCGGACATTTTGCCAGAGTCTGTAGGGGGAGAAAACACAGAGCTTCGTATAGAGAGCGAGAAACAGAGGGATTTTCCTGAGAGAAAAAAAAAGAGGGGTTGCTGCTCGGTACGTTTCACTACGTTTTATCCTATACTAGGGGCGGCGATTACTCACCACGATTCTATCAGCGATACCACCCCAGGCGGGCGTGGTTGTCAAATGGAGGGGATGACGTTGTTCCTCGACGATGGTCTGCTGCGTGGGTTGCTGCTGATGCTGCTGTCCAGGCGCCAGGACTAGAGGTTCCAGAGTATCCCAATTTCCTCTCATCTTGTTCCTGAGAGTCAAGTTAAACAGAACATTAGTTCTTTCCTCATCAGACTGTATCATCAGAATATCAAGGGTAAAAGCACCTGGTGCGCACCTTAAATTATACTATGCTACGTGCAACGTATAACATACAGCCAGTGCGTATCTGACGTATGAGAAATTCTAATATAATTCTATTTTATTCTAGTAACAACGAGAAATAACAGTCTATTTTTATTGCGTCGAACTACGTCGGCAATGGCGACTGGATTGCAGTCTTAACAGTGAGATGCCATGTCGGGCACTTCTATGCTCTAGGGTAGTATTCATTGGCAACCCAAGAGTGCGGGGGGTATGCAAAAGGGGTTTTTGCAAGGACCCTAATTCCTTGACTATTCTTTGAAAAAGGGTACCACCGACTGAATTGGCCACATTTTCTTGGCAAATCCAAACCGTAACCCGCTTCTATGCCTGCTCGACTCCCTCCACTGTCTTGACTGCCTAACTGCTCGTCTTCCCCTTGCCGTTTTGACTCCTTCGGGTACCCTGAACCGTCTTCTACTGTTGTCGCGAGGGTTGATTTATTCAAGTAGAGCAATACCGGTATGTATTATATATTTTCTACCCTAACTCGGGGGAAAATTAGCTCTGGCTCAAGACTCCTCCGTTCTTATTGTCCAGAGTCGAAACTCAGTTTATTCCTGATGCCATAAATAAAACTAGAACTGCTGTATCTCAGTGTGACGACGCGGTTAAGGAATAGGACAGGAGTCAAGGACCGAAAATAAACAGCCCTTAACGGGTCTGGGCGCAGTGTGACAAACAGAAAGAAGGAGAGGGAGGGTAGTTTTAATTTTTTTAAAAATAAATTAACCAACTTTTTAAAACTCACAACTATCTGTCCACAATATTTTGTACAGATCATGGTGATCATTTTCTAGAATGTGGTTCGTCCTTTTTATCATGTTTTCCAAATTTTCCTATCCTCTTATCACAGTGCCTAGATGCACTTTGTTCTTGTCTTAGCATCCGTCATGCGGAAGGGAACTTGGGTAGTAGTAAAATAATGACGTTAAGGGTTGAAAGAGGCTGTTGCAAAAATAACAAACAGTACTGATTATCAGTAATCAATTATCATCTTTAGATATTATCGACCGCTTAAAGTCCTCCTACAGCGTTTCTACTTTCGTCATTACTCATCTTTCATATTTTTTTTTTTTCACAGCTTTTATCCACTGTACACAGTCAGCCAGCTACCAGAAAGCAACGAGTGGCAGATATACTTTTGTTTGTAGAAAGTGTTGAACAAACCAGGACCGAGGCGATTAGGATTCCCTGAAAATCGTCACGTACTTTGACTATGGCTATCGAGGATTTTGGTTTCTGTGCTTAAAAGCTACGAAAAGAACAAGAGTATTTACACAGAGAGTGACAGAGGAACGAGAGAGAGAAAGAGAGAGATACAAGAAAAGAAAAACCAAAAATGAAAATTCGAGAAGAAGCATATTTTAAACTATTTCAAAAATAGCAGGGATCCCCACAGGGTACCCTTTCGATTACCATTCAACAGAAAAAGGGTGAGGCTTAGTGGAGCTGAATTTTTCTTTCTCTTTTTTTGTTACATGTATCGTTTTCTTCACTCAAAAATGTTCTCGTTGCCTCTAAAGAAATTCAAAAGTCTCTTTCAAAGACAAACTATCTCATGTTAGATTGACAAAAAAAAAAAAAAAGGAGTGACATCCAGGGTCGACACGTATCAAAGTTTCGAAATAGTCAGATAGCAAGCAACAACAATAAATACCAAAGAAATCCCCTAGTATGTTCGGTCAAACTCAAAATGCTTTTCTATAAAGGATAATTAAAGAGAGAAAGAAAGAAAGAAAGAAAAAAAAAAGAGAGAACCGCCTGTACAGAAGGTCGCAATCAAATCGATTCTATTCGTCCATAGAACAATTATACGATACACGCGTTAAATTGTACAAAAATAAGAAAGAAAAATCGTCTTCCAATCAACGATATTAATTTTTAAATAATTTCAAAGTAAATTCACTTAACTCTTTACCAAGTTATATCAAATACGACGTGGTTTCTCTCAGTACTAAAATTCTCTTCGCCTCTTATTTCTCTCTTCTGCTTCCCCCACCCAACAGCCCTCAACAGCTTCCCTCTCACTCATCACCCCTCTCAACCCCTTATCCATCTCATCTATTTTTTCTTCCCTTCTCTCATATCAGCAACCGACACGTCTATACGTTTCAGAGTTTCCTAGGAAGAAAAAGAAAAAAAAAAGGCTTTCCAAGCCAAAACACTACAAGTTGAAAGGTAGTCGAGGTTACTCGAGTGCTCATCTATTCCCAGAAGAGTGTAATGAAGAGGAACAAGAGAAAGAAAGAGAAAAAAAAAAAGAAAACCAAGAAAGTCAAAAGTGTCCGTTCAAAATGTCTTATTGTCACTGTTCAGTCTTTCTACATTTCCCCAACTTCATTGATATCCCCATAGAAGATGTCCACCTTTCACATCAATGACAAACACTATAGTACGTGGTATTAAATTTAATTAATTAATTAATCAAATTTATGTTGGTTAACAGTACAAACCTCGAGCCCGACGTGGATCCTCCGGACTCCACCAGGAACTCCCAGTAGACGTTGACGAAGACGTGACGTCAATGATGTCAATTAAACAGAATGTCACCACGATAAAGTTCGATTCAAGCAAGAAGAAAAAAAAATATCTAAACTTCCAAACGTTCCTTCAGTGAATATGACAGCCCACTTTTTCACGCACTTTCACACTGTTGTCCCTCTCTCTCTGTCTCTCTTACTCTCTCCTTTACTGGTTTTAACACGTCTCAACGTATACACTCACGATTCTTCCTGATGAAGGGTTCCCCGGTACTGTCCTTATCAAGTACGGCCTTATTATTATTATTCTTTATCCATATATTACTATTGTTATGTATATACAATGTAATGTGGGTGTATATAGATATACATATCTATATACAATTAACGGGGGTTCTTTCTTATTTCCTCTAGGATCTTGCCGGACGTAGAGGAAACTCCTTTCCCTCGTTAAAACTTCAAGCCCCCCACACGCGCACTCAACTATGGCGTTAAGGTCCGTCACGCCGTGAATGCCTGAGGTCGACTGACAACAACCTCCTAAGTCCCAAAGTGGAATACTGACTTATTTGTGGATTTGCGAAGGGGCCAGCTACCCTCTCTCCTGTGGCTTTAAGGGGGCCGCCCAATGGACGCTCGACGATTCACGGAATTCATAGATGCTTTTGGCAAAGGCTTCATCCCCACCATTTCTTCAGCAGACTAACCGCTCCCACCCTGTGGCCTTTGACCCTCTCGTCACTTCTTACCGATATAGCGGTTTCTACTTCTTTCCGTTTTTATATCTGGATATCGGGATGATGGTTCCCCTGGGGATTCGCTGTGATTACACAGGGGGTGAGTTTTGAACTTTTTTCTCTTTTTTTTTTTAATCATTTTTTTATTTTTATTAATTGAGATTAATCTTGGATTTGGGAATTTTTCAGATATTTTTCTCTGCCGTGTTAACCCCTCAAGGAAGGGTTGGTGTTTCCAAGAGAAGTCGTAAAACGTTTTTTTTCCACAAACAGCTTTAAATTCATTTTGGTAAACGTAGCGAGCAAATTTTTGCTGTTCAACAACAGAAGCGTGAGACGGAGGTATTTTGCATCCTTAAAGGATTTTCCAAAGTGTCCCGAAGAGGAGAAGGAGGGAAGGGTCAGATGAAGGTACCCGGGCGTGGACGTTATAAATTGTCATTCAACCCTTTGACCTGTTTGAGCGTCTAAGGTGGTGGTTGTGGAAAAAATGCCGTTTTTCGAAAGTTCATCAAAAAATCTCTGAGCTCTCAACCCTTTAACCCCTTTCGAATGTAAGTATAATCTTTTTCCTTGGTCCGCGACGACCTCCTTTATCCTCGGGAAGACCCCTTCGACTTCGTCCATAGTTTTTCTCTCTTCTTACAATTCTTATACCCAAACACTTTTCTCATTTACTGCTTTTACAGTTACGTTGCGAGTTCCCTATTGCTATTTCATAACTGTGCACTCTAGCATATATATATCTTTTATTCCCTCTCTCTTCTTTTTCTTCTCTCAAGAACCAATCTGTCACGGTGACTCCTCTGCTTGATGGTTAAAGAAAAATTTCTTTTCCAAAAAAAAAGAAAAAACATGACTATCTTATTTTCATATTTTACATTAATCTTTTTATATCCAAATTCTGAATTAACACTAACTTGTATATTTGTCTTTTTCCAGAAAATTGATCTTTTCCAATGAAATTGGGCGAAAAAGCCTAATTGGATGAATCCAGACATACAAGAACAAATATATACGGTGATTATCATTTTGTCTATTGTAAGTCTTCCTTTTTGAAGATATCGATGGTATTGATCGATATCAATATATTGGGACATATTAAACGTATGGTAATAACAAGAAATTCCGTAATGATCTGTCGTCTTACGTTTCTTCTTTTACCAAGTAACTACTGCGTACTTTCAATTTTCATAGTATAACAATCACACGCGCGTTGAGTTTTTATTGATAAGATAATAATAAAAATGCCTAATTGATATTTCAACACCATCCGTTATTATCACACGACTTATTTACATTGTCCAACTTTATAAGGGTTTTGCAGTTTTTCATTTTCACACTTCGTACATTGTCAAACGAAATCAGACTTATTAACAGCACAATGACAGCGGTACTTCTTTACCCTTTTCTAACTGCTATACTATAACCCAACAAGGTATTAGACAATGGAAATGGCAGTCGATTGTTAGATATTCCGTAAATGCCGCTAGGTTTATTATTGGCCTCTACCAACGGTCTGGTCTAATTGGATTTTCGTGTCGGGGCAATCACTGAAAAAAACCGCAACGGCTGCCAACTGGGTAATGAAAATTTAAATGACAGGTAGAGATTTTTCAAGGAGTCAAATACGTAAATGTATTTTACCACGTTATCGTTCAGGTGATCCATACTTTAATTATGTTATTAGTCGACATTTGATTTGACTGAGAATGACGTCACAGTAGTTTTATGATTATTACGACTGATTGGAAGCAGTATTGAAAATTAATATTAGTTTTACTGCGTCGCTTAACCTACAATCTTTATCACAACCCACCATTTTGTTTGTGGAGTGGTTCGAATTTTGTATTGATCCAGTATTTAATAATGGCGACTGTCGTTTAACAGGACCTTTCGACACTAATAAACGCAGCTGTCAATTCTTTAGTTTACTTTTATCCTTAAATCTAGTCCCACGGTCGTACATTCTGTCCCTGTTAATACAAGAAAATATTTTCTATAAAATCCCATAGCAGGGACTATTTTTCTTATAGAATTGTTATCAGAAAATATTTTATTTGTCTCTTTTAACTTTACAATGTTTTTCCCCTTTTTTTTTGGATTACAGGAAAAGAATAAAGAAAACTTCACTTCACATACCTCACGTTGCTCATCTGTCTGCTGAATCATTCAATGGAAACGTGATTTCTTAATTATATGGTAATTTTGGAAAAACGCGCACGAGCCAAAACCTTAATAAACCCTTTCACTTTGAGTGAAGGTGGCGGATGAGTCATTACACTCGAGTCCATCTAGTTCCCGTTGCTTGAAGGAAAAATATGCATTTTCAAAATTAGCAAAACAGTTACTAAGCATATCGCGATTAATATTAGTCAGATAAAGTCAAGTGGGCAAATGTGGTAAAACTGCATTGGTGGAAAAGAAAAATGTTTGTTAGTTTCGTGGTTTGCGTTAGGACATGTGTGTGTGTGTGTATATATATATATATATATATATATATATATATGCATATTAATTAATTTTGCTAATTACTTTATTAATACATATAGAACCGGTATTACCCATAGCCATTTATAAGCCAGAATATATAATATTAATACTGGAGTGAATATCCAATAAAAATGAAAAATCTCATAAGGGGGTGGTTATCCCCAATAAAATTATTCCGAGAAAAATTACGAGTAACTGGATTAGTATTTACAGAAAAATATTTCAACCCTTGAAGAAATGACCATGGTCTAACGTTTAAGTGTTTGACATATTTTTGAGTATAGTCTCGTTTTCGGAGTCAGTATTTTCCAAAATTTACGGGCCTTACGACAGTTTTTATTGACGCTCGTTGACTTTACAAACTCTGTACTGTTATTTGTATACTGGTAACGGGGTTAACGGTGGAGAAAGTACGGCCCCTCCTCTCGTTCCACCCTCTAACCACCCCCCGATGACTCTCTCCTTCTGTCTCACTTCCAACGTATAAGCGCTAATCGATGTAAGGAGGAAGACAGATAGAGAGAAAAATTACAAGAAACACATAGGCCTCTTAAGTATACGTAAATTTTTGTATTCTTGAAAAGCCAGATCGTCGTTGCGATTAAATCGCTCGTTAGAAACTACGTTCGAAAATAGGGTAATAATGTAATCCACGTGTTTACTCCTTTCGAGGTTGCTTTAATGCGTAAGCGACAAAAGAATTTGTCAGTCATTAAGGAATTTTGTAAATGTACAATTTTTGGAAATTTGGTCGAATCCATCCAGGGGCACTGCGAAAATTTAAAATGGGGTGTTTGACATTTTTTTTTTTCTATTGACAAATCTACCTCGTAATCCGGGTGCAGGTATGGTAGTCGTAAATCCAGTTTTCAAAATTGTACAATGCGTCGTTATCTAATAAGGACAATTTTCATGGGGATGGTAGGTAAAGGTGAGGGGTTTGCTCGCACTTTGACCTTTATATGGACAGGGACAAGTTCACACAAAACGAAAGGGTCTCAGGGTGCGCACCATGACACCGATTAAACAATAGGTTATACGGACGAGCTTTGGCCCTGCTTTTGGCCAATTGTTATTATTATTATTATTGGCCGTAATAACTTGACTGAAAATTAGGAAAAGTCAACCCGTCTCTACGACCCACGTGTTTTGTCTGTACTCGTTGTTTTTCTTTTTTCGTTTCGACTGCTCTTTCTCATCCCTGACAATTATTTCTTGAGGGGATGAAAAGTCAAAATTTATATTTCCAACAGTTTCGGTCGTTGTGCACCGACGGCACCCTTATAGGGACGCTTGCAAAATTTGTAGGCAGCTCGTAGTCGGGTTTATAATTTTGGAAATACCGGCTTAATTTTCATATCAGGGATTTATGAGATTATCTTTTTTTTTTTTTTTTTTTTTAATTAGTCACATTTTGATCATTTTTATGGTAGTCTAGGAATTATATTACTGATTGCCATTTTGTGGGGTTAATTAGTCTAAAGGATTGACTAATTAGTTTTGGAAATTATATTGGGGGAAAAAATTGTCTTTTGGCGACAGCGTCGGTACGCTTTTAACTGTCGATAGTTTTCTTAATGGCGGAATTATTATTCGCTGTGATTCTACTGAGCGATAGTGAATTTTTGGAAAATTTGTTATATTATTGTGCTCGTTAGGTTAAGTTAAACTCGTTAGTGTTATTAAGCGTGCTTAAGGGTATTTATCGTGACCGTTATGCTTTCGCGATGCTCTCCTGCCCTGATTATTCATTTGTATATCATTGCTTGTTTCGACGTAAAAAATTGTTTGTAATAATAAAATATATTTATTCATTTCCAGATTCACCCCTACGCAATGGATAGTAAGAAAAATATTTTTCGACCAAAATTTCGAGTCTGCTACCCCTACGGGAAAATGCGAAAGGGATACAGAAGGGGTTGAAGGCACAGCTGTTTAAACGCCACCCCCTACACTCACAACCCCAGGTATTTGCGTGAGATTATTATTCCCGGAAAACGCAAAATTCTTTTTCGAGAATTATCCACTTTTTTTCATCTTTATTCTATTTCCGTTTTTTTTTCTTCAGATTTTCAAAATTCACCAAACGACACTAATCATCCCTCAACACTCCCCATAGGAATTACGAGTGTGAAATAGACTCTGTATACTAAAGAAAACTGAAGCGCCACAGGGGTTGCCACCCCTGCCAATCATGACGAATAAATAATAACACGTTTGACACACGTGCCTATACACACGCAACCAGGTAACGTATTTATCAAAATCCAAAATTACCCAATAGCAAAACCCCAGTTATAAGCCACCCTTAAAATTTTCCAGAAAAAAATTCAAATTTTCCCCCTCAAAAATATCTCCCATCTAAATCTCAAGATCTCTCTGAAAAAAATTCGCCAAAATCTTTCCATACTAACAAGTCTAAAATTTCCAGTGCTTTGACTCGTGCACGGGTTCAAAAGGTCACATAGTACAATTCCAAAAAAAAAGAAGGCTCGTGCTTTTCTATAAAAATGTTAAATCTGGCAACGGTCAGAGGGTCTTCCGGACACGAGCGGATCTATTGAAAATCGCGCAGCCACTGACGTGGGGCAATTCGACGGCGCTGTGGCCGTTGTGGATCCAGAATGTAAAATATAGAATACAGAAAGTGGAGGATCTACAGGACGTTGCAGGCTGCATAGGCACAAATGGCGTCCCTTTCGGTCCTCTTCAGGACAAACAACTGACAGCTGACCCACGCTCGTGCGGGGTTGACCCATACTTATGGTTCATCTGCTGACACCCACCCCTATATATTCTCAGGATAGCCTCCACGTATCCCTCCTTACGTGTATGCACATATCCTCAAGTATATATGTATATATATATATATATATATATATATATTAAATATATAGGAGGGCTACTAGTTAACGCTAACTTCTAGGAGCATCCCTTATTCTTATACTCAGTGTCTACACTGTACCAATGTTACTACCGTACCTTAGTCGTTGTCGAAGAGGGTGACTAGGGCTGGTGTCAGTGGTGGTTTTTTTTAGGCTAACAGGGGAAGCCTATTTTTCTTCTACCCTCTTCGTTATTTCTTTTTTTCTTACTCTCCTAGTTCTTCCTTCCTCCTTCACCCCTCTCTATATATGGAATGTACTAGACCATTTCCTGTTGGGATCTCTACTAAAATATTCTGGGTATCCTACTAGTGGCTCTTGACCTTTGAAATATTTTTTAAAACCCACTTAGAGGTATTGGTGGTCAAGTTTGTTCATTTCTTTATAATTTTTTCTTGAGACTTGAGTGATTTTTTTTCATTAAGAACTTTGCGAATGTATACTAATTCTATTATGTCGTTATTGCAGGAGTTGATTCGTACTGTAGTACAAAGGATCAGGATTGAATCTACGACCTGGACCTACTATGGAGATTGGACAGCTATTCCAGACTTGAAAAAACGTGCATTGGTATCCTGACGAAGTACCCTTTTCGGTCCTTTTGAAGGATCCAGAAATATAACCTCCAAGAGGGATTGGAAAGAAGAGAAAAAAATCGTTTCTCCCGAATCCGCGGCAGCTGGTCAGTTCCGTATGCCCTTCGTGTTCCGTTGGCGGGCATCTTTCTTTTTCGTACACTCACCGTATCCTCCTTCTCTCTTTCTCCTTCTTTCGCGTCTTCCTGAAAAATTCAGGGTTCGCGTAAATCGACCGTTTGTCCGTAACGCATAGGGTACCACACAGTATATAGAGGTTTTAGTAGCGATTTCTGAAGGAGGGTAGTTTTGGATCGAGGGTAAAGAGAAGAGAGGGAGGTTATTGGTCAGAATCGGTCAGCAGCAGCATCCAGCAACAACAACTATAGCATTGGGATTGGTTACGAGTGGCTCGTAACCTGATAAATAAGAAGCCCAGGGGTCACTGCAATGAGAAGGGTCAGTTTCTGAACAATGGCAAATGTATGGCCTTTGCACCCCAGGTTAATATGCGGCCAACTAAACATTGGATATGGACAATGCAAGATTTATAGTTGGACACATACGCCGCCATTGTTAAGCAGCACTGGACGCTCTTTGCACCCCTTGTACGTAGAATATAACGTCGATCGGTCAGATCGTCCCCATTGGTCAACTCGTAGTACTTAAGGATTTTACAAAATCGAATGCGCCATTTGCCAAACGTTACGCGATTCTCATTGTACCGTGCGAATTCTACGGATTTTCCATGGGAAACGCGCTCTCTGACCCTTTGTCCTTTATTAACGGCTCTAATGAAAATTTCCAGTACAGCCCTCTGCACATTTTTCTACCATCCTGTATTATTGTATGGATTATCCGCGAGAGGCGTCTTAATCGTTATTTGAAAATTGACAGTTATAGATAAGTCAAAAATGTTCTCTATTGACTTGAGGCTGTTTCACTGAATTTGTTTATTGTATAGTCGATACTGTAATTTGGTATAAGTTTTTTTAGGGGAATTTTAAACAGATAAAGGATTTTTCTATGGTCGAGCAAAAAAGTGAGGTTAGGTTTTGTCAAAAAAGGTAACAAACGAATCTTGTCACAATCGGATTTTCTAGAACGGAACGAATGCACTCTGTACGATGATCATTTTCATTTATGGCTTTTTTTTCTGTCCCTGTTTCGGCTCCTGAGGGGCACGTTAGCCCCTCATGGGCGGAGCATAGGGCTACTACCCTCGTGGCAGACCCCCCTCCAATCTACCCTGCCACACGCGTTAATTCTGGCCACTTTTCAAACGTACTCTGTTCAATAGCTTTTTTTCCTTTTCTTTCTTCAGCTTCCTTTCTTTTCCTCCCCGTTTTCCGCTTTTTCACTACACGTCGATACGACCCAAAATGCGTGAGCTCGTGTCGCCAGATTTTTTTTCTTCTCATACCCTGGATCCACCACCTTACCAGGAAATGCTTTTTGTACCAATGAAAAAGTATCCCAACAATATTGAGTTCTTCTACCTTTTTCCCCAAAATCACATGATATCCGGATTTTGTAATACGATTAGAGGGTGTTTTTTTTTTAGTGACCCAAAGTATACCGAGGACAATCAGGGCGGCTCTTGATGGACATAGATTTTTTTCTCAAATGCATCTCTCATCGTGTCTCAAGTGGATTTTGTCTTTTGCACAATAATGACAGGTTTGTATATTATGATTATACTGATTTTACATATGTATTGTATCTAATTGTAATATTTTTTAATTTTAGAAAATATTCACTGCCATCCTACTGTCGCGCTCATGGAACCGGATGGATCTCGTCCTTTTTAAGGACTCACTGCTATTTCTTGCACATCATGGCAGGCGTGCTCAGGACTTGGTGGGTCGCGCACAAATAGAAGTAACCAACAAAGACCCATAGGAGCCATTAGGAATGCATTTTAATGCACTGCGCACGACGTACAATGGATCCCCGTAGGTAAAGAAGGGGAAGTGGAGAAAAAATCGTCCATTGAAAATCAAATGCGAATCCTGGATACGTTTGACAGTCGATCGATCTGAACGCGTCATCGTCAAGCTGCTACTCGACGATACGAAAACGTTTTCCGGTTAGACACCCTTGAGGTGGTCGATAGAAAATTATTGAAAAAAAATTTTAATTTATTTATATCAATAAGGAATTAACTAATGTCAAAATCAATAGAGTCGTATATAAGCCTGATGCCCGTTAAGGGATGAACGAAAGGGCTCGAGTGGCGCTCATTGTTACACAATGGAGATGAACCTGTTAGGAATGGAAAGGGGGGTTTTTTTTCTCTTTAAATCGTTCCCATTAGCCACGGGTGTGAATAGCGTGAGGAAGGGTGGGTCGCTGGTTTTTTTTTTAATCGACAAAAAACTCCCCCTGCATCGGATCGCGAGTACAAGTGCATCCTACCTGCGTGTTTCAAGTGCCGCTAGTAGGGGTTGTTTTTTTGGCCCACGGGGCTCCCCTTTCTTTTCACTCGTTTTTTTTTTTCATCACGCAACGCGATCTGTAGATAGTCGAAAACCACTGGCTTAAATGTCGAGAAAAACTACCCCTGTATTATTCGAGGGGTAACACTTGTCTGATTTTTTTTCTTATTTTTTTTGTGCTACGACACGTGTAAACGAGACTAGTCGAACCCCTAATCATACTCTTGATATATCGGGACGTTTGAATAATAATAAAAATATTTTTTTCAATATATTTTACAAATTTTACATTCTTCGAATATCGGGGGGTTTAGCGGTATTTTCAGTTTTTTTTTTTGCTTCATGTTTTTCCCGTTACAAGAATGCAATATAAATTTTTGAATTTCTCGCAAAAAATTGAAATAAAAAATTTCTACCGGATAATCCCGATATCTTGGGATGTTAAAAATTCCGAAGAAAAGACAACCCCGTAGTAAGAAGGTATTGTGCGTCGTAAAAGTAGTGGCTGCCTAATGAACGTTTTTCTCTAAGGACAAAGTTTCCTCCACAAAACTTTTTTATACCCCGCGATTCTGGCATCGGACAGACCACGGTACCCTGACAGGGCAAAAGGATTAGAGTCGTAATCTGGTGTTTCAAACTTTTACAATACTTAAAAAAGCCCGAACCTTTGCAATTCTTCCGCTTACGGCGAAGGAAAGGGTTGAAAAGGGTTAAGCCAATTGAGGTAGGGGATGGTCGCATCAGGTCCCAACCTAATCTCTCGGTTTTTGCGGAGTCGCTACTTTTTGCCCGACCCTTTTTTCGCGCGAGTACCGAAAATTAGTGACAGTAACCTTCTTTTTTTTTCCAACCCTTTTCCCACATTCACCCACCCACGGCACGGTACTTTCACCATTTTACAGCCGAGTTGCAGGCTGGAGGCTCCTCTTTGGAAAAGTAGGTTAAAAAATATCAGAAGAACTGCCATTACCAAGGGATTTTCGAAAGTCCGTAGTCGTTGAGAAAAAAATTTTCAAAATGGAAAATTAGATAGAGGAGACTTTCTTCTGCTCAGGGATTTTCAACTTTCGTATTTTGAGAAACCGTAAAACGAAGCTTGCACGTCACCCATTGTTACGGATGGCGGACCAGAGGTAACGTGCAGAATCAGAGGACCAGCTGGTCCCTTTAGGAAATGAATATGCTTAATCGAACTGAGATCTTTTTACAGGATGATCCCCTTGAGGGTCCATAAAAACTGTCCAAACCCGGCAAAGATTCGTTTTTTGAGAACGTAGAACAACGAAACCAGATCTTTGTCAAAAGCGTTAAAAAATCTTTAGATTTTACGAATTTCCTATACCGCTCGTGAGTGCGAGAGAGACGGACTTATGGCAGTCGAAACGCGTCGGAGAGAGAGGGAAACAGTGGAAACGAATCCGTGAGTCATACCCTTTCTCGAATTTTTACTGTAAATGGCTAGTTGATACGAAAGGAGCTTTTTTTGTATTTTATCATAACTTTGTTATTTTACAGGAAAACCATCAGTGTCCAAACGTATTCTCTGGATTTATAACATTAGATATGCTGGAGATGAGAAAAAGTTTTGGAAAAATCGAAACTCTCGTCTCGTCGACATCCCCCTTGCGATGGGGAGAGATAAAGAGGGAGCGAGATAAAAAAAGAGAGAAGAGGAGACGAGAAAAAAAAACGACGTCAACAACGACGAGCAGTATTTTTCGGGCGTTTCCGTAAAAATCCTCATGGGGGATATGGGGGAGTTTAGGCAAGAGGGTGGATTCATCCCCCGATGGACCCCAGCCGGCTCGTTCACTCACCCCAGAAGCCAGCCCTTGCCAAAATCACGAGTCCACCCCTCTCCGACACTCTTTTCTACCATTTCTCTATGAAAGCGTCATGGCCGCTATACAATTGTATGTATTTTCAATTTTCATGGATTATATCTGTTCTCGAGTAATCTCCTTCTGGTCTTACCTTTTATTTTTTATCTTTGTTTTAGACTGCAAACTGCATACAACCGCGTGACTTCATTCAGGCGGCACTGTCGTTTACGAAAAATAGAAAGTGACTTCCATGATAACTAATGACGTTGGTTAAACGCAACCTTCAATACGTTCATATCCTGAGGGCTGATTGACACAAAAATGAAATCCGATGATGAATTCTTTCCAAATGACTTAACAAGCGTGGTAAAATAAAAAACAGCAGCAGACGCTTTATACGTTTGTCACGTGTAAGCTCATTACTAATATATATATTTATAGTATCATGAATTCATTCTATACTTAAATATAAAATTCAACAGGGACGCACACCGAATTTTCTTTGGATACCAGGAGTCATGGATAAAGGATAATACGGTGGACTGTACAGAGAATGAAAATAATTCATAGATTGTAAGTATGTAAGTAAACAATATATTTATTGTTATCGTTATTGCTAAGGCACTTGATACCGATATAAAAATGTACGTCACAAATGATCGCCAATGAGCATATTTTTAAATACTGATATTAAACAACTAATTTCATTTATGTAGTATAATCTCAGATGTTTATGTATACGCTTGCGCCATTCAGGGGAGAACACGGAGTTTACGCCGAACGTACAAAAGAGAAAATTACAGTAAAACACTTCCCATTAGACTAATTAAAAATATATAATTATAAACAGATTAATTAATTAATCACTTTAACTCGTATTCGCAACTGTATCGCCACACGGTTCAAGGTATATTTATAAAATATGAAATTAACGTCTTTCCTTGTACAATAAACTAACGGCGAAGACTCCCCTGACGTAAACTACGTACAGTGTTCAATTTTTTGTATTTAAACTAAAAGCAAGGTATATAGGGAGGAGGTGGTGGTGGGGGGGGGGGGGGGGTAGTCGCTGATATTAATAGTATCGTTAAACTGTAATTAAAATGATATACAATTATAAGGTTCCTATGTATAGTATAAATGGGCTTCTGAAAAATACGAGGTTCTGTCACGGAGTGTCCCACAGGTTATGCTTAGTAACTTACACGAGTCAGTAAAATAATTGTGATATTCCTATGGTCGTAATCTCAACGTTTAATTAAACTGACCTCAGGTTAGTCTTTATACAGAATAAAGAAAAAGAAAGAAGAATACAAAGGATCACTCCGCGTCCAGCGTAATGTCTCTTTCAGGAAGCACAGTTGCTCTTATATTTCTTTCCTCTTAATAAAAACGTCGACGATCAATCGCGTCTTATGAATATTATTACTCTTCTGTGTTTCAGTGCTATGATACAAGTAATAATAACATAAACGTACCAATTAGACCGTTTCTTCTTGAGTTCATTCTAGAGAAAAGAAAAGAAACTGATAATCAAGTCTAAACATAACCTAAAACTCCATTTATACTCGCACGTATAACCTCCTTAATACAGACACGAAACCTTAGGGCGTCAACGTGGAAATTAAACGAGGTGAAGACGAGGCGGGTGAGGATTATAGTAGATAAATATATCAATTAAAAGAAAGATAATCAGCAGAGAGAAACATTAAAAGGAGTACCTCGCCCAAGTCTCCGCAATACACTTTTCTGTCACAATGAGAAAAGACGGAGAGAGCCATCTACTCCTTTTTCTCCTTAGCTTCAACCTCTTAGTTTTCTTCCTCCTCTTCCACGTTGCCAACATTAAATTTACAAAACGACTTTCGCTACTTCACATTTCTTTCGCGTCTCCTACTCCAATCAGAGTATCCTAAATTAAAGTTAAGAAAAGGTAAGAGTGACGAGACTTTAGGCCCGTCGCGCAACGCGAACGACAACCCGCCATTATCGTTTAATTTTATTTTGACGAGCGACAAAAATATATCGCCCCGATAACTGACCCTGACTAATATTACTAATGTCTGTATATTTATATTTATATTTCGTCTTGAATTCTTCTTTCTAATATCGTCCACCATTACCATCCCAATATCGATACTGATATCGAACCTCGTAACATTCGATTCAAATGAGTTACGAAAATGGCGTCGAGCTGCGTCACTCTTAAATTTCATACGTTACAGACTAAGCTGCCAACTTAATTAATTACATGTGTATGCATAATATCAGCTGTACCGACCGAACACAACGGACGGTATTGACCTTATTATATATAATAATATAATAGCTCTTACAAAAAGTAAAGACAAAGAAAAAAAGTACAATTTAATAACGAAGTGGAGGGCCCTCACCTTTGCCAGGGATACGTGGGTGAGTCCCAGAAAGGCAGCCCGTGCTGATACTTAGGGCTAGAAGATATTTAAGTATTCTATAAATATCATATACTTCTCTCGCAACTTTCATTATATAACTGTGTGTATAGTATAAAACGTTAAGGGAATTTTACAATCTAAACGGCTTCCATCTTTTAATTCTTCGCTTCTCACTCACTCTCTCTCTCTCTCTCTCTTTCTTTCTCTCTCACGCACACTCTAGTATTATCTATAATCATTGCTCTTGTCGATTTTTCATATTTTATCCACGTATCTTTTTTTTTTTAAATTCTCTTGTCTCTCCCTATCGTCGACACCAATAAAACTGCAATTCGTAACAAGTATAGACTTTATATATAAAAAAAATATATATATATTCATTTTGTGTTCACTTTATAACCTCCCTCAAAATATTTAAAGGTTCAAAAAACGTGCTGCCTATATTTTAACAATTACCACGTGTTCGCGTAAACATTTCGTATGGACGGTTATTGCTTTGAAAGTTGACGGCGTCAACCGGTTCGTATTTTCCGGTTTTTAAAATATTTTTTATCTATTTCTTTATCTCATTCTCTCTCTCTCTCTCTTTTTCTCTCTCTCTCTCTCTCTCACTCTTAACTATATATTGTATACGTATCTAAGAATGTCGGATATACACTCTCTCGTGATATTACACTCAAAAAGTCTCTCTGCTACAATTTATAAGGCACTGATAAGAAAGTCACCCTGCCAACCCGAAAATCATCGATTTCGCCTCGTACATAACTTCATCCCTTAATCTCTCTCTCTCTCTCTCTCTTCAACTTTAATTGGACTTTCAACGCGTCAACATCGCCCAACGACGAATCGGTGACTTCCGGTCGCAGCCGGCAACCGTTTTGTATCTTCAACAATTTACTTCATTGTTGCTCCACTTCCGTCTAGGAAGTCGCGAATGCAGATTCACAATGATTTTGTCGGTCATCGAATCTTTGATACGTCATGACTTGAGCTCGGCTCGAGAAAATACAGTTTGGACTATATATATATATGCTCGACGTGGACCGGAGGTCAGGAGAACGCCATGTTTTTTTTTCCTCTTCGTCATCGTCTTACCCCTTCGCAATTGCTTATCGCAATTAACACGAAAGGCTCGCGATTACGTATTATCAAGATTATTGTCACTATGCATAGCGTTCCATAGTTTCTTGATTTTTTTCTTTAGTTTATATATATATATATATATATATATATATTTCTCTCTTATTTTTTTAACGCTCTCTATCTATCTCTCCCACAGTGTTTCTCTCGGGCGGACGTTCAACCGTGAGAAAGAAAAAATACAGAGTCTATTTACATGACGTTGGCGAGTATATACGCGCATATATACAATGAAGTAAAGAGAAAGAGAGAGAGAGAGAGAGAGAGAGAGAGAGAGAGAGAGAGAGAAAGAGAAAGAGAAAGAGAAAGAAAGAAAGATTAAGAATCAAGCTATCAGTCCCTTGATGTGTATATCAATATATATATATATGTGTGTGTGTGTGTGTATGTGTATATATATATATATTTGTATAAGGGCGAGAGACGATTGAGCAGAAAATGTCAAATTATTCATATATTAAAGGCCTCAATATTTCATTTTGACTCTCTTGTTATCCTTACTTTCTTGGCAGGCCACATCCGGTTCGTGGCTTTTAAGAAAATAAAGAGAACACATCAAGATGCGTAGGGGTACAGCGTTTGAAAATCAAACGGTACTTCCGGTATCCCAACTGACACTTCTGAACTTGAATGATCTCTCTCTCTCGCTCTCTCTCTCTCTCTCTCTCTTTCTCTCTCTCGACCCTGGACGTCGTCATCCTTGTTTCTTAGAAATGTATACAGAGGCATCGTTTATCGCAATTCGCAGGAGCAGCCGCCGAGCACCTTGCTGTCGCGAAGATCATCCTCGTTTGGGTGCCACTACAGCCACGTCAAGACGTTCTCGGGTTTGCTGGGGTTGGGATTGATGAGCGACTGCACGTCGTCCAGGATGTCGCTACTGAATTCTTCGCCCAGCTAAAGGAGAGGAAGGAACCAGATGAGAGTGATGAGTAAGCCAAAACAGTGATGCTTGCAGCTAAAACTAACCAGTACCAAATATATCTCTAGTTAGGTACCTGAAGAGAAGGCACGAGATCATCGGTGGAATCTATGTTGTCGCTCAGGGTAGAAAGATCCGGTGTTTCCATCGGGGCGCCACCATCTGGTAAAGAAAAATAGTATATATGTAAATTTGAAAGATAATTCAATCAGCAGCTTTTCTATTACTTTTTACACAGGATGGATTATCAGTATTTACCACTCGTCCCATCCATGTTGTCGTCGATGTTCGCCAGGAAGTCTTCCGGCGTGTGAGGAAGGGAATAAGCTGAACCAAGTCCCAGGCCACTGTCAGCGCTTTCTTGACGTGCATGCTGCTCGTTTATACCTGGCAGGAAGGGGTCCATCGCAGCATCCGTATTACTCTGTCTCAGCATTAGTTCTTGCTGGAGTAACAAGAGATTACATGAATTCGTATTACATGGATGAAATCTTGGTTGGAGTAGTACTTATCAACAGGACCCACTATGAGGAGGATTTGATCTGATGGTAAACAGCAAGATCAGTCGATACATCAAATATCTAACCTGTCTTATGATTTCCTGCTGACGTTGTTTCAGGCGTTCACGTTCCATCTGTAGAGACTGAAGACGAAGCTTTTGCTGACAGGCTTGCAGGGTCTGATTGCTCTGTATGCCACCTCCACCAGGTTGCTGAAGCCAATTTTGAGGTAGCATGGCACCGGAGGTAGGAGCTCTTTGAAGGTGAGAGGCTAAAGATTCATCAGGATTAATAATCATCCCTAAACAGACTTGCTACCAAGGGATGATTCTACTCACGGATTCTAGGGTCGAACCAGGAGGTGGTACGAGTTTGATGATTGATGAAGTAAATCTCTCCTTCCTGAGTACGTGCCTGCTCCCAGCCGTCAGGAAGCGGTCCCAAGGAGCTGGTGGCACCCGTAGACGACTTTCCACTCTCGACAGCCGCCGCGACGGCTGCTACATTCGCGGCGGCCGCTGTTTTCCGTGGATCCTCCCATGTCGTGGTTCTCGTCAAATGACTGCAATAGAAAATCACGTTCTTCATCCAGTCTAGTCATGGACCTAAACAATTATATATTTCTTCGTTTTCTCATTCCTTTTAGTCTCTTCGTCATCCTATACTCAAACAGAGGACTACGACGCAGAAACTGAATACTCCGGGTACGTTAGTTTATCTCGACATAGTGGTAGGGGCGCCCAAAATAGTTCCATTCAAAAGACGAAACGTAGGAAGGAGAAGGCTGGCCAGGAAGGCTAGGTATAAGAGAGACGTAGAGGCGCAAGGAAGACCAGGAAGCTGATATACATATAGGTATATATATATATACACAGAGAGATAGAAAGAGAGAGAGAGAGAGAGAGAGAGAGAGAGAGAAAGGAGCAAGATGAAGAGAGCAAGAATAATATATATACATAAGATAGGACACATATAGTTGATGGCTACTGGTTGTGCAGACTCTTGAGTGGAACGGACTTATCCGGATGGGCAATAAGTATAGAAAGAGATTGTTTTGCAGGCCACGTGTGACGTCAGGGCTTTCGATATACATATGTCGGAACCGTGGCACGTGGTGATGTCACGGCGGCTTCCTGGCGTCGAGGGCGGCCTTATTGGCGAGCGCCACGTGAGAGATCGCCGCCCGGCTAAATCCCCCCAGATCCCTCGTTCGCGGATTGTTAAGAACGGCTTTACGAGGATAAAGCCGTACGGCCGACGGTTTTAGCCGTAGCAAACAGCCACGCATCCACCACGACAAAAATAGCGGCTAATGGCTCCGATTGCCGATCGTGGTTTCCTTTTCTCTCTCTCTCTCTCTCTCTCTCTCTGTCGCAGTTTCACCGGTGGACAAAAAGTAGAGGAGACTCTCGTGCCCCCTTTTTTCTAAACCTTTTTTTTAATCTTTTATCTTTGCCTCCTCTTCGCTCTATTTTTATTACCCCCCTTTTCCAACCTTTTTTTTTCTTTTTCTCATCGGCAAGAGAGAGAGAGAGAGAAATATATATCTCCTGGGAAATCCCGACGACTTGTTTAAGTTCCCCCGACGGCGTCGTCGCGTTACGGAAACGTCGACGGGCTGACCTTTTGTTTCCAGCAACTTCCGCCGGAAGTGAACTCGTTGATACTCCAGGCGAAGGGGATACCAAAATAATAAACCACAGTCGATTAATTCTTTCATTCTCTTTCGTTCTCTCTTTTTCTATGATATATGATATATGACATATCATATATATATTGGTTGTTACAGATACGGTTATCGTGTAGAGGATCATCCTGAGGAAGGATAACAATAAAAAGTACTCCACGTGAAAATAACAGCGAGCCAAAGAATACATGGATGCGACAGTAGGAGCTAGAGAAGAAAAGCCCAAGATATACAAGGAGGATGAAGATGAAGGGGCGAGGGAAGAGGGGAGGGGGTACTGAGTCTCTCGACGACACCGGCCATTCCGCGAAGTGTATGACTGCCCGGTTAATAAATCCTCGCGCAGCAAAACAGAGCCCAGCTCTATACCGTGCATCCTGGCAGTCATTCACGTGGGAATATCCGTAGAGCGTAAATCGCGAGAAGTCACAAGGGATGTTTTAGTAGACGTTAGTGATATTTTTTTTTAATATCTATCAGCCAGACCGAGGGTGGTACCCGTGATGCTTTATTTACTTAATCTATATCTTTTTGTTTCAGAAGCTCCAGAAAATATCAGACGTCTGGCACACGAGTAACAGAGAGGTATAACAAAAATGGTATAAAAGGAAGTAGAAAAAAAAAACAATAAAGAGGAGTAGGACATGCGATGCACCGGTCCGCCATGATCGGGGAGTCTGAGGTTCCGAAGCGTCGTAGGGCGTCTCTGTGAGAGCTGGCAGCCTTCCGAGGAGTGAGGCTGACTCGGTTGAAGAAGGTGGCGAAGAAGACGAAGAGGAAGAAGAATATAAGGAGTAGGAGTTAGAAGCAGAGGGCAGTGAGGGTGTAAGAAAGAGAGAAAGAGAGAGAGAGTGTCTAGGAGAGAAAGGAAAGAGGAGAAGTAGCCGTAGAGACTCGGAGGCAGCCGAGTGGAAGCGTTAGAGCCACAGAGGGGTTCTGTGTGGCACACGGCATACGGACTACGATGTATTTTTACTCCGGACATCACGGCGCCGGACAACTCGTAAATAGACACTCTCGCACCGCCTCTGCCCTCTGCCTCCGCGTTTCGTACACGGCCATCCCTCTGAGACCTATCTCGATCCCTCACTTTGCATGAAGCCACTAGGAGAGAGGACCAGCCACCTAATTCAAGAAAGACTCACTTCACGTTACACTTCCGGTCGATATTCTACTTCCGGAAGAAGATCCCTCCTCGAGGTAGAATCATCGTCGAGTAAATCTCTCACTTATCATTCGTACAAGGAGATAGCATTGCCTTTATGGCACTTTTATACTCTGTGTAGTCTATGTTAATTATTACTGGCAACTGTTAATGGCTGCGTAGACTGACCTTTGAAATTCTTTCTTAATTCAGCCTCTCTCTCTCTCTCTCTCTCTCTCTCTCTCTTTTCTCCTTTCCTCTGAAACTGTCATTGGGAAACGAGTACTAATTGCCAAGGTGATCAACGACGACAGATACACCGAGGAGCTCAAGAAGCATTCGCATGAGAGTACACTGTACGCAGATGGGGGACGCGCCTTGAACTTTTCGATAGCATCGGCTATACACTAGACGAGATTTATCCTCGGATCTGGCATTCGGCGTGGCAGCGTGCTCGTGCGATACACGCTGATACTACCTTGGTTACAGGTGTGCCCGGGGTCTTTAGCCTCGGCATGGCGAAATAACAGTGACAAGTGCTGCGGCCGGTCAAGATCAAAGCGCCATGGATTCAAACGTGTCCCTCTCTTCCCGCCATTCCTCTACGTCTATGCTATAGTATGGTTCGTTCCATGTTACTCCGTACACCAAAATCCATCCATTAACGCTTATATGCCTTTCAGGAAACTCTACGTATACTTAAGACTCACGAGTCTACCTTGAGGTTATAATACCGGCTGCCAATGGCTCTTTGAATTCGTGGGACTGCTAGGCTATTTACAGGTATACCAGCATTACTACTGTATCCACTGATTCTCCAGCGTCTCGTGCCACGTCGCAAATACACGCGCGTCTCGACACGTGTGGACGCACACGTAGCGACTCTCACGCAATGTCTCTTTCAAAGCCAGTAGCGTAGTGTATATACACGCGACCCTGGACATAACGGGCGACTGTGTTTGTCTCCTGTCCAGAAGACTTTCACCCACCTGGAGACTGCGTTACCTTCGAAAAATATGCGTTCTAAAGGAATTCGAGAAAAAAGAAGCTTCGCGGAGTGTATCGACGAGAGGGAATGGTAATGGCGTCCTTTAAGCTTTTATGACTAGTGACACTCTTGCGGTTTATTTTCACGTGAACGACTGTTGTCGCGCGTCAGAATACCTTTGCCCGGGTCCTTTACTTTAACTTCGCAGAGTGAAAGCTAGTAAAATTTTCATGAAAATTCTTCTATTCGTCTTTCAGGTTGCCTGCAGTTTCGTCTGCTGCCAAATTAACTTCGAGCAAACCCTTTGGCGGTTGCAGATCAAAGAAGACAAAATCTAAAGATGTAATTGGACCAATGGACAGCCGGTTTCACAGTATCCGTTACTTGTCTATCTAGGCGCGGGCAAATGGGAATTATCCTGAATCGCAAATAACGGTGTCATCGACGTTGCTGAATTCACGATTTCGCTTGGATCTACCAGGGCCCACATCTTCATTTCCTTGAAATTGATGATCGTACGCGATACAGACCTCTCCTCGTTAACTGAACTCCGACGTCGGTATCTCTTGTAGCTGTTAAAAGAGAAAGAGGGGAGGGAGGAGGATAAAAAAAAGAGTAAAGCTTTCCTCTCCTTTAACAAGATTCGAAATATGTACCTGCTTGCCAACTGGTAATACGAGTGTCAGAAAAAACGTCTTGGGAATGGCACTGCCGACGCATACGAAGTGGCAGACAAATAAATTGAGACTTTACAGTAAATAAACGAATTACGTTACCGGTACGATTAAATAAACGTTTGGCACCAGTCAAAATTCATCCAGTCACTTCTTGTATCTTACTAGCCGCGTACAAAATCATTCTCTCTATTTCTTAAACTTCAAAAAGGAATCAGACTCGATTATTTTCAGTTGAACCTCCGTTAGGTGAATGCTTATACGCTTCTGGGTTAGAGAGTCTAGCTAGGGCTGGAAATTGCGATGAATCAATGGCTGGAGTGAGTCAGTACGTTAATAGTGAGGCTATCTCGTGTACACTCGGCCTTATAAACTAGTCCAGTGATATTAAGAAGGCACAGATGCCACCTCGGTCTAGAAGGCTACAGTCATCTTGACAATAATAAGTTTCCAGATGATCCGGACGCAACTGTAATAGATCTTGAGCCAGCTCTGATACTGTCTGCTAACTGTAAAGAAAAAGGAAAGGGAGATGAAAGAAAAACAAGGACGAAACAAGATTCACGCAATTTTCTGACGGCATTCTCATCGAGTCCAATGGAGTAAGGCTTCTTTGTATAGCTGAAGTCGCTATCGGGAAAATTTCCACGTCGTCCGTGACAATACAATAAACAGATATGCAAGCAAGTACCTCAGTATGTGAACGCGTAACGTGTCTGATATCAGCTTAGATATGCTCATATGCTTATATGATACCTCAACTTGGAGTAAAACTGTTGGATGTTGCACCGGGGCCGTTTATCAGGTAGAGGTATGTATATGGCTCTTGGCTGAGTAAATACAAGGAACGTGCTGGTTGGCAAACAAAAAAGCTCGTGACACCGAGTAAAGTTTAAACCCGATCCTTCCTGAACCTGCTGAGTGTGCAGGTGGGAATTGTCCAACGTGTGTAGGTTAGAGATGGCAGACGTGAACGGCGAGTGAAAGAAAGGCGGACCCGAGTAAAGAAAAGATCTTAAGAGAAGTTCTCTCAGGTTGTAATGAAATTCGTTCAGAGGATAATACCAGGACTCTCTTTGGGATCGGTAGGTCTCTCACGATTTTTCTCTTTTCTTTTTTCTTTCTTTAACTTTTTCTTCTTCTTCTTCTTCTTCTTCAGGGGCAGGTAGCCACGACCTGGCGAAGAGAGGTTCGCAGGTGAACAGGGACGCATAGTGTAAAAGTGGAACCCTAGCTTACTAGGTAAAAAGGGATGTGTACCTGTGTGCCTGGTTTTTTTTCTCTTAATATTTTTTTTCCTCTCCCTCCAAATCGCCCTTTGTCCAGGAGCATCCGTTCCGGTTTTTGACGCAGGTGAAAATCCTTGGGGTTGCTTGGTGACGGTGTTCCAAGACCGGGTGAAGTTCTGGTTTGATCTTTGCAGGTACTTCTTCTTTGGGTATAGTAGCAGTTCTTGGTGAGATTTAGATTTTTCTTTTTTCCCTTTCTCTCACTTGACTATCTTTGAGATGTATCTTTTAGAGAAGATCCTGAGCCGATAGTACTACGGATTAGTGACTCGTTGAGAGATGAATGAAGTTCTCTTTCGTGGGAAACGGCCTTCCCAAGGATTTCGCGCAACAGGTGACGCATGGCTCTCTCAGAAGAAAGGAACCGCTTGGGTATCCGGCATGGAGACGTCGAGAGCTCAATCAAGCGAAATAAAATGGTGTTGTAACGAAATACGTGTTACGCGGAGACACTCTATACCCTTAAGAGAAGGATTGTGGAACGGGGCTACGAGGAGAAAGGACTCGTCCCTGATTGCTACATAGGAGTACATCGTTCCTTGCCACTTCTAGTAACTAGAAATTCCTCAATGATAAAAGGGTGCGCCCGGATCGCGAGGTACCCGCATTGAGAATCCTGTGTAAGGTAGCGCTGACTGACTCCATGTAAAATAGAAATGAGGAATCTTGTAAGATGCTCGAAAAGAGTACGAATGGACGCATCGACGTGCTAAGGAAGTTTCCCACGACAGGTGACACGTGGGAATCCTGGGTGGTGCAGGTGGTGGATCGCCATGGGAGCATCTTGTGGTGGGGATTCTAGCCTGCAGGAAGATCAGGGACGGAGCCAGATTACGGGTCCAATGTACCGCAGAAGGTAGGAGATAAGAAAAGGATAATGGAGGAAGATAAAAAAAGACCTGGGGTGGTCCAGGATAAGAGTCAAATAAGTATCAACTCACTTGAGGAAGTATATTTGACCCTCTGGAGTGCGTGCCTGTTCCCACCCATGAGGTAGTGGACCCAAATCGTCAACGGTGCTGATGACGTCGTAGCTGCGCTGCTTCTGATGATGATGATGCCTAGCATGAGGTTGTGGAGCGTGCTGTGGTGCCTGTTGTGCTGATGCGTACGTCTGTTGAAGGGATGCTGGGCTGCTGTGCGCCCTAGGATGAGCTACGGTGAGACCAGCGGCCCCAGCAGCACCCGCGACTGCTGCCGCCCCTGAAGCACCTCCCGCAGTACCAGTTGCACCGGCCGAGCCTCCCGGTGCAGCAGTGCCAGCTGCACTGCCACCAGCCGCAACTACAGCGGCCGTACCGAAGGCCGAATCCGCGGAATTCTCCCGCGAATGCGAAATCGAGGGACTTTTGCTGCCCGTCGACGGGGGATTGAAAAATGAGTCTGGCAGATTGCGCATACGCAGTGGTACCTGAAGTGGCCGCTTCGAGTCCGGCTTCAGGACGCTATCGAAAAGGGCCTGTAGATCCGATTCAGAGTTCTGATCAATTCTAACGACCAGATTACTCTTGGACAATTGTTCGACGCCGTCCTGGTTCAACGCCATTTTGGATCCGTCTCTGTGCCGAGGAGGCAGTCTATCTGGCTCTCTTAGGATAGGATCTTTCTCGTACTCGGCTATACCTAGACGCTCCTCCTCACGTATAAGTATACATGTAGCCAAGGTGCTGTCTCTCCTTGCTTCCTCTTCTTCTTCTTCCTCCTCCTTCTCCTCGTTCAGCCACTCGACCCTCTCACTCTCTCCCTCTCCTACTCACTCACTCACTCTTCTGGTTGACTCTCTCGCTGCTGACTCGTGCACACTCAACTTCACTATACACTTCTTCCACACTACTAGTTTCTTCTCTTCTCCCTTACTAGCTTAGTAAGCGAGCGTTCGACCTCCTCTTCTTCAATTCCTTTACCTTCTCTTCGTCTTCCTCTTCTTCCTCCACATTCAATGCTGCTGACACCACCACCACCACCACCACCACCACCGCCGACGACAACGAGGAAACCTTCTCTACTACCTCCAGCACTGTCTTCTTCTCCTCCTCCTCCCAGTGTGAGACAACAAAACAAGCAGTAGGACAATACTGCCGTTGCTGCCGCCACTGCCGCTTCTAGGACCCTTCGCGGATCTTTTCCACCGTGACTTCTACAACGTCTCGCTTACAACTTTATCCAATTTTCCTAGTTATACATTTATGCCTTCCTACTCCAGTTAGTGGATTATAAACATGTGACAGCGACCGAACGGTACAATCAGCCTTAACCAAGTACTCTCCCTCCGTTAATCGAACTCTCCTAGTAGACTACTCTCTAGAGTTGCTAGAACTATGTACTTCCTGGCTTAGTATTTTTATACTATCCAAGAGCAGCCAGTATACCTTCTTTCAGTCTCTCCGTATAGGAGATACCACGTCTGAACATGTAGGTAGCTATATTTTATTTTTCTTTCTTCGTCTTTCTCCTATTTTCTCTCCCAGCTCCGTTTTACGTAAAGGCACTCTTCGAATTCTTAACTATTATAGCACTTCTGAAAAGGCACTGTGCTCTGCTACCTCTCTCTTTCTTTCTCTCTCTCTCTCTCTCTCTCTGAATGCTCGTCAGCGTCAGCGGTGGCCGCCCGCTCCGTAATAATCACGATCGCTCCTGGCTCGGCCAGACGGACGGAATAGCGCCGGACATTAAAGCACCTTAGTTAATCTCGATACTCGAGCAGCAGGGCTAGCACTAGGTATACACAGGTCCCACCGATACGCCCCTTCAGGACGCTTTGGGAGGACGACACTGAACGCGCACCAGGGAACACGAGTTGTCGTACTACGTAGGCAGACAAGCACCAACCAGCCACTCTAGGCAGACAGCTACTAGTCGCTCTGCCGCGAGTCGCTACCCTACGCACGTCGCCGGAGCGCCGAGCCGAGCCAAGGCGAGGCGTGTTGGCCTGTTGCTCTTTCTTGGCAACGACAGGGGTCCCGGTAGGGACGTAGAAGGGGATCTGTTAAGCTGTATTTAGAAAGGACGATCAGTTAACAGAGTATAGAGAGTCATTGGTGGATCTTACCTTGAGATAGGAGAAAGGTTATGTATCCTTGTCTGGATTCAGGTACTCAAACAGATCCTTACTTCAGGATCTACTTGGAACGAGTCCTTGGATCAAAACGTCTTATAGATTTTATACGTCTTGGGAATTCTTCTGGAAAGAGGGAAGGTACTTTTTATGGTTTCGTATTGCTGGGGTACTTGTGTATTATCGTGGGACTGTTGGGATGTTCTTTGGAAACTTACCCTGAACTAGTACTCTTAGAAGCGGATGCCATTTTAGTCGGTTCAGGAACGCGCTATGGACTCGGCTATCTAGAGAGAACGATGGTCGATGCTTTCGATATTTCAGTTGTGGTTAAATTAATTTATCGCCGAAAATGTAATATCAATTATTTGAATTGACTATGTTTTTATAAACAGGATAAAGTCTATGTTGTCCGCGTTTAGTTGCACGTGTATATACTGAATGCGTTTTTATTCAGGCGACATCACGCTGACATAAAAACGAAGATGTCTTCTAAGAGGTATTTAATTAATTGTTTTTACTCGACGTTTCCAAATTTGTACTCGGGACTGGGTTCTGTTTACACGCGTTAGATTTTTATTACGTCAAGGCCATGATATTCTTTTTGTCATTTTACCTATTTGTCTTTTGAAAATCGACTATTTCAAGGATATACCTTCATTTCTTTGTTAACCTGCATTGGTTCTGTTGCCAAGAGTTACTTTGAGTGTTAAATCCTTTATTTTTTCGTACATGGCCATCGTCTGCCATTTTAAATTGTATCCTGGCATATTTAATGTAGGGTTTTTTCATGATTTACTTTCTTGTGGATTCTGAAAAAAGAAATTTTACCTTAAAGTCAATATTTGAGTCTGTAAAGATTATGTCAAACATTGCATGAAAATCTTTGCCATTGGTTCATTCATCAAATAAAATCGTTATTTTTATGTATTTTGAAACAAGGAAACTTACCTTGGTTCTCATTTATGTGCTTGTTATTCTTTACTTTTTTCAGTGAATTAAAGAAGTTGTCTGAGGAGAGCTTGACGAGACAACCAGAAGAGGTATTTGATATTATATGCAAACTCGGTGAAGGGTAAGTTTCCTGTGCGTTGTTTGTATATCATTCTTTTGAGAGTGAAATTCTTTATATTTTTATTTTGCATAATAGATCCTATGGATCTGTATACAAGGCACTGCATAAGGAGAGTGGACAGGTACTTGCTATTAAGCAGGTACCTGTTGACACTGATTTGCAAGAGATTATCAAGGAAATCTCGATCATGCAGCAGTGTGATTCCCCATACGTTGTCAAGTATTACGGAAGCTATTTCAAAAATACTGATTTATGGGTATGTATCTCAGAGCTCAATTGCTATAGTTCGTTATGAATAAATGATTATCTTATTCCAGATTGTGATGGAATACTGTGGGGCTGGATCTGTAAGTGACATCATGAGGTTAAGAAAAAAGACACTGCAGGAGGATGAAATAGCTACAATCCTAAGTGACACTCTTAAAGGCCTAGAATATCTCCATCTAAGGCGAAAAATTCACAGGGATATTAAGGCTGGCAATATATTGCTCAATAATGAAGGTCATGCAAAGTTAGCAGACTTTGGCGTAGCAGGACAATTAACTGTAAGTATTAGAATTACCTTGTCGTCACATAAAAACTGCATAAATAAATGCCTTCCAGGATACCATGGCCAAGCGCAATACTGTAATCGGTACCCCATTCTGGATGGCACCAGAAGTTATCCAAGAAATTGGATACGATTGCGTCGCAGATATTTGGTCACTGGGTATAACTGCCTTGGAAATGGCAGAAGGAAAGCCTCCATACGGGGATATCCATCCTATGAGAGCTATTTTCATGATACCCACTAAACCACCACCTAGCTTTAGGGAACCTGATCAATGGAGTCCAGAATTCATTGACTTCGTCAGCGGATGCCTTGTTAAAAATCCAGAAGAACGAGCGACAGCAACTGAGCTCTTGAGTCATGAGTTCATAGGTGGTTAGAAAATCTCTTTATTATGTCAAGACGTCAAGGATTCTCTTTTATTAATTTTCTTATAATCTTTCCCTAAAATTGTTCATGTATTTCATAATATATATCATCACAGGTAATGCTAAACAACCAAGTATTCTCAGTCAAATGATTGCCGAGGCACATGAGATTCGCGAAAAGCAAAGTGCCCACCGGGCGCACGTGATTAACAACGTGGCGATCAAGGGACAAAATCATGCAGATGATTCAGTAAGGTTCATTATTGACATCTTTAATAAATTCATGATCCGTACATTTATCTTTCATGCAAATTTTATGTTTCTTCTGCTAGGATGAAGAAGATTGCAGTGGAACCATGAAACCTCTACCGGAAGACACAGGCACTCTGGTTCCTAGTCACGACCTTCCCGATACCGGAACTCTTGTTTCAGCCATGTTGGATCTTGGTACTATGGTTATAAACAGTGATACCGATACTGAAGCGACAATGAAAAGTAAATAAATACATATTCTATACCACTGCTCATACAGGAACTGTGTGAAATGACTTTTATATTGACTTTCAGGGCACAACACTGGATCGGTAGAATCAGGGAAAAAATACCGACCATTGTTTTTGGATCACTTCGACAAGAAGGAAGCAACTGAAATCGGAAAGGTACAGTCGTTCAATATTAAATAATTAATTGCAATAAATTAAAGTTACTTTAACGAAGCACAATCTGTTTCAGGGAAATGGACAGATTCTGAGTGGACTCAATCCGGATGCTGAGAACAAATTAGAAATCCAGAGTCCTACAGAATCCCAAAGGTTTCAGAGCCACCTACAACTACAACTCAATCAAATCTCACAGCCAGTACAGGAACAACCGCACAACAACATATCTAAGTTTCAAAATGCCTTCACGGAACGCGATTTTGATTTTGTAAGTAACAATTTCTTTTTTTCACTACAATTTTTATATTCGTAATATCTTTGCTAGCGATTCTCAACGGAAATTAGTTTAATATTTCGATAAGCTGAGTATACTGGACTCTTAGAAATTGGGCTTTCAAGTAATATTTCTAACGCCACGATAGGCATCATGACAAACATTAAATATCAGATAAACAACCATGTCCTCCAGCTGAAGTTCCTCTCGTACGAGGAACTGCAGCAACGCATGGCCAGTCTGGATGCAGAAATGGAACGTGAAATAGATGAACTCAGGAGAAGGTATCAAACGAAGAGACAGCCAATTCTCGATGCCATGGATACCAAGCGTAAACGCCAGCAGAACTTCTAACGGTTTGGTATTTTTTTTTTACATGAAAAACACGAGTGTGATAGATAAAAGGGTGTACAGTTGTATAAATGAATAGATTTTATTCTACGATCTAACACCTAGTTACGTCAAAGGGTGGGTAACATTGATCGCAAAAACACTGCATTGGCAGTCCTACGAAATTTCATCTCAGTAAGTAGGAACGCTTGTTTTCATACTCGCCATTTTGGCAATCGATATTAAAATTCTCTTTCCTCCTCTGACTTTCCTTATCCAATCAGAATCAATGTTATTCTCTCTTTGCGGAATTAGGCAATTTAGCGAATACTAGCAAATAGCCTTACGTCACCAATGTAAATTATTTTACACAATTGTAGCGAAGTGAATTTACGACTATACTTAATTTTCCTATTTTTTTTCTTTTTCAATTACGTTAACGTAGTTATTGTTAAATACTATTCTTCTAGATATATAACGGAACGTAGAAACGCTTAGAGGATTAACAAAAAATATAAGAAATAGCAATTCGACGATTGCATTAGGAACACTGAGAGGAACGAGGGCCAGGTTTTTACATGAATATATTTTTCAAAATTACAATTTACAAATTCATCACAGAAATAGACTTATTAATCAGGTGAAGTTTCTCGTCAAGAACTCGTTAGGGGATAGAGCGTCCACGTTAATGGGCGACACTGATCTTCCCGTCTTTGGGACGCGTAGAAACAATCTCAAGATTTACTTACCCCTCCGAGGGCAAAGTTCACCAAGTGGGAAGGATAAAAAAAGAATATTTAAAATTCAATCTCGCAGTAACGTGGACGTCCAAACCTCCTCGAGCCTGTGTCTGGAATCAACGTTTCAATCACCTGGATTAAATTTATTTTGTTGAACTGTAGTTTAAAGTTCTTACGTAATTATACGCAATCGCAAGTTAGAACGAGAATAATTTCACTCGTCTAGAATTGTACGGAACCGCGTGTTCTCTCTTTTCTCTCTTATTTTCTCTTTCCTCAATTCGCTTCCTAATCTTACTGCCATACGTAGATTTATTATAAGCAAGTCCGCTAATGAGGTTTTTTAGCATTAGCTCGAATTAAATTGTAACGACTACCTACATTAATAATTCGTTTGCGCTAATTAAAAAAAAATGCGCTACACGTATTATATATACATATAAATACGCCATGAATTTTTTTTTGGCAAACCGTAGCCGCTTAATTACCAAATTAGGCGCTGCGATTGGCAGAATGTAGTAAACGATGACAATGTGAGATAATGATTTCAGACATCAGCTGAAACTAGTCTTCCCGTTATAACGCGTTCGAAACTTTCTCCAATTACCATTTGCCTATTATTATTACACAGTGCACCGGCGTATGGGCAATTAACGAAAATAATTTTAATACATTTCTTGTGAGCATTGCGGATGGGCCTCTTTTATGAGATATTCTCATTATTATTATCTTTCTCTATTTTGTCAATTCTCGTCTCAGCTCGCAACGATCATTGTATTCTTTTTTGTTTTATATTTGTCATTGATATTTTTATTTCAATGCACCGTCGTTTACACCGTTATACATTTGTACAAGTATTTCTTGCCTGCTTTCAACGACGCGTCACATTATAAGACTCATAAGAAATAGTTATTTAGCGCAATTAATGAAAAAAAAAAAACAGAACAAAAATCACTTATTATAGTAACAGCCTGTCCGTAAGGTAGGCAATAACGTTCGTAATGGGGGCATCCAAAGTAATTCTTTGTTGACGTTAGGCTATTTTATACGTAGCAAATATAATAGAATTATTATACTTAATTCCTATAGCCAGAACTGACCTTACTCTTACGTTCATTTAGGAAAATAATCGTACAGAATAATGATAACAACATATTTTTGATATAGAAGTTATGCGCCCACGCTGGCCATACTAATGAGATCTGAATTGAAATTATTTATTATTGAAACAATTTAGGCTCGTGCGAGAGTCTTAACTGGAATTTAAGTAACGTAAAGGAAAAGAGATAATGAAAATAGAGAAGAATGAACACAATAAAAAGGACATATTAATAATTAACAGAGGACGGTAGGCGCGTTAACGTTTAATGTCAGAACGTTACAAATTATAATATGGCTTTTTATCGTTGCCCTTAGAAACAAAGAGAGAGAGAGAGTAAAAGAAATATTATATTTCCATCTGTCTCACTCTCGTCTATCATTAAATAAAGAACAAAGTATCCTTTTAATTATTCAATTGTGATGGAACCTCTACTACTTTCATTCACTCTGATTAACTGACTGAAATAGAAACGCAATGTATACGCTCTTATTGTACGTGCCAGTTTCCTTTTCTTATGTTTTACTTGTCAATACTTTTCTCTAGCTAAGGAAAAGGGAAAAAAAAACCTTTCACATTTTAACAGCGCACTCGCAGAGGCACCAACCTTTAGTTATGTAAATCTTTCGTGTTAGTATATTCGTTATAATTGTGCAATGCCATTGCTATTAATCTGCGTCGCGGAGCCATAAAGCAGACTTACGACTGTTTGCTTTTGTTTCTCTCTCTTTTTTTTCTTTTTAATGTAAAAACAAATTTATTGACCCCCCCCCCCCCCCCCCTACCGTCTCTCTACATTTAAATGTCACGCTGGACACGCGGTGCAACGATTCCCAGAGGATGACGATTTCGCTGGTTGTCCTATGACGCGAAATTGAAATTATTAGTATCGGGGGGGGGGGGGGTATAGTCATTTAATTAATGGAACTCTTGGAATTCTGTACGAGATTGAAAGTTGGAGGGTAACAGGAACAAAAAATGTTCAGTGTGAAACCGGCCGGTAATAAAATGTTACGAACGTGTGCATTTACTTTTACAGTTGACATCGCCCAACTAACATTATTACGAGTAATGATAAGCCTTTCTTAGAAAGCTGGGATATGTATTTCATAGGAGTGACTTAGTGGAGATACGATTTTTATTTTTTCACTAATAAAACCTGGCTTTGTATCTTATGTACGTTCATACAATCATTCTTCTTCTTCTTCTTCTTATTTTATTAGAAAAATATTGGTTTCGATCAAGCCATTTCCCTTGTGATCTCTATTAATAAATGTACCTCTTACATTATTATTAATAATAATAATCTTATAGTCTCAACCCGTTTAAACTTAACGGGTTAGTGAGAAGTTGGCAATATAAATTTTTCTCCATAATTATTTTGACACTTGGAATTATTGTTATGGCCAACCAAGTTGATTCATTAGCACCGAATAATATATTTGAGAAATGCTTTAGCTGCTTAATGAGTATTTCTTTTATGTTAATTGCTGAAGTATTTTATGAATTCATTGTAGCAGTTACAAATTCAGTTGAGAGTATTTTTCTTAGTCAATCCTATCATTCGATGAGGATAATATTTAAAAGTTATGCTTCTCCTTTGCTTACGTACAATATTACATGGTAAAATATACAAATTGCACGCTCTCGTTTTTATACTTCCACTGTGCATGCATCAAATGACCATAGAGATTGGTCACTGTACACCGTACAGTGTACGCAGCATAATTGAAATGTCATTTGAATCGTAAGGTTCAAACGAGTGAATAAAAAAAATTGATATGTCTAATTCGCTTTCTAAAAGATCTTCAAATGATGCTGCACACTGTTATACAGAATATGACTGTAACGCTATATCCTATAATATTAATAGCTAATGGCGATTTGCTTCGTCTTTTTCTGCTTCAAGTAATAACATTGCTAATTACTTTATGCTTTTTGCGTTGGCTCACGTCGCCATTGGCCAAACGAACAGAAACTTGTTCTCAGTAGGACGCAATGTGCAGTGAACTTTTCTTGGACGGGTAGCTTGACTTTCTGGTCGAGTGAAGTTGAGTACTTTTGGCACAGATTATATAGAATTAAATAGCAATATTACGATTATTAAGTAAAAAGAGTATATGGGATATTAATTTTGAAATGTTAAAATTCTCTGGCAGGCTTTATAGCTTTGATTAGAAATGGTGAATGAATGTTTTTGCAATAATTTCGAATGTTTAGGAAGAGTCATTAAGATGCCTGTTAAAATGTTGACCTTTGAGAGTTTTAGAATTATGTAATTTTTTGATCGAAAGGTTTCTCTGGAATTCTGATATGTTGTGACGTTTCTGAAAATGTACTGTGCTGTTGAGGAATTAGTTTGTGCTTGAAGTACTTTTGATTTTTTTTTCTTTTCTCCCTTTAGAAATAAAAGAAAAGGTCTAGAAAATCTGATAACCTACTTTAAAGGTCATCGTCACCTATCATATGAAAGGCATTATTTTCCATAGTATCACAATTAGTCTTTCTTCTATCTATCTTGACAACAGTCCTTTTAACGTCTGTCGATTTTTTCATCGAGATGGATGACAGCCTTTCCGTTAACTTTCTCATTATTGGCTCTGACTTGCCAGAAGTATTGATAGCCTCGTCCTGGAAACATTTAATGTTTTACTCGCTGCATCTGGTTTTAAAAATCATTATTAAATTTCATACATTCTGTATCGCACTTAAGCTGTCCATAGAGGAAGATCCTATGACAATTGTACTGACACCGTCTCTCATGATGTAAGTCCAAGACTTTCCAGACACCTCCTGTGTAGAGTTATTAAAGCATATACCAGTTTATCCTCAAATCAATTTTTAGGTATGTTCAGTTAAAAAAATATTAATACCTGGGTTTTACTTCCCCCTACATTCTTCAATAACAACTCATCTATCATTGCCTGTAAGCAAACTGACATTAAGATGGCTTGCTCTGAAGTGATAGTGACCCATTGCAATTGATTTCTGGCCATAAGGTATTCAAAAGACAATTCCAAACTGCAATCGCTATTATCTTCTATCTTATCTGGAGCCTGTGGATTTAGATTGAATTGTCACGCCTCCAAAATTTAATCTCATTTTCAAAAATTAATTCATGTTCTCACATTATGCAAAGTTGTGATGCGCCAGCAGCGCATACGAGTAATCTTGAAAATAGTCTCAGGCTCTTCGTCATTTGTTACAAAAATTCGTAAATTCAATTCGTGCTTTCCAATGGCTACTAAAACGCGGCAACCTGGCTGAGGGTAATCGCAGTAGCACGGTGCGAATTGAACGTATCCATAATATTTAAGTGACTGTGCAATATCCAAATACTGTAAAAGGATTTTATAAAATTAGTAATAGGAAAGAAATATGTTTAATAATTTCTGAGTCAATTTTACCTGTGCTTTGGCGCCATTGTCTTGTAAATGGTTTAGACGACAACGCATTTCATCTGATACTGGTATCCATCCTCTGTCTATTTCAGCTGCCGCCTGTATTTGCAGTAAATTTATTGCTACAGGATCATTCATTAATTCTAAGTCGTACCCAGTGTCCCAGTAAGTTTTTCCCAGAACCACTCTCATTCCTGTGGCACGCAAGTTCTTTTGTGTTATAGTAGGAGATTCAAAGTCTTGCAACTTGCGTACAACTGTAAAGGATTATACTCCTTTCATCAAATGAAAAAGGTAAGTCCAATATATTAATTATAATCTTTCTTACTGTTAACGGTACCGTCGTCCTCATGGCACATGATAAATAGTGAGAAGTAAGAAATATATTGATCTGGTAGTTTGATATGCCTGCAGAGTTTCTATAAAAAACATTAGGATACTTGTTAAACTGTTCTTATTGTTTAATTAATATTTAGTGTTGTTGATAAACATACCCTTAAAATTTGACTAGAATTTTCACCTGCTGAGACACTAAGTGTGATTTTACAGTCATTCATGAGGTACACATCTAAACTTTGATTCTCAGTTGATTCACCAGCAGTCTCTAGTTGCGCGTTGAGCAAAAAACCATTTAATAATTCAGAGTTATTAATGGATGAGTTTTGTCCAATCGTTTGAATATATTTTTCTAATGAGAATCTCCTCTCCTCCTGTTGATTTATCGTAAGAGGAAACAATTTTTTTGGAGGAAATGGTGGCAAAGGTACATCCAAATCCTTCATCAATTGTTTATGCAAGTTATGCAGCTGCTTATATCGAACAGTACAATGAAACAGTCCATTGATATGTACGTTATATCCCTGTAGAATTCAAATAAGTTATTACTCAGCCAAATGACAATATTCAACACCAAGTAACTTACCAAATATGTATTGCCAGTAGTTTCGACGAATTCTTGTGTATCAGGAATGGAAAAATGCATTTTCCCAAGCTACCCAAATTTAATATCCACTCATTTAAAAGAGAATAATCGTAATTTATTCTTTTTTTTTAATTTTTGGCGTTGACCTAGATCATTGGCAAATTATTCCAAATCCACCTCAACATAAAGACTCCACAGATCCTCTCCAGTGACACATAAAAGACTATATCTTAGCAATAATGGGGAATCTGTAAACAAAGCTGTACTAATAAATCTTTTCTTTCTAGATTACACTATCCTCGCGAAGGAAGAAGCACGATATTCTTTAAAACGTCTTTCTCACCTTCTAAATACGATCCTGGTACACACTGGAATCCTGGAAAAAATCTGACAGCTGACATTCAACTATGCAACACACCCATTTCAGATTTCATGAGACTCCGACGCTGACGCACACTTTCCTCCCAGAATTTCTACACCACTGACATTAGCATTGTCAATAGTTAATGAGAACTCTCGAATTGTCAGTTCACGTAGGAGAAAGTTGCAGCCGGCATACGTCCAAGATCGGTAAGGATCAACTGACTAAGAAGGACTGGAGCGCCCAATCACCCATACCTTCTCGTCTAATGAGCGGAAACGATAATTGCGACTTCGTTTTCCATTGTATAAATGTATTCTCATTAATAGAAAGCCATTTTAATCGTTATATAGATATATTTTTACTTCTCCAATAACTAGGCGTCCGTCGCTTAGCTAAGATATCCACGTCAGACATAAATTAAAGAGTTGTGCGCTGGTGGGGATAGGTTCATTCCAGGCTTTATAAGTTCACCGCCTCAGGTTGGAGCTGATCAGTTGTAAAAGAGACTCTGTAGAGAGTATATCCTGTTCTGTATATTCGTATATCTGTAATTTTACAATTTAACGATGCTTTCCGTATATTCTTCAGGGTTTTGATGGTGTCTCATGATTTATGAAATCGTGTGAATTAATAAGTTTATTTTCGTTACCTACACTTTATGCACTTTTCGAAAAGTACGAATTTTTTTTGAATAATATTTTAAGGTAATCATTGAGAACTTACATTTTTTTTAAAGTGCAGAAGTGAGAACTTTTTGTTAGTCCTCGCAAATTCCCCCAGATAGCGCTGCTAAGCACCTGGCCTAGTTCCGGACACTCTCGCCAGATGGCGCTGAACGAGTTTATCAACAAAAATTGCATTTTTGCGAGGAGCACTTTTTGTTAGTTCTCGCAAATTCCGCCAGATAGCGCTGCTAAGCACCTGGCCTAGTTCCGGACACTCTCGCCAGATGGCGCTGAACGAGTTTATCAACAAAAATTGCATTTTTGTGAGGAGCACTTTTTGTTAGTTCTCGCAAATTCCGCCAGATGGCGTTGCCAAGCACCTGGCCTAGTTCAGGACACTCCCGCCAGATGGCGCTAACTGAATTTAGCAGCTAAAATTGCATTTTTGTGGGGCGTACTTTTTGTTAGTTCTTGCAAATCCCGCCAGATGGCGTTGTTAAGCATCTGGCCTAGTACCAGACACTCCCGCCAGATGGCGCTGAACAAGTTTATCAACAAAAATTGCATTTTTGCGAGGACCACTTTTTGTTAGTTCTCGCAAATTCCGCCAGATGGCGTTGCTAAGCACCCGGCCTAGTTCCGGACACTCTCGCCAGATGGCGCTGAACGAGTTTATCAACAAAAATTCCATTTTTGCGAGGAGTACTTTTTGTTAGTTCTCGCAAATTCCGCCAGATGGCGTTGCCAAGCACCTGGCCTAGTTCCGGACACTCCCGCCAGATGGCGTTAAACGAATTTAGCAGTTAAAAAGCATTTTTGTGGGGCGTACTTTTTGTTAGTTCTTGCAAATCCCGCCAGATGGCGTTGTTAAGCATCTGGCCTAGTACCAGACACTCCCGCCAGATGGCGCTGAACGAGTTTTTCAACTAAAATTGCATTTTTGCAAAGAGCACTTTTTGTTAGTTCTCGAAAGTTCCGCCAGATGGCGTTGCTAAGCACCTGGCCTAGTTCCGGACATTCCCGCCAGATGGCGCTGAACAAGATTATCAACAAAAATTGCATTTTTGCGAGGCGCACTTTTTATTAGTTCTCGCAAAGCTCGCCAGATGGTGCTGTTAAGCACCTCGTCTAGTTCCTGACACACCCGCCAGATGGCGCTGAACGAATTTAGTAATTAAAATTGCATTTTTGCGGAGAGCACTTTGCGTTAGTTCGTGTATATCCTGACAGATGGCGCTGCTAAGCACCTGGACTAGTTCTGGATCATTCTGGCAGATGGTGCCGAACGAATCTTATACAAATCTTCAACTAGAGATACGTTCTTGGTGAAATTATACTTCATTCTTTATTATTAAAATCGTTTGAAATCGCCATCTGTATGTTGGCCACGTTTTGAGAGCAAAATGCTAACTCATACATTTTATGAAGTGAAAGAGGGTTCCTTTTACCACATCTTCACGTACCTATCTTCTTGGCTGCGTATTATTGAACTTGTACCAGTAGGAATGCGATTCCGTAGTATTTTCTGACAGCAGTATGGACGAAGATGTCGCTTCCCACGAAGAAACGCAGCCGTGGCGTCTGTACACGTCACTCCTTGTAGAAAATGTTCAGGATTGCAAAGTCTCGCAACAGACTGAATAAGTGCGAATAGGACCGAAAAGTTTGGTCATACACGGGCTAAAAAAAAGTGCGCAACCATGGAGACTTTATACCACCAAACCAATAAGCTTGTGCAGGAGACTCAGCACTTGTTCTCTCAATTGGAAAAGAAGTCGCCTAACCTCGATCTGCAGGCTGTGGAAAATGATATACAGACAAAAATTGGCCTTATCAACAGGTAGGTTATCACTACCGTACGGATAACTAAGGATTGCGTCACGCATTTCACAGCGAGAATTACTTTACAGTAACTGCGAGAGACTTGATGTGCTCTGTCTCAAAGGACCTATATCCCAGAGGCAGAATGCCAAAATGCGAGTAGACCAATTGAAATATGACAGCCGTCACCTGACAGCTGCACTCAACTCCTGGCGAAACCAACAGTTACGCAGGCAAAGAGAGGAAGCTGAGAGAGAGGCTCTGCTTCATACACAATTTACACCAAATGACCATGTGGATATACTCATCGATCACAATGTCCAACATAATTCTAGTCTAAGGAATGCTGTACATGGAGTCGATGATCTCATACAACATGGATCAGGAATATTGGATGGTTTACGATCCCAAAGAATGACTTTAAAGGGTGCTCACAAACGCCTAATAGACATCGGCAACACTTTAGGACTTTCCAACACCACAATGAGACTCATAGAGCAAAGAGCACGTCAGGATGGATTTATTCTAGTTGCTGGAATTCTGTTTACCTGCTTAGTCATAATATTAGTAATAATTTACCTTACATGAACATTCCTAAAAAAATCCATCCGTGTAAATATATTAACATTAAAATATGCCTGTCCTGGAAGAGGAGATAAAACGTTGACACCATACAGAATCAGAAACATAAGCAAACTTGAAACACGTTAGAAACGAGAAGAGACTATATTTTTCCTAACATCTTTGCCATTTCTATGAAAATTCGCCCTGCACCGATTTAACTTTTACAGAGTTACCCACAGACGCATCCACCCATACAACCTGCTCGGTATTCAGTCTCCACTCAATTTATACGAGCTTCCTTTGTTGTGATTCTGATGGGCTTGGGAAAAAGATCCCTTCTCCACGTTAGCAATGCCCCATTGGTAGCTGTTGGTGGCCCAATGCTGCTAGGAGTGAAGGGGGATCAGTACAAGGTTCCCCTACCCATAATACCTCCCTACCACAGCGTCCAGCAAGGAAGCAAGCGAGCAACGCGATTTTTTTAAACAGCATCACTCTGCCGGTTGCTCTCGTACAGTTTAGTCGCGATGTGCCACTACAATTCTCATCCTGTGCTGTATCCTCGCAATTCTTGTCACATCAATAAGAGAAGAGAAGTTCGAGGAATCTAAGCATATTCACAACTGTCCGCCAGCCCTGGATGGGTTTGAATTCAGTCCACGTTTTGATATCCTAGTCGTGACTAGATCCACACTCATCCAAGGATATCGGACCACCAACAAGCACAAGCATATCCTTATGCATGCTACAAAGCATCAAGAATTACGCGCCGATAACGCTATGATAATCTTGTAAGGCATCTTCAAGTATTTCGATCTGTTTATTATTTCCAAGGGCCTCTATTCGACTGTGATGTATATATCAGTTTTTATAAAAGGAAAACGAGTGCTCTTGTATCCGTAGCCATGATTTTGCAATATTACAAACATTAATAAAATATTAAAATTAATGAGAGCCGTTAACTTATGAGAGATCCTTGAGTAAATTAAGGAACTCTCGTTCCCAAGCCAATGGCTTTAGGATTCCTTGAAGTTTCTTTGTGTATGAACACCTGCCGTATTTCCCCTCCACGTCTCAAGCCCTTTCTCTTTTCCCCTGGGAGCCGATCCTCACCGTCAAACCCTCTCCCCGTACTACCACTGTTCTTCCTGGATAACGGTAAAAATCCCCCTATCCTCACAGAATACGCTTCCACGAATATGTTCTCAGGCTGGGCGCTCAACCAAAGCCACCCTCACCTGCTCGCATCTGCTTTTGCATCAACTTTTTCTTTTTTTTTTTCCATCGAGCCTTACTCGATACTACAACTCCTTTCACGCCCATGAGAACCGTCCTGGGATTCAGGTATAGCACTCCTTCACAGACACGGGGCATTTCTTTGAGCTTCTCTATCTTTTTTTTGCTTTCAGTACCGCGGTACTAGTCTTTATTAATTGATCGAGAATTTTATTCGGTTAGCAGGTCAGCTGCACAGTGCGAAAATATTCTCACAAGTCGAATATTATTGTTTGATAAGAAGAAAAGGCAAATGAATCGACATAGGATATAAGAGGCGATCGACAGATATACGCCATGAGATTTCTTTTGTTTTAATTTTCTTTATGGTTTCTTTTCCACTTCGTACTTTATCAAGTACTCTGCGCCTCCAGATTCAATCGAGATAATTGTATGAGATCCTCGTCTGACACGTTGTTGATCTCTTCCAGAGCCTGCCTCACTTGTCCTTGTAATTGACCAGCTATCTTCCGTATCGTTGCGTAATTCTGCTTGATCTCCCGAATGCAAGAGAGCATTCCTGTCCAGGGTGCTGCGCTAGTATGGGCGAGATACAGTTCTCGCCATAATTGTATACTAACTGGAGCCACGCTCGGCCATATAACGCCAGGATTTGGTTCGTACAATGGATTCAGCCATTTTTCTAGTACGTCTGGTTGATTGATGTACGACCAAAGGCTACAGGTGCGTTCTGAGAGTCTCAAACGAATCCTCTCAGCTTCACTATCCCCTAGAAGTACAAGAAGAACTCTGTAGAATCTCAAAACCATCTTCTACAAGTACAACTAGTACGTACCTAGAAATGTTCCATAATTGGAGCAGTAAGCATGCTTGAATAATGCTACGAGTAACTCCGTAGTATATTCGAAGCTCATCTGGAACTGGTGGTGTAGCTGATGGAGACAGTCGAGGAAGAGCAGGAAGGTGGGAGAATGCGAAGAACTCTGAGAGTGGGAATGATACGCTCCATGACGAGTACGGGTAAAAAATGGATGACCAGCCTGTAGCCATTCACGTTCCACTAGAGCCTGCAGACCACGTACTGTTCTGCAGTCGGGATTTAAAATCGCTTGAGTCAAACTAGTCACCACCAAGGTGGATTCGCGTCCTGCACCACCTGTATTATAGTAACGTTTAATCTTGCACATTCATTTGAGATACTAGATGTTCTCTAGTGAAAGTAGTACCAACCGTGGACTAGAACAGCAGCGACTTCTTGGTGAAGACATTGCGCGGCTACGCAAGCCGCGTTAAGGGCGCTCTGGATCCCGGATAGCCAACCGCTATTTTCTAATCTAGAGAACCACTGAGAAGTGGAGCAACTGGTGTCGTTGCAAGCTTCCATTAGTTTGTAAAGACTGTCTGCCAGGTCAGAAGGTCGTGGTACAGCTTTGTGTACTTTACGCCACTGTGGATATGCGGCGTCTATTTCTGTACCTCCTCCTCTGGCTTTGGCGCTTTGGGCTTGGCTTGCAGTTCTTGTGTCCACAATGTATCTGTTGAAGTATACAATAGTACGTAATGCTTGTTTTCACATAGACGTTATTGTCTAGAAGAGTTGTACGCACCCTCGTCTTCCAGGACCAAGTACGGCATTTAGCAGTCTCTCATCTTCTTTACATCTTCTTCCTGTTGCGCCAGACATGGGTTGACTACTTCGCAGAAGGACACTCTTTAAAATAAAAATATCTTTGTTCGAAGGTATGTTTCGACAAGCTTTTTTAAATTTATATATTACACAGCATACCCCTCCTTCGTGTCTGTAACAGAGAACGGGAAATCTCCCGCCATCTCTGAAACCAGCAGACGATACTATGACTTTATCTTCTATGTGACGTGGTACTATGACTGCTGATGGATATGAATTACAGACTTTGTAATCACGGTTCAAATAACTGATCCGCCATTCATCTGCATAAGTTGCAAGCAATCTTGACCATTCAGACACTGGAGCAAACGCTGTCCAGCCATCTTCTATCTGACCCATGGAATTATTACCCGGTTGAGGTCTGTAGAAAAAAGGATATTGAAATGTTTGATCTGCAACAGAAGGAAGAATCTGCTCTTATACCCTGTCGTGTAACAATTAGAATGAATGATAATTAGTATCATCACCTAGGAATGACAAATTTTCTAAGGACAGAACAAGGTTTACAAGATCCTCTGTAGAAGCAATATCTAACTGGAGAATTCTAAAATCCTTGCACTTCAATATTATACTGCCACCAGGACCTTGGTTGTTAGATTTCTTTTCCAGGACATCAATGTTTCTATGGAATAGCTATAAAGATTTAGCGTTAGAAATATTCTATATAATAAACCGATCAACTCTTATCAATATTTACAAACTACCCAGAGTTCCTGCCCAGTATCTTGTCGAGAGGATAATATAAGCTGATGACCAGTGACACAGAGAGTTCCTTCCATACTAACATTCTTATTGTTCTCGTCACTCTTATCAGTCAGAACAACATTGTCCAACTTTGTTACCAGAATTAATTCAGCAAATTCCATAGCTACTCCAGAATTATTCACTGAAAAATATACAGAACAATCAGTCATATTGAAGTATTATAAGCGTTTGACAGCTAGATCTAACCTAATGTTATTACCTTATAAAACTACAGTTGTGATGTCTTCTAATTGAAACTTGAAAAACCCTTAGACTTATACGAATAAAATAGCCATCAAATATACGATGAATTCATTATTGACTGCGAAATTCATTGCGATTTCTGAGGTTAAACGGCAGCTGTTGTCAGTCAAGTATTATTCATTGACGATTACAGGAGTTAGTCGATAACGCAACAAGGACTGTAGCATTACCACGTGACCACGACTACCTTAAAAACTAACCCCCCATTAAAGGAACAAGAAAACAGGAATAGCAACTCGTACATTCTAATAATAAGAGAGGACCAGGTTCGTCAAGGAGTCCATATAAAATATCACTGAATAAGGCCAGTATTGACATCTACATTAAAACCACCCAATAACACCATTGTTATCGAATTTTGCAGGCTTCATAAATAGATTATCAACGTATACGCCCCACTGTGCATCCAGGATCTAAAGAGTCATGCAAAACAATAAGCACTGAACAATCTTCGGGAATTAAAAAAGAATTCCTCTAGAAGCCGTTCGTTGAGAACAAATCTAAATGCTGTCAGAATTATTATCGCATCATAAAATCTGCCAAGAGAAATCCTGCTGGCAAAAGGTAACATAAAATTCTTCAGTACAGTGATTAAAAGCATTCTCAAGAGAAGCAAGTCAAAAGAGTTCTTGTCGTTATTTATACGAGACAAGAAAATAGAAGAATATTCTCTTGACAGCTGTCAAATTTTAATATACTTCAAACGAAAGTACACCAGTCTCTTTGGGGTGAACAGGTACCGCGTGCGGGCACTAGGCCTAGGTAACCACGTGACCCTGACACTTGATGAAACTGTCAAGAGATGGCGATGCACTTGCGGGCAAGGCTGGCATAGGAAAAGGAAGGAAAGCCCTGCTCCAAAAGCAGCATAAGCCGTGCGAGTAGGAGATACACTGGCGGACTTTCGATGCCGTTTATCAAGGCGCATAGTGAGTTGTACGTACGGGAAGCCATTCTCGCGTCCTCGAGAGCTCGACCATACGCGCGATAATGGAAAATTGTACGTGAAAGCCTGTGCAAGGTGAGAACTTGCTGTTTATACTTTTTGTATACTGATACTAGTACTCATTCACTGTATCTGCAAACCACAGCCATCTCCCATTAACGTCCAAATAGTCTGACTGATAATTCTACCCTTATGTGTCCATTGGATGACCGCGCACACGTCATACAACCAGAATTCAACCCTGTTTCTTCCACCGAAAGTCAACTTCCTAGTTTCCATATACTGAGTAACTCTTTACTTTTACCTGTGATCCACAAACACCCTTCTCCTTTCTGTGCGTACTCATCTTTCACTGAAATTTGACTAAAACTTCATATATTAATTAGAACTATTACAGTTTGTTATATTTTGTATACTATGTACGTTGTTTCTGTGATTCAAATATCATTCCAATCATTTGCTTTTATATAAATAATGTCAGCCAATCTTCCAAGCCTGTCAATAAATTTGTTTTGCATGTATTTCACTGCTGATATACCGAGGCTTGTCATATTCTACAGTAAGACAAATTGTCTTTGACTCATGGACTTTTTTCTGCTTCATTGCTTGTAAAATCTACTACTGCTAGGTAACAGAGCACGCTTTTTAACTGATACAGTTCTTTTAACATTTGCTATATTAAAAGGTATATTGGCTGCTGAAACAAAAAGCAGCAACTAGACAGAAGGGAAAGAAAATATAGAAGCATTAAAAAGTTGCCATAGATGACTTAGTACAGATTAAGTTAATACATGTTCTTTCCTGATGGATAGTAGATGTTAGTATATTGAGCGAAAAGATAACTGTTTCTTCCAATTGCTTAGGTATACACTGGTGAAAGGTATGAAACAAGATGGAGTCTCTTAGCAATAATAAAGCTATTACTGAGGATATTGTCGAGAAGAAACCTAAGGAGCAGAACTTAGTGAAGGATTCAGAAAATGTGACTAAAGGTAGTAGGAATATGCTGGATACATCAACAGATGATGTGAAGGACAAGAAGTTGGAAATCATCCCTGTATCCGATAACTCAAATTGTCCCAGCAAGGAAAGTAAAAAGGAGTGTAAGTCAGAAGATATTAAAATACTGGGAACAGAGTTCAAGGAGCCAGAAAATGATTCGAAAACGGAGGAAGCCGATGAGTGCACAGCACAGGATTCACAGCCCTTAGATATAAGAATCTCATCACTACTGGCAAGTAAGGACACTAAAAACGGGGAGGAAACTCGAGTGGAGGAGGCCGCTAAAAATGAAAAGGAAGGAAAAAGAAAACGAAGAAACCCGAGGTTCGTATATAAGCAAGGTTATCCGAACCACTTTAAAATTATGTCACTGATTACAAACAGTATAACTAGCTCATGTTTTTCTTTGCAATCCCATCCTTGCTACTCAGTTTGTACAGTGTCTCTATGATCAATCTACTCAAAATACCAGTGATCAATACTAAGCAATTGTAATTTATAAAAATTAAACACCGTTTACATTCCTCGACTTAGACTACAGGTTCTAACAAAGGACGATTATTATCTCTCGACTAGTGTGTCATAATTAATAGCTCTTATCAAGGTCCGGAGAGAGACAAACATGTTGGACAATTACGATTCCAATAAAACACATTTTCCAGAGAATTCTGGACTATGCACTTGAGACTCAAGAAGAGTCCCTATGACTTACAGTGTACAAAGCGGCGACCTGTCATCTTCCGAGGACGGTACCAGGATCAAGAGGAAGAGGTCAAAGAGCGTGAGCGACGGATTCTGCTGGAGATGTCACAAGGAATCCGTGGAGGCACAGTGCAGCGCGTGTCCACGTTCCTGGCATCGTAAATGCATGGGTGGTGCACCACCGACATCGGTACAAAATTGGATATGCGGAGAGTGCGCTACCATCCTGAGGGCGGAGAACGCAGAGACACGTTCCCCAGCCATGTCGCAACTGTCCGTGGATCAATTGTGCATGTTGCTCAAACACGTGGTGGAAAGGATGCGAAACTATCCCGGGGTACGTAGACAGTATTATTTGTACGTCGCGCAGCCAGTGCGAATCTATATTACAAGACATCTCCAAGAAGGTGGAAACAAGAGATATACGGCATCCGAATAAGATAACGACCGAGCCGGGAGTAGCAGACAAATATTTCTGAGTGAAAAATATTATTCTTTGGTGGAAGAGGATTGCGATGGGTTTTTCTTATCGCGCGATTGTACACAGGCTTCTGGTAATTCTTGCACAGCAATTAATATCGAATGAGTAACAGTAAAAAAGCAGTCGCTCTCAAAACGATGCACTGTGCAATAATAATTGCACCAAATAAAACGTGCGACACTTAGCTGATACTTTGGGGCTATCAAAAAGTACGCGTACTGGAAGTATAGAATTTTAATCACTAAGAGGCCAAAGACTACTCTCCTCCCTAATTCATCTATGCCCCATGACGCAGTCCGAACCATTTTGGAAAGCAGTGGATCTGTCCGAGGTACCGAACTACCTGGACTACGTGGTGAAGCCAATGGATTTGTCACTCCTGGAGTCGAACGTCCGTGCAAAACTCTACGGAAGTACGGACGCCTTCATGGCGGACGCCAAGTGGATTCAGCACAACTGCATAGTGTTCAATACGTGTAAGTTAAGAGACTGGCAAGGCGTCTAAAAGCCCAAAGGTTAACCGGGATGCAATATTTACAGGTGGTGGAGTCTACGCGGACACGTCCAAGCTAACGAACGCTGCCCGACAGATAATAAAGGCAGCGCGACAAGAGGTTTCAGAGATAGAAGCTTGTCCTGACTGTTATGCTCACGGTAGGAATCTACCACGTCCCCAGCCGTCCTGGTTCATCGAACCTTGTCGACGACCTCATCCCCTGGTATGGGCCAAGCTCAAAGGATTCCCATACTGGCCAGCTAAGGCAATGCCCCGTGTGAACGGTCAGGGCTACGTGGACGTACGCTTCTTCGGGGCTCACGATCGCGCCTGGATACCACCTAGGGATCTCTACCTGTACTCCGAGGATCCTCCGTCGCCGTTACCGCGAAAGCGAAAGTTGGACATGGACGAGTGCGTTCGCGAGATTACGCGCCACTGTAGAAAGTTGGAATTGGCCTTTGGGCAATTTTGCTTCGCACCGCCCAAGATACAGTACAATCCCCAGGACCCGATGCAGATAAAATTGATGCTACCTAACTACGATCCTCTCCATCCTAACATCAATCCAGAGATACAGATGGTGCCACCTAAGAGGAAGTCCATACAGAAGAAACGGGGTCCGCTGTTTAGAAAGAAGGGACAGATCAGTGAGTCCCCTACAAATACCACGTCGGATTCAGCCAATGACTCGGTGGCGCAACGACTGGACTCGGGTAGTGATTGCGAAAAGTATATAGAGGTCATTAGGATAGCGAAGACATCTACACCGGGTAACAAAGCCGAAAGAACGACGTCGTCTTCTAAGGAAGACAGCGAAGTGGTGCCAACGGGAAAGAAGCAAAAGGCGCGTAGCAGAAGGAGTTCTGCGCTGGATACACGGACTTCCGGTAAGACCGGATCCGAAACGTCATCCGATAAGGATGCGCTCATTAGATTAAAACCAAGCAACGAACTAATAAACACCGTGATAACCGCCGAAGAGAGTTCAAAGGATGTTCCTGAGAAGAGAAAAGCTAACGCTACCAGGCAGGCATCAGCGGAGAAAAGACTGTCGCAAAAGGGTGGTAGAACGTCCGAGGGTGAGTCCAATATAAAGAATCCAAATTTCAAGACTTACTCTCTGCCTGGTTCACCAGTTAATGCACCGGCAGGACTCAAACCGATTAAAAATATGGTGAGAGTTTATAAGCCAAAGACGCGGATGGTCAACCAGATCAATGCTGAAATGGCGAAGGAATCAGCGACTGACACAAAGAAGATAAGAACTGTCGACAGTATAGAGTCTAACGAAACCCCGGCGGAAGTTGATGCGTCTACCAGTAACAGTTCCGTTTCTCCTGTAAGTTCTACGGTGTCTACGGCGACGCCTACTACGGTACCGGATACCACGACGAATTCAGTTCCAAGCTTAAAGGACGCTAAGCATAATAATAGTCAGGCTACTCATGTGACACCCATATCTACAAATTCCACAGTGGAACAACCTCTGGCATTCTTCTTCCTGGTGAACAACAGCAAGACCGAGCTCAGGAAGAGGCCTGCCCCCATAGAAAACAATGTCCCCAGTACAGAAACTTTGGCAATAGTAAAACAAGAACCCAGAGATCATCACACGTCGCCCCAATATGCTCAAAAGAGAGAAAGTAAAGCCCGGAAGTCATTCCCAAACAAACCCCCGGTCTATCCTCAAATAGCACCACGTTCTCCGCCGAAGGCGCCATCCAGTTCACCGGATGCAATGGTATACATTCCGGGTCATAGGAATGAGAATGGATTGGCTTACCAGCTACCGCCACCGGAAGCAGGACCTCTCAGTGCACAGCTTCATCGTGGAGCACAAGAGCTGGCACGGCGAATGGCCCAGCTGATGGAGGAGGCCCTGAGGGAGTCGGCGCAGACTGGTCTAAATCCTCAGGACGATCCTGGTGACAATGGACAAGCCACAATACATTTTTTGAGATTACAAATTGAACGCATGAGATGGCAGCACCAGCAACAGCTAACAGAGCTCAAACATAATACAGGTGAGTTTATTCCATTCGCAAAAATCATCTTACCCACTTTGGTAACTTCGTCTTACCCAACATTTTTGTCCTCATCCTCGCAGACCTGACCCTCAGAGAGATGAGAGCCAGCTTAGAGGCAGAGAGACATCGTGCCGTGGAAGAGGCACGACGTCAGGCCGAGGAGGAGAAGTTACGGTGCGTAGAAGAGACAAAACGGAAGCAATGGTGCGCCCTCTGCGGGAACGAGGCACTGTTCTACTGCTGCTGGAACACAGCGTACTGTGACTACCCTTGCCAACAGGCCCACTGGCCGTCCCACATGAGAACCTGCGCCCAGAAACCTCCCCAAAATGCAATCCTAGGAACAACCGCGACAAACTCCAACAACAATCAGCAGCAGGTGATGCCTCGGCTCCTGATAAGCACGCAACAAGCGCCGCCTAACGTATGGGGGGCCTAGAGCCAATTGGTGTAAGTCCCCGAGTGGTCGCAAAGAAAGAAACGAAAAGAAAAAAAAACAGGCACGAACTAAATTACCTTGTAAGGCCCACTTCTTTTTAAATCGTCTCTTCGTTCTTAGCAACTATAATCATTTCACTTCTATGTCGAAACGCACGTGTCCGTCACTCGTGCTTTTTAATTACTTACAATGACTATTAAGCTGTCGTTTAATAGGATAGTCTGTCCAAGGCGATTACGTATCTAGTATTGAAGCACCTTATAACTTTTTCTACGTAAAATAAAGCATGAGTAAAATATGTACCTCAAACGTTCAAGTTACAAGAACAAGAAGAAAGAAACCTATTATATAAAGATATCAACAAGAGACCTTTCTCTTTCCTTGGTCTGAACAAATAGATCCTCAATATCATGAAGGATCGTTTCAATTTCATATGAAATGTATACAGAGAATAGTTACTGATACTTTCGAATGACTTACACTATTTAAGCTCTGGACCCTTCGACGGTTTTGAGAATAAAGAAAAAAAGAAAATGTCTTGGCAATCCACTCAGATTCAAAATATAAAAGAAAGAGAATCCCTGCAACCCTAACAATCACCGCGAAGGGTACCAGGGAATATCTCACGAGTGAGACTCCCCAAAGCCCCTGTGTGCGTCCCATCTCGAAATTCAACCTATGCACCCCACCCTGAGAGTATTGTAACGCATCCCTGTATTTTTCAGAATGGTAATAGTGCCAAGACGCGCAGCCCTGCTGGCAGGGTATACACCCTACAGAATGGTGAGTTAAGAGTGATGCAGACTTCCTCACCCTGTACGCCGCACGCGTTACCCATCAAGGCACTAAAGGTTCACCAGCACTGAATCACGTTTCACTCATTAAAAAAAGAAAAGACAAAAAACTGTCCGACGCCTATACCAGAAACGTTGCTCCAGAGGAGACAAATAGCAAAAAAAGGAAAACAAATAAACACTACAAACTGTTTTGACAATGCATTTTAGTATGTCGTTCACATTGTAAATTCGCTATACAAAAAGAATTGATAAGCAAAGAATTCTTACTTTTAAAAAAGAATGTTCGTCAAACGTAAAACAAACTAAAATTAATGTGTAATTTAGAATTAATGCGTAATGATAAATGTGAAAATTTCCCTTTTCTTTTTTATACACATATATAAATACTATTCATGCATTTATCTACGAGAGTGTGGTACTTACTGATTCTCTAGGTATACAGGATTGTACTGACCGTACCTGTGCCTGACTCTAAGCAGACTGTACCTTCGTAGGATTTCTCTTGTTTACGTTTTTCTCTCTTCCTTCAGTTAATTCTAGTAGCGCGAAGATTCATAGGTCTATGGGTGAAATATTGTCCGCAAAGAAAAAAAAAAGGATAATAAGAATAACAACACAAAGAGAAAATAACGAGTTTTTAAGGAATGATTGATTAGTTAATGGAATATCGAACAACCTTTCTGGCAGCGACGTTGTAATCCCGTGTAGATATGTACCCGTTATAATTATAAATAATTGAGTTAACGCTATCACCTTTTTCGTATCAAAGGCATACTATTGGGCTTAAGCTCAGACTCAAACATTCATTATTGCTCGCAGTACTATTAATAAATAAATAAATAAATAAAAAAAGAAAACCGTAGGCTATCGTTGTTATGTACCGTAAAACGAAAACGATAATACATTTTATTTCTTAACAATGACGTTCACGTTATTCCTCTGTATATTGTTAATAATTATTATTCTCTTAATGCTTCAACATTTTTCCCACTTTGCAGTTACTCTTCAACTTACGTTAAAGCGTGAAGTAACGTTCATCAATTTATGTTGATGTTCATAATATGACTCTAGATGCAGTTGTACAGGATGGGGAATTGCTGTTTTTTTTTGTTTTGAAAGTATTCTAAACGATGCTGAACCAATTTCAGTTGTTTTTATACAGCTTATTTTTATTCACTTGCTGATGTTTACAAGCTTACTTAGCCTTCTTGCTCTTAATCTTTCTCATGTAGAACTCGAGTTCTTTGCCTTCAAGAATGTAGCCATCAGCTCTGCCACACTGTCCAGGCCTGCTGGCCACGCAAGCTAAAAACCACATACTTCATTTACCACACTATCCACTCACCCCACATTATACAATTTTAAATGCATACTATTCGATTAGAACGTTTGAGGTTATTACGTAGTAAGAATCAACTTACCAAGAACTCGTCCAGTAGCGAATTGCTCTTCAAGGGCGGGCTCGACCTTGGCGAATCGTTGTCTGGCCTTGTACTTGGCCTCGGTCTTCTTCGACCTCTTCTTATTCAGAATTTCTTCTTCAGCTTCAGTCTTTAATAGAATAAAGATTGAATTATTGAAGTGTTGTGTAATATTTATTGAGTTAGTTATTATTATGATTATATTAAAGAACTCACCAGCTTAGCACCACGCTTGCGGCCAAGGGGAAGGATATAGTGGCTTTCGTACCACTGTCGGAAAGGTGTGGCATCTATGGTGACAATTGCATTCTTTACCAAGGTCTTTGTTCGTACCAGCTCGTTGTTTGATGCATTATAGACAACATCGATGATACGAGTCTTACGAGTGGAGCATTCAGAGCCCCATGAGAAATTGCCTGTATCCAGACGGAGTGCTCTGAATTTTTTGTTTCCTCCTCGTGTACGGACCTTGTTAAACATAAAATGATAAAAAAAGGCTTTAAGAAGCTGATCTTTTATAACTATACAAATGATCTGATATTATTTAAACATCAGTACGCTGTGGGAAATTGTCATCACGACACTCAGAGTAGGTAAGGATATCATCATGATCTTGATAAAATAATATTAATAATTTCTAATACACGTAATGAAGTAACAAGACTCACAGTGTGAATACGTTGAGGTCCAAGCTTGGTATTGGCAGCTGGACGTCCTAACTCAAACTTCCTCTTCTTACGCAGAGGCTTCCTCTTGCCTCCGGTGGCTCTCCTCTTATGCCAGTGATCCCGCGAGATACCTGTGAAGAATGATATATAAGATAGGTACTATAAATGATCAAACAAGAAAAACCATCATGAGTAAAATTCATCTCATGAAACGCCATTGTTATGATTTTTCCATTTAACAATAACAAGTATATAAAGAATAAATTATAAACGAAATATCAAAATGCATCCCACAATTTCTCTAAAGTACTTATATACGTCAAAGATACAGTACAATAACTGTTCCTCACTGTACTACCGAAATAACCAAACTTTTACCGGAGCCATTAAAATACGAGCAGGTAACCTAAAAAAAATCTGTATCATTTTAATTCATAATACATTACCAGCTGGTAAAGAAAAAACTCTATCGACAAGAACTGTGCAAGAAATTGCAGGTATAAATTTATTTCATCAATAACAAATAGTATAACTAGGGAACACACGTCAAATCATCAAAACACTTGGAAGCGTCGACAATCACTATGGTTTTTACAATTTTATATTAATAATTATAGTTTCATATAACTGCAACCACACAGCCTCAACCCTCAGGTTCGTTTTAAGAGATTTGATTTATTTGAGTATGTAGAGATAACGTGGATGTACTTCGATAAAGTTAAAGGAGCATGAAACCAGCTCACTCACCCATCGTGCAGAGGTAAAAGAAGTATAGAGACTCCTTGTGCTAACGGCTCTGCCGTAGACTTCCGGCGACTAACCAGCGACTTCCTTTAGCAATGGCGCCATCTGTAGCAATAAAATTGGTAGCAATAACGTATCTATTCACAATAATTTTTCAACGTTAAACTCGGGCACAATGTTTATGGATTTTCTTCTTCTTTTTACCCTTTATTGCTTTATTTTTAATGAGACCTGTGTCCCATGCAACGTAATGCCTGAAATAATAATTTACAAGCATACGGCATAAAAATAGTGAAGACACAAGTACCAGTATAGCAACTATCATTATGTTTACACGATGGTCTTGTTTAGTTAATACTGATCTAAAGAAATTGACAAATCATAGACATTTCTACTTGTAAGAAATATTTGAGATTGGTCAATTTCTTTAGACCAGTATTAACTAAACCGGTTTAAGACCGCCGTGTAAACGGAGTTCATGACATGCAGAAGATACTGCACACAATTAAAAATTGCGCCAAGACAGTAAACGAATTGGATTGGTCAATTGAATGTAATCTTGTACAGTTTTAAAGATTGACCAATCAGATGTACTTGTTCCTTCAGTTTTCACTGAGTGGTAGTTTTTAAATTACACCCCAATGTTTAATATATAAGAATGAAAACGCTATTCAATTTCATTACTGCTATTTAGATAAAATGTACATACTTCAAGCGTGTTACTCGCAAGACTTCATCAAGAATTAGTCAAGAGGAAGAAAAGGGAAATTAACAGACGTGCGTCGTAACAGTTTGCGTTATACTCTCGTACTCGAATAAGTAGGTACATAACAGTTTAATAATGATCTAACGATATTTACATTATTGTTTTGCAATATTTGTATTGTATTGCTTATAGTAAAATGTTTTTTTTGTGCAGGACTCCTCAAGGAAAAGATGAGTTATGTTAAAGGATCCATTTATTGGCATATATGTTGCCCAAATGCATCGCGAAATGCGGAACTATGAGATGGCAAATGCCATGTATAATACTATACTTGATATGAAACCCAATAGCTGTTCCATTTATTTGAAATTAGCTCTTGGTTTTATTCGCTGCAAGGAAGCTAATAAAGCTCGCCAATGTTTGGATTATGTAGAGGAAAGGACACCTAATGATACTAGGTATCTTCATTACAAAGGAATCTACCTTCAGAAATTTTTGAACTACAAAAAGGTTTGTCTATATGTACTTATCAACGCTATGATTTTTTTATATTTTAATTTAATTTTTATTTAAAGGGAGCTTTGGAACACTTTGAGAAAGCAGGATCCTTGCTGAATTTTATATCCGATTTATCATACCTGGAGCTAAAATTGCAAATGGCTGCTGGGGCGTATAATCCAATTCCATATTTGGAAATTATGTTGAAAAGATATGAAGAACTTGGAGGGTACAGACTTCAAGTAATATTGTTGAACATGGGAACATATATGTATTCCGTACATGACGAAAAGAATGCTTGTAAATATTATCTACAAGCTATTGAAATCGATCCACGATCTAAAATATTACGAGTGAGTATATTAAGTACATATCTATTTTTCAGCATATCCGTCCTTACAATTAGATATTTTTCATCTAACACTATTGGATTTTCAGAAGTTTTATTCCCATGTTACTTCTTACGTAAAAAACATATTAGAAATACTCAACATGTTTATTATACCAATCCTGAAAAGTCAAAAAAATGTTGACAAACAGACTTCTTAAATGGTCAATATTGCAAGCTGTATGGAACTGATGAACATACATTGGTGTAATAGCAGATGGAAGAAATTGCGCTTTCATAACCGAAAAGACGTTTCAACTGAGACGGAAAAGGTTCTAAACTGATAAATTTACTCCAAAGAAATATTAAAACCCTTACATAAAGATTTTTATATTTTATAATCGTTACGATATTGATTTATATACTTTATCGTTGTTGTGTGATTAAACATCCATTAAATATTAAAATATTTTGTTTATGAAATGACAAGAGTATCATTAATATTCGTAAACCAGTATTCATAATTTTTGTAACTGAGTAAGGCAATGAAAAACCTTCGAAAATAAATTAAATTAGAAAAAAAATGTATTACTCCTTCCCAAACATATTCTAGTAAGTTAAGTTCTTCGATGGGTTTGATGGTCGCATTATTGAAAAGTGTAAAACAGAAATATATTATATACAGGAAATGTCATCACGGTGGATTCATAATTATAGAGTTTGTCACACATTAATCTATCTATTCGCAGTAATTTTTTAATGTCAACCTCGGCACAATGTTCATGGATTGTAATTCCTGAAATAGTAACTTACAAGCATATGGCATAGAAATAGTAGAGACACAAGCACTGGAACGGCAACTATGACACCAACCACTGTAAGCCATAAGACCACATGTGTTGCAAATATCAACATCAAATGCATCACTAGATATCATCAACCGTTCAATAAGCATCATACTGGCACCATAGCCTATCAAACAATCGCGTTCCATTTCGCCCAATCTAAGACCACCTTCTTTTGATCTTCCTTCTGTTGGCTGACGAGTCAATACTGCCCTGGGACCACGAGCACGGGCGTGCATTTTGTCCTGCACCATATGCTTTAGTTTCTGATAATACACCTAAACAAAATAGAAGTAGTAGAAGAGCTAAACACATTTATAATGATTTGATAGCAATACTTACTGGTCCGGAATAGATATATGCTTGCAGTGGCTCCCCTGTGATACCTGAATAGAAGAAATCTTTGCCCAAGTAATTGTAGCCTTGCTTCACAAGTTCTTCGCAGACATCCTCAACTTTAGAGCCACCAAATGCTACAAAACATTAATAGTTTAGCCAATAGTTCATTCTGTTTCGTCATACGAGATGATTAGTACAAAGATGTTACCTGTTCCGTAATGAAATTCTCCTTTCAACACTCCAGCTTTACCAGCAAGTAATTCAATAAGTTTTCCAACTGTCATTCGGGATGGAAATCCATGAGGATTCATGATCATGTCAGGACATATGCCAGAATCATTAAATGGCATGTCTTCCTGTTCGACAATTAATCCTATCATAATGAAAAAGTAAATTATTTCGTAATGTTCGGTTTATAGTTTCCTATCTGATTTGAGATCTCATCAAAATTCTTACCAGTTACACCTTTTTGGCCATGTCGACTACTAAATTTGTCACCAATCTCAGGCCTTCGTGTTTGTCGCAACAATAACTTTATCAAAAAAGCATCCTCCGCATTACTTGATATCATAACTTTCTCCACGTAAGCTGGCACTGGTCCTTTGAACACTACTGGAACTTCTCGATATTCTGGTTGTGTCTGAACATTACCAGGATTTACAGGACTGATCGTAGCTGCTGGCATAGATTTATTAACCATAACCTTAAACAAGTATAGAAACCCTAACTGTAGTCAGCAATACTAAAAAATATATTTAACAATAAAAAAAATGTACCTTGCGATTCTCAACCATTTCACCAGGTGCAGCAATACCATCTGTATCAATAATGTCATGTTTCCATGCAGGCTTTTTAGTGTTAGCATCAATGAGTGGACCCATTATTCTATCATAAGTTTGATTAGCGTATCTCTTTAAAGTACATTTGGCATTACGATAAACTAAACACCTTCCATATCCTCTATCGATGGATGCTTTATTGAGTATAAGAGCATCCTCAATATCATAACCACTGTATGACATAACAGCCACAATTGCATTTTGTCCAGCTGGCAATTTGTCAAAGTTAATTAATTCGATTGTTCTTGACTTAACCATTGGTGCTTGTGGATACACTAAATTGTACATTAGCGTGTCGATTCGATTACGTTGATTATAGCCTATGGTTCCCATAGCCTGTTTACCCATAGCGCACTGATAAGTATTTCTTGGACTCTGATTATGGTGTGGATATGGTACTAAACCAGCGCAGACACCAAGCAAAGTAAATGGCTCTATTTCTAAATGAGTTGTTCGCATGTTTATAAATGTTTCATTAAATGCAATAGAGCTGTCATTCTCCTCATTAACGTCCAGGTATTCGATCATACCTAATTGATGAAGGTACTCGTTTAAAATATTGAAAAATCAATCTTACATTTATTACTATTCAACTGCGGTTAACTTACCATCTTGTAAAAAATCTTCAAAAGTTCTCACACCTTGTTCTAGGAGTTCGATGTGTTCTGATTGCACTAGAGATTCACCATTCTTGACAATAATATAAGGACGACACAATCTACCCCCGTCTGAACTGATTTGCACGCATCTGAATTAAGGAAACGATTACGATTTCGTTATTATTGTTGCTAAAGATAATTGCAGTGAAATCTAAAAATTTACCTGTGTTGATGCTGAGGATATATCGACACAAATCCATTGATTAGACCTTTCCGACGTAATAATCGAAATACGTTTACCAGTCTTAAATAGTTCTTGACAATACCCAAAATGTTGCCGTTTAAAAATACCATGTAAACATCCTTGTTATTTATTTCCTCGCCACCCAGTATGTTGACGTTTTCAACACCGAGATTAAATGCTAAACGAATGATTGGTTCTTCCTCAACTTCCGTCGTTATGTGAGTCATGAGTGCTAAGTTTTTAACTAATCCACAACCCTGTTAATTTGATCGGTAAATGACAGTGTAAATCTTGAGAATTAGAAATACTTAGATCAGATAGATTCATTCAATTGTACTTACCTCTCCTTCGGGGGTGTCACTAGGACAAAGCATACCCCACTGCGAAGGCTGCAATGATCTAGGTCCTGAAACTTTTCGACTTTTTTCAAACTGCGAATTCACCCTGGTCATCATTCCAAGAGCGGAAATATACGAGAGTCTTGAGAGCACTTGAGTTACGCCATGACGTTCCATTTTAAATCTCTTGATCGTCCAGTTCCCCTAAAACTCAAATCATCTAATTCTGCTTGGATGTCAGATATATTGGAAATGTATTATTCGACAATTTACTTACAGATGATATTGCAAATGCCAGACCATTGGTTATTTGATCCTGTCTCATGTGCTTTACGATGTCAAATTGTGCTGCTTTTATTTTCGGTATATTCTTATCTGCTATTTGCTTCAACTGAAAGGAAAAATTATATTCCACATATTATTTGAGAAAAATTGTCGATTCTTATTAATTATTTACCTCCCAGTTAAATCTCTTGAACAGATCTTCAAACATAAGCGATAATAAAGATCCAGCTAATTCCAAACGCTTGTTACCGTAGTAATCCCGGTCATCGACTAATTTGCCATCGCACTGAGCTTGCATCACTTTACGAATCATTAGGGCAATGTAAGTTGCTTTCATTTTGAAGTTGAAATCGACAACCTTCGGAAAAAATTGTTTTGCTTTGCTAATTGTCAAGTATCAGAGAAATTTTTATTGTATCCTAACTTACGGGAACGTGAGAAAGAACGTTTGTAGCCAAAGTATCTTTCATTTCATCGACCAAACTTGTTTTCAGTACTGGAAATCTCTTTTGCTTTCTTTTGTTGCTGAGATATCTATAATTTTGTACAAGTGTTAATTGTACAAAGTTCTAGTACTAGGCGATAATTAAAACTTCACTTTAGATATAGAATACCTCAACGCTTGACTCTGTGTGAATACATTAAGTATATGGCATTCTTCTAAGCTCGGTGAAAACTTTTTCATAAATTCTTCTTCAGTACCAATTAACTGCATGATTTCTTGATCACAAACTATACCCATTGCCTTAAATATTATTGTTACGGGAATATCCTAGGTAATAATATTCTGTTATATTTAAATTGATTGATAATTTAAACAAAAATTTAATTGGAAACAAAACTACTCACGTCTTGGAATATATTATGTCTCATGTAATATTTTCCAGCTTTGCCAACAATATTAGTTTTGGTCTTCCGTTCGTGTGTGGAACTGTTACAAGAGCTAACAATGCAACCTCTACTGTCTTCTTCCAAGATAATTCTGTTTCGCGACATTTGCTCTTGAATCAGAATGACTTTCTCCTGACCATTGATAACGAAGTAACCACCAGGGTCATGAGGACATTCATTCATTTTTGCAAGCTCAAAATGTGATTTATCAGCGAGTACACAGTTTGAACTTCTGAGCATAATAGGCATCCTATTCGATAAAGATAATAAGTAAACATGGTCTCTAAGAATGATGCAACTACGATCAAATAAAAATGCTTTTGTATAAATATATACCTGCCAATTAATAAATTACTTCTAATAATACGTTGATGGCCCCTGGTATATTCAATATCCACTGTTATTGGAGCAGAATAATTTAAATCTCTCAAACGGCATTCATGAGGTGTAGTTGATCGAGTTACATTAAAACTTTCTTCAACATCTGGAGTACCCACGAATACATTTAAATACCTAACACAAGTATAGTTAAACCCCAAGCTACTAACAATTGTTTTATACATCACAGGTAAGCATACATAATGTTATAAACTAAACTCTACTTACTTCACGTAAAACAAGGGATCGGCATCACTGAGAACTTTTTCGTTCGCTTTGATAATCTTTTTTATGTCAACATTAATAAAGTAATTGAACGAATCAATGTGTTGCTTCACCAATCCCTTTCCTTTCAAAAATGCTGGTACTAATTTCCATTTGTCCTATGCAGAAAAAGATAAAGTCAACTACATTAAATTAATGCAAGGTAGGAAATAACATTTTATAAATCGTTAAATAATGAAAAATACAAGAGCCGCTACAAAAGTACAACTTACCTGTATATGCTTAACAACTTTATTATACTTCTGTTCAAGCTTTATATTTTCGAGACCATTCATCTTCATCTCCCCCATTTCGATTATCTTTGTAAATTTCGTATAGAAATATTATATAAAATCAAATATGAATTAGAGTAACACCGTACAACAATCAACGGTACACTACCCGATTTAAGTTAACCTCAAAATTCACTTCACTCTGTTACACTAGTTGACATATATATGATCGTAAATGCAGGTTTGGATACCTGTTTATAATACTTTAGAATACCAGGAAAGTGGTGCCCCCTCAATCTAAATACCGTATCAGCATCATCTGTACTAAGTTTGCCGGATACTTTTAGCTTTAAACATTTTTTTTACTAATCGTTTGGTGGTGATTGGTAGCCCAGCTAGAAGCTTTGGTAGTTAATAGTTTTTCGGAAATATTAAAACCAAATTTTAGCGATAAATTAGGCTTTTCCCTTAAGCGGAAAATTTCGGAACTACGTAACAATTTACTATGCGTAAATACATTACCTATGTCAAATTTAATTTAACGCAGCACAAAAATATATTAATTCTAAGTGCTCGATGTGACCTATTCCCATTGGTATCTGTAATATTAAATTATTATTAGTATCTCGTATTCTTCCTCTCATGTTACTTTTCATTGAATTAAAATCCTTCACCCATTCTTTGTTTCACAGAATTTTCAACGATCACAGCGCCATTTAATTACAGGCAGGCTACGAAAGAGTTGCAAATACACTGTCAGATGATAATGTTTACACAGTATTACTAATTTAATTTAAGATTATATACCTTGTTACAAAAGAATGCAATGAAAACATTCTTGTACGTAAAATATATGCATGTCTCCAGAGTAAGAACGAAATCTAATATCATAACGAATAAATATAAACCACAAACGTATAAGTTCAACTTATTGACACAGTTTTGTTATCAGAAAGCTACGTTAGACGTATTACCACACACGAATATAATTGACTTATTATCATATTTCAGTAGTCTCCAACTAGTAGGTACTCTTGCTTCTTCCACGAAAATGAATCGTTTGACGTATCGTTTTGGTTTAAGAATAGCTGCTCTTTCGAGTTTCACAAGAAATAATGAAGTGCGTAATGTCCGATTCTTGTCTCAATATTATCCAATTGACGAGAACATCTTTGGGCTCACAGAACAACAAAGGGAGGTTAGTTGTCTGCTGTTTTCTGCAAATCAGCCACAATAATGCGTTATCAGATAAGAATACGATCGTACAATTGCAATACTTATGGAAAACAGAGCCATTACAATCGAGCGTATTGTACAAGTATGATATTTACAAGTAAATTAATACTACTGTTGATGTTTTTTCATTTTTTTCTAGTTACGAACGACGATTTTCAACTTTGCTCAAAAGGAACTTGCTCCAAATGCTTCTGAGATAGACAGGAAGAACCAGTTCGATGACCTGCGAGTAGGTACAAGCGTGGGAAATACTTCGAAAGATATTTGAATAATAGTGTCTATCGACTAATACCTCATCATATGTCACAAACTGATAACCGGTCTTAAACAGGAATTTTGGAAGCGATTGGGAAAACTAGGACTATTAGGAATAACAGCGAAATCGGAATACGGCGGTTCAGATGGCGGTTATCTGGACCATATTATTATCATGGAAGAACTCAGTAGAGCTTCCGGCGGAGTAGCTCTTAGTTACGGCGCGCATTCAAATTTGTGTTTAAATCAAATTCACAGAAATGGCACAGAGGAGCAAAAGCTGAAATATCTGCCAAAGGTAGTAACAAGTGTGCCTAAAGAAATAATATTTATAGTAAAATGCTCAACATAATCTCAAAATAAATTTTTTAGTTATGCAGCGGCGAGCATATTGGAGCGTTAGCTATGTCTGAAGCGGGATCAGGATCTGACGTAGTTTCCATGAAGCTCAAGGCCGAGAAAAAAGGCGACTATTATATATTAAATGGAAATAAATTTTGGATCACAAACGGACCGGATGCTGACACTCTCGTTGTTTACGCGAGAACAGATCCACATGCGAAGAAGCCGCAGCATGGAATTACAGCTTTCATTATCGAAAAAGATATGGAGGGCTTCAGTACAGCTCAAAAGCTTGACAAGTTGGGAATGCGTGGTTCTAATACAGCTGAATTGGTTTTCGAAGACTGCAAAGTACCAGGTAAGCTCGTACATACCAATCAGACACATCTTCCGGTTTGTCTATACTAACATTATTCGTTCTTACAGCTGGGAATATTTTGGGAGGATTGAACAAAGGAACTTATGTCTTGTTCAGTGGATTAGATTTGGAGCGATTAATTCTGGCTGCTGGACCTCTTGGGTAACGATATTCTTTTTCTTGACAGCTATACGACTTTTATGAAACGCCTAATTAAGAATTGGAGATTTGCCAATTTTAGCAATAGAACAAACTTTAGGTTGTTTTTATTAACACTATTTTCCAGGCTTCTTCAAGCTTGCTGTGATGTAGCATTCGCATATGCTCACGCGAGAAAACAATTTGGAAATTCTATAGCTGAATTTCAATTGATCCAAGTAATTACCATGCTGATTTAATTCCTATGAGAATTTACCTAGAAAATGTATTAAAAAATCTATACGCCTTCCAGGGAAAACTGGCAGATATGTACACTAGCTTAAGTAGCTGCAGAAGCTACTTATATACCATAGCAAGAGCCTGCGACGCTGGACATATAAATGGCAAGGATTGTGCAGCAGTTATTCTATACTGTGCTGAATCTGCAACCAAAGCAGCTTTAGATGCTATCCAAATACTAGGTACAGTACTGTTAAACCAAAAAATCAACATTGCTCCTCATTGATTTTCTTATAAATTTTTCAACCAGGAGGAAACGGATACATAAACGAATATCCAACTGGACGTTTATTGAGGGATGCAAAGCTGTACGAAATTGGTGCTGGAACAAGTGAAATTCGTAGAATGGTTATCAGCAGAGCGATAAGCAAGCAATATTTGTAAGCAAAGAAAAGATAATTGTACAAACCTACAACGAGAGTGTAAGAATTCAGTTTTTCTACTATCAATACAATTTATGCATAAATTCAATTGTGTTTTTGATTTATATATCTGTATGGATATGTAATATATATTATTGTGTCTTTTTAAAGCACTCGACCCTGTCATCAATCCATTATTAGCGATTAGAACGATCCACATAGTCAGTGTGTCGATCGCACGACATTCCTCAATTAATAGGTCATCGTCATTGCGCATTGTACAATTGAAGAACGTCGATGAGATGTTTGCATTGTACATAACTATATACATTAACTAAGGTATACAATTTTTCTAGGAATAAACGAACAAGCTTTAGCTGCTAATTGTACAAATTGAGTCACTAGAACAGGGATGCACTAAAGTCTATGATTGATTAACCTTTAGCGCCATAGGTTGCTAATTTAAGTGTCGAAACGTACATACTCTATTTCTCGCACTCACTGACTCTGTCAGTTTCTTCTCATTTAAACTCATTAATCAGAGTGCCGCCAAAGTAATTGGATCGGTAGAACCCGGAAAGAGTATCTGATTAATCGAAGCGAGCGGTGAAATTGATGTGAATTTGTAAAAAAAATAAACAAATAAAAACAGTACAAGCAAGCAATAAATCCCAGGAAAGAGAAAAAATACATAAAGGGGCTTTTCAACCGAGGAAATAAAAATCAAGATGGCGCTGAAATTTAGTATTGGCAACTTTTACGAAACATACGTAAGTCAATAGATCATCCATGACATACATATTAGAGAAAATGAAATATCATTTTGATGTAAAATCTCAATACAGTTTCTTAACAATATGTACCTTTGCTCAGACAACTAATAAACATTGTATATAAATAATTTACTAAATAAAATCCCTACAGATCTTTTTTACAAAACGGAAGAACCCATAAGAAACCACACTGATCCATATACACAGCGTGTCGAAATTCAGAGTCGTCTCGCTAGCAGTTCTTTCATTTCCATCAACAGTTAAGCAAATCTCATCAAAGAATCCGAACGCAGTAATCCACGACAAAAATAGCCAGTTAATTAGTTAACATGTAATAAATAAACGTCAGGAGTATATCCATCGCGCAATTCGACCATGCGAATGTAAATACACAGTGAGGAGATAAAAAATAGAAACGTAGGAGGAAAGAAAAATAAAAAAATAAGTCACTCTCCCCCTATTCTGCATCCTTCCCCAGCCACCCCACTGCACCCCTTCTGAAGAGCACACGCCCTCTTGCTATAAACATACATGAATACCAGAGAAATGAGTGCAGCCAGAACAATACATAGCAGTATGCCAATTTGAAATGGGGCCAGAACGGTGGAGATCGAGTTGTCAGTTGGGCAACGAGCCTGGGACTAAAAACCTGTCAAAGTTAAAGCTCCTTGCTTTTAGTCCTCGTTTGACAGTATCGATAATACAGTCACCGACACTGGTTGTACGGATAAATATTAATTCATTAATACACGGCTAACAAATGTCCTAGGAGTGACAGACGTGACGGTTTTGTTTACAGAAAAAAAGAAAAAAAAAATCCTGATTAAAGATCTTTTGATTGTAACGCAAACGATAATAATAAAGAAGATAATTCTGTAATTAACAGTAATAAGATTTGAATTTACCGCGTAAAATAGCACTCGGAGTATGACGAAAAAGCAAACGGTGATCGTTAAGTTGCGTAGATCAAGTAGGAGTCAACCCTGGGGTATAAGAATCGTTGGTGGTGCTGATCTTGGTACACCGATTATCGTCACCCGCGTGAGTTTGATGACGATGACTAATTTCTTTTTTTTTTTTAATTTGTACATATACTTCAGGATCAATCCAATGTATTGATTGTTGAACGGCTGGATTGACTGCACCAAGTGAATTTCCCGGATCTATGTGCTGCGTTCTTTATTTTCATATGAGCGATCTTGGTTCTGTTTCAGTCGGAGAACGAAGAACTCCAGAAGGGTGACGTGATCAAGAAAATCGATGATTATGACGCGCGCGATGTCCGCCACGTGGACGCGCAGAATCTTCTTCAAAAGTCAGAATCTGTAAAGCTTGTCGTGGAAAGGTCTGAGCCGATCGGAGAGAGTCCATCACGTACTCCATCACGTACTCCGTCACGTACTCCGTCACGAACTTCATCACGAAATCACACCCCACAGCTTCCGGTTGTCGAATCAAACGTTGATGAGAACAAGGCGGCGGTTGATAGTCTGTCAGAATTAAATAGATCTCATATTATGGTTTGAATTTTTAACGCTTTCGCGCGCTTTTCTCAGGTCACATAATTTTTGTCATTTCTTCACTTTTAACCATCATTTCCTTTATCAATTTCGATATCATGCATTGTACACTACACTACACTATTGAACACGCAAGGGCTTAATTTGTACATGAATTAATACATTTAATTAATCATAGTCTAGTGTAGTAGAGTCATTCTTATATTTTACATGTACAAGTTAGACCCTGATGGATGCCGGGCCTTTTTAGCTACTTAATTAATAAATATTTGTATTTTACGTTTATTAATATACTTTTCTTGTCGTGGCATTTAGGCCAAAGATCACCAAGCCAAAAGTATTACCCAAGAGTCCAGTACCACCTGTGGAAGAATACAGGCCGTATTCACCGGATTACTTCAACCCGCCTCATGATCATCTTGATGAAGTACGCGAAGAGAGAGTTTACCTAGAACAGGTATTTTTGAATGAATTTTTAAACATACAAAAATTGAAATTATTAACTATACGTAATTTAGAAATATTTTAAGTGCTAAGAATATTCTGGTATTTCTTGAAAACAAAGCTGTGTCCTTTTGGCTCAAGAAAATTACAAAGGAAAACTGTCACGGATGATTTTATAACGAGAGACTTTTTTTTTTGAGTATATAAAAAGAAAGATGGTATCACAGCATACTTCACGTTAAGGATTGGTCCAGACGAGGTCGTAGATTGACAAGCTACGGCTTTAACGAAATTACGCGAGCAAACACCAAACTACATCTAAGTATAGAACTGTCGAGCGCCATATTGAATCCGATCCGTGAACGTCCAAGCTCGATTTCATCCTGTAACCCATGACGCAGTAACAATTTAACAAAATTTACAAAAAAATAATACTGCATTTTTACCAGTTATTAAAAAAGAAAAGTGTCCCGCTTCTGTTTGCTTCTCTCCGCAAATCTTATTTTTGCCACAGACTTGAGCAAAGAAGTAAACAGGTCGACAAGTAGGTGTATACAAAAAGTAAAAATATTATGTTGATAAAAAAAATAGCTACGCACTAACTAAAAGCAGATAGTCGATTCTCATAATTTAGAAAAAGATAGTACAGTTTTATTATAAGTGTATATTTGGTTATCGATGAGAATTATGTTTGGGGAATTTTAGTGGGACTTTTTGATATCATAAATTTTTGTTTCTAGAGGAAACGAGTGACGATTACCTTTTTTTTAATATCTCAATGTTTCTTTGACATCTTGGTATTCTAGCGAGAATCGAGACGGCTGTGAAAAGTGCGAAAAGACGTTATTCACGAGAAACGTGAGAAGTCAGAAGTGTGAATATTTTTGTTGGCCCACCTCGGTGCCGGAAAGTCCGCGTAGAGGCGGTCGTCATTCTATAAATATCGCTTTTGCATCGAAACCACCGTCACGATCCGATACTCCTAAAATTCCCAGTTCTGCACTCTCATTCGAAAGTTTTCAATGAAATAATGAATATACCACATGGAAACAGGATGCCGTGAGTTGTTTCTACTGAAACATATAGAAGCACCAGACAGATTGTGTAAAACAATATTCTGTATGAATTTACCAAATTGCACAAGAGAGAATAAAATAAGTTTAAAAATTTCCCATAAAGTATGTGACAGATTAGAAAAGATACCAAGGTAGCATTAACAATAGTCAGATAAAGTTTCCTATGAAATATTTAAAAAAGAAATATGTACTAGTCATTGATATCATATCAAAAATTTAACAATGGATTGCGAACCATAAGAGACCCTTGACCTTTTGACATATTCACTAGCAGTTTCCATCCCTTAGTAAAAGCTTGCAGTATCTTTTTCTTATCCCCACAAGATTGACGTTGCCAAGACAAACATTTACCACGGACTTTACACAGTATTGTCCTCGACGGTTTGCATGGTCAAGGCAATAAATGCAATACAAAATCAAAGCACAAACGTACCTATTTACCAAGTAGATATTATTTCGTAAAATCATTCAGCATAACTATAAGTATACTAATTTTCAATAGTATCAGCATCCGGATTTCAGAAAATACAGTTATCTTGTTTATCCTGACAATTCCGACAAAGCCTCTTGAACTGTATGAATGAACGTTCCAAGATTTCCATCGACATTAGCATTACACTGCAGAGGGCTGACTTCCCTGAAGACGTTCTTCTTCTCTAACGTAGGAGGTAGCGTGTATGGTTAGTTCGGGAGCAGACCTCTTGGAGAAGACCAGAGTTAGTGCCGCCCGCGCATCGAGCCAGTGCGTTAGCGAGTTACGTCAACGAAGTTTTATAATCGTCTCGTGTCTGGAACAGAGTAGAATAGAGTAAAGAGTAGAAATTATTGAGAAGACAATTGTCCAATTGTGCTCGGTTATATAAGAAGGAGGATATAAAAATTAGGCAATTTTGACATTATTGATTAAAGATCAAAAATGCCGGCTTACACTACCACCTATCGATACACTGTTGAACATCAGCCCAAGGAGGAGGAGGCGGCCGTTTATTGGGTACGATTAGATAATACAAAATTCCTATGAAATCAAAGATTTTTTAACCACTACAAAGTCTCATGCACAAAATTAGTAAATAAGGAATTAGAAAAAAAAATTACCATCTTTGCTCCTGCATAATTGACATTGATACTCGTAATGCTTTTTGTTCTTTGACCAACTTCAAACGCCATCCTGGTACTGGATTTGCTATTATGACAGAGGAAATAGTGAAACAGAGAAAATAACGTAGTTTCATAAAATAAAAATAAATGACTTACAGAGAATCCTCTTGACAGAAGATTCTAGTCTGTTTCCATCCTTCTTCATAGACAATCAAGCTTGGTCAGCTGTTTCGGTAATATCTAAAAAGAAACATCACGTCAGTTTATTCTGTTTAAGAATTCACGGCCTAGCATAACTATTTATTGCTTCATCGAGAAGAACGCGATACGCCGTACGGTATTCTGTTTCAAGACAATATGGCGATCCGAGGAAGCTCGTGTTGTCTATTCCTACGTCTATTTATTAGTCTATGGAAAATATTTCCGCTATACGAATCTCGGCTATGGTAACAAACCTTGACACCCTTTAGAAAATGGGAGCTATATTCATGTTTCACTGGGATTTTGTTGCACACTAATTCACTGGGGAGGTTAAGATATATTTCCTTCTTCCTGATGCCGTGTGTACTACGCTAGTCGAGTTGGCAGCGAAGTAAAGGTGAAAGGGACACCATTATAATAAAACGAATGAAATGACTTTTGCAAGCTTCTGCTTGCGCCCAAATGGCCTTGCAATAAAAATCTTACGACTCGTGGAACGTTCATTGGACGGTTACGCTATTTTCGTATGCGCGATCTGGGTTACTAAAACACAAGGCTCTATGTACGTCGACGTGCAAAGTGTAACGTTGATGACACAATTTACAAATGAGATTTTTGAGAGATTTTAAGAGTAATTAATAAAAGTACAAAAATTGCAGGCTCAAATTTAATAGCTTCGACTTGGCTTGGTCTTCTTCTCAAATTAGTAAGGACTGTACACATCGTATACTAATAGTCGTACAATTGCAATTTGTATCTTCAACATCAAAATGACAGAATGATAAATGAGCTTTAAGCGTTTTCTTAACTTTTACCTGCATAACCTCGAAATGTTCTCGCTATTTCATTCCTCATTTAAAAAGCATTGAGATGGCATAACGTGAACATCCTGCGAGTAATGCTGCGTTAATTGTATTAAAATATTTTAGAAGTATCTCAAAGGTATAATAAGTAATCACTACTTTATAATCTGTCGGTAATTAATCGAACAAGTATACCCAGGTTATTTATTACCTACTAACAGTCTACTAGGTAAGTCTGCCTAATTAACTAATTGACTGTCAAGTTTCTATGGGCGAAGTGAACGTCGCGTTAAAATACGATTCTACTTTGACTGTCAGTATACATATACATATTTACTTATGCCAGACTCTGAGATACAAACTAGCAGACGACACCAAACGACGCTTAAACACTGATCATAGTATGTCCAGTATTTTTTCATATTTTATTGTTTCCAGTTATGAACTTGACCTTAATACAGTTCACGATGAACTGCAGGCCAACTAGACCCGAGGAATGTGATTTGTTTCATTCGAACGTTTGTTGCCATTGTCATTGGTATGAATTTCTATTGAATCGACTTGATAAAAAAATGTTCTCCAATGAAAATCATAGGACGTCGCGCTGCGCCGACTAAACTACTACACTATGCGCGTTATTTTTGCCAGCTGGGGCCTTCATCTATTTTGAGAGCCACTGTTGCTTACCCTGTAATATAATGTTCCTGACCCATTTATAATGGGAAAATGTTATGAACCCAAATACATTTTATTATACAATTATGGAACATAGCCCGTGTTTCTATATCGTGGAATTCAAAACACTTTTTCGAGAATTGTTCGTGTCTAAAAGAATTTTTCGCAAATTTCAATTCGACACAGCGAACGTCGAGCACGAGCAGGAAAGATCGTATTGGCAAGCGAGCACAAAAATACAAAAGTGATGTAATAATAGTCTTTACAGCGATGACGTCAGAGTTTCCGTCTAAACACAAATCCGCCGCTGGTGGTACATTTGTCAAAATCATTTGTTCGTCAGGCATCCGTGCCGTTAATAATCAAAATAAGTAGACGAACAAAAGATTTGTCAAAATTTGCAAAAAAAAAACAACAAAAAAGTACAACTTCAACTATCTGTGTTGCCAACAGAAAATTGTTTTGACTAAAATGTCTGCTTAACTTTGCAAAACTTTCTAACATCCAATACTCATTTTTGTATTAAGGCCAGAGCAGGTGATTAATCAAGTGTCATCAGGAATTTCAGGTTTAGCCACGGGATACGTAATCGCCAAAATTCACACTGTCTTCATCATGTTCCCACGTCGTCCTGCGCAGAACGAGAAATGTGACATAACGATGAAATCTTTGCCAAGCTTCAAGCTCGTAACTCAAGCTTTATGTAATTTCCTTTAATTGTATTAAGAGTCTGTGCAAGTCAAATAATTGATCCTTTATCCACCAGCACTTCTACCCCCAATTGTCAGCTAGCATCTAAAAATCAAAATACATTTAAAAAAATATCCAACAAGCCAAGTATATTTTTTACGAATCTAACTTGAAATACTTTGAAGAAAAAAAATTTTCTTTCAAGATAAACAGTGCAAGGATGCATTGGCTCGTTAGTTAGTATCCTACAGGCGCCATTAAGAAAGAAATACAGATAACCCAAAATAGCTCAAGATACAGCGGGCCACCATGCCTCTTTAAGTATAAAGCACTCTACCAAACCAGACATCAAGTTCCTGAAGATCACAAGCAATTACTTAAAAGATGCATATAGGTTTTGACCACGCATGTTACTTTTTGATTACTTTTACTTTTTTTTAAATTACTTTTTAAATTATTTTTCTCTTCGTTCTCTATCCACGAATCCAAGCGTCAAACCGATTGACGGAATTGCTCTCAACAGCCAGGACGTATCTGAGCGTCGCGACAACGACCCATCGACGTTTTATTTTGGTATCAGTTGCGTAGGTGCGTTGTGTTTATTATATCGGGAGCAGCCAAGATTAATTAGCATTCACCGAGTCATAGTGGCGCATCCCATCCTTAACGACAGACCTTATTTTCAAATCCAGACCCAAGGTACTTGACACCACTTTGGCAAAGTGTCATATTACATTAAAAATGTACCTGATCTTCCAAGTCATTTCAATTTTCCTCCATCACTTTTTTTCTTTCCACCTCATAATTCTTCTAGACTCTTCCAGATGTCGTTAGTCGTCACATTATTTAAAGCGAAGCGACTATAGTTTGCATGCAGCCTAGTCCCAGCTCCAACGACGGTTAAAACTCCAATTAATCTGTAACAAAATTTCAAAAGTTAATTACCACATTTTTTTCTCTTCCAAATTGTCACAGGCAGGTATACCTAGTAGCGAGGCGATCAAAGCGTAAGGGAAATGGCACGAGAACCACTTCGAGAAATAGAATTTTAGCCTTGGTCAAACACAACCATGCGAAAACCTGGCTCAAGCTCGTGAAAGACGAGCGTGGATAATAAAATCTCGTTTATTAATAATGTTCACGATGACGACGCACCTCCTGTGCGACATTAGGTACAAGTTCTGGCCAAGGTCCAGGAGTAGACTGGATTTAAAAATTCCACGTGAATAGTGGTAAATCGATATTCGCCCTGTTTATCCATCAGTCAATTTTCCCATTTCAGTAGCAACATCAGTTTCCAGCACAGCTGATCGATCTTAACATTGACACTTGTCAACGTGACGATTTTCAATAATAGCAAGATTGTTTCTGAAAAAAATATACATAATTTTACTTTCAGCCCTATCGTACGACTCCGTTGGTCTTACCTGGTGCCAAGGTCAAAAAGGATGCGCCACTAGGTGAATGTTACTTGCGTCATCATCCAAATCCAATGATTCGTGCATCGCCTCATCATTACGAAGTGGCTCATCCGGAGGTCGCTATGAAACAAAAAGTACGTAAATACGTTTTCCAGTACAAGATTACCAAATCGTAATTCTGGCAGGAGATATTTGGCACTATTAAAAAAAAAAAAACTATCTCTTGGAGACGTATACCTATATCTGTGCATTTCATTATCAAGGTAATAAGAAAAAGAAAAAAAAAAATACACCAGAAACAAGACACGTGTAACAGTAGCAATAGTAGAAAGTCAAAAATGATATTTTTCATTGTTAAAATCATTAAATGACTCAACATGAATTTTCCTAATTCTTATCATTACGTCGACAAACTGTAATATCCCATATGAAAGTCGTACGAGTTGCAGACTGTAACGATCGTCTACGATTACAATATAAGAATCAACATATCCGCAGAGACATAACCTAAAAATATATTTCATAAAACGTCTCACCAGGTGGCGGAAACGGTTCTACAGCGCGTCTTGGGACCGAATGATGTTCCAAAGGTTTGAACCTATTTCCTATAAGTCCGCTTCCGCTTAAACAAAAACAAAAAAACAAAAAACAACAAAAGAAAAACAACAACTGAACGCTTTGACGTAACTCACTGACACAAAACTCTTCATTTTCTTCTCTTTCTTCAACACCCATGCCCAACCTTATCTCTCTCTCTCTCTCTCTCTCTTACGCCTTCAACCGTCACTTTCCATCCTTCAAACTTTACAACTCTTCGCTCTTTCTTGCGCTTCGTCTGAAAGTATTACAAACAAAATAGTAGTTAGTTCTTTTTTGTATTTTGTCCTTTTTTTCTTTTTACTTTTTGGAATGACTCAATATATTAATCGTCCTGGACGTTCTACATAATTCTAGCTGGTGCGAATTTTTTTGTGACTCGTGGAAAAAACTTTTTCCATGTCTGTAAGGAACGCCCTGGACTCGTTCTGTGGAAGAATCATAATAATAATAATAGCACGTGTATAAACACGTGATCATGTATATGTACTCATACGACTCGTACTATATACTGCATAAAAAATTTATAATTAACGTTATTTTTATATAATTCGACAATTCATACAGCTTCAACCAACTAGTATTTGCAATGTCGATGATACGAAATTACGAGCACTACTGTGTGACCTAAACTATTGTTAATATAAAACGACTAATAAGTTAGATATTAGAATAGTATTAGGTACTTATCGAAATAATTAAATCTCAAGATCGAACAGTGAAATTTTGAAATTTCGCGCCCTTTTAACGTACACGTGTGTACTTCGTTTAAGGAGATATGAATTTTACTGTTGATTTCGAGATGGATGTGATATAAAAAAAAGAGTTAATAATGCGATTATAAAAATACAATTTCAATTAAAAAAAAAAAGAGAAACGTAGTCTAAAAATTGTATCAATGGCGAAGAGAGGTTAGGATCAGGGACTTCTTAATTTAGGGGAAAGTAACCCTGGAATGCTGCACTGGGGTACTGCTGATCTGGGGCATGGGGGCTGCTGGACCCCAGAGTGGTATTATTGGGCGTAAAAAAAAAAAAGTGGCATTTTAGGGACAAAATGTCAACGAATTAAAATGGCCGATACTATAAATAATGTACAGACATTTTATAAAAGGAAGGAGTGATCTTTAATACGAGCACGACTTTGTTTTCTATTTTTGGTTCGAGGTACAGTGCGTTTCAATTTAATTTTGTTCAACAGGTCGTCCATAAGCAATTCAATTCTCCCATTGGTCTCTACTCCGAGCAAAATATCGCAGACACTATTAAATGTCAGACTTCTGCCGTACCGTAAGTAAATCAAACAAGAAAAAATTGAATTGCAATTAGAATCAGAATCGCACATGTAAAGATTGCGTAGAGCTTTTTTTAACAATTAAAAAGAAATTTTTTTTAGAAGAACGTTGCCTGGACATGATTTAATCAATGAAGCTTGCATTAGATATAGATGACGAATTCGTATTAATTGTAAATTGGCTTTGCGCTACTGAATTAACCAATAATAGTGGTATTTAAAAGAAAATAATCAATTAACACTTAAAATGCAAATTATAAATTGTCAGATTACGTAATTCACAAATTCTTCTTCTTCTACTTCTCGTTCTCGCTTCCCGGCAGTTCAAATTGTTCCCGCGCTTTCGTACAGGTACAAAAAAAAAAAACGAATTTCATATAGGGACTTCGAGATTGTTTTAATCTGTTGGTTTGCGTTATATTAATTTATCTGAGATTTCTTTGTTTTGCAGCATTTTCATAGACTTTTCCTTCCTGAAACAAAAACGGGAAATACAGGAGCAAGCGAGAATCTTGAAAGAACAGGCAATGGCTGCCACTGGGAAGAACGTATGGCCCCAATTCAATAGGCCGAATTAAAGAAAAGTCTCGTTATAAAGATTCCAAGATACTTTCAAAATTGTGCTCGTTAAAAGATTTCCAGTTCTACCAACTTCGAAAAGAAGAAAAAAAGAGATTTTTTAAAATTGTTTATCCAATCAGAAGGAAAAGGGGAAAGCTCGATTGAGTTCGAAAGAATTTTCAAAATCGACGCTCGCCCATCCCTAGCCGTAAAATTCAAAATTATTTTCTCTTTCTAAAAAACCGCTCGCTATCTTCCGAACACAATCAATGAAATATCTTACAATCGATTACCAGTTAGCTTATATCTCCCTATAGGCCATTTGGTAGATTTACAGTAACTCCTAAATATCCGCATTCGTTTCGTAAGTAGAATTCGAAGGAACAGGCAGGAGAGTTAAATGAAAATTACTTTTAAAAATTCCCATTGAATTAACAGTAGGAAAAACGAAATAAAAAAAACCCATATCCCACATGCATGTCCACGAAGTAACAAATAAGTCAAATCCATACGTAACAAGAGTATACAAAAAAAACTAACCACAATAGTTTACCTCGTTGTAAATAAATATTAACGAGTGCAGCTGGCATTCTGACAATAGTAAAAAAAAAAAAAAAAAATTTCAATTTCGCATCGTTGGACAATAGACAAGTTTTGAGATGAAAAAAAAAGTTTTGCGAACCAAAAAGAAACTCACACAGTACAAAATATCCATTGGATGTCCACAGGACATTCCTAGTACGCTTGTGCTGCGTGTGAACATCTTCATCGAGAACTTAACCTCAAATCGAAACTTTTGAAGAAGCCTCTGCCTTACGGAATAGCGTTCTCTAACCACACGCTTTTGTTCAGTCAGCCTGTGCACGTATAAACGTAGACAAAAATTGCACGTGGGTTATGCGCGAGTAACGCGTTAAAATTGGCAGTAATAACAAAAATTGGCTATCCGTGAATTAATAAACAACGCGAAATTACATTAAGCATTCCCACGTAAACTATACAGCGCTTTGAAGAAGCCACTGAAGTACGATCCGAGTAAGAGCGAAGCTTACAAGGCACTCCAGGAGGAGGCACTAGGCGACACTGTCCAGGAAGTCAGACAGCCAGTGCGCACCGGCGTCTTTTCTCCACACAAGGCAAATCAGAACAGGGTAAAGAAATCTAATGTTACCTCAAAACAAAAAGAAGCAGATACTAACCTAAAATAATTTTCAAAAATCTTCCACAGGTTCCTCAACCATCTCCAAAGAGTCCGGCTGTTGCGTACGTAAGTATCGTTGACTTGATTATATAAACACAATTCACATTGTCCTGGCTACTTTGGCCCGCGTACAACAGATTGCGTAAACGTTGTAGCACATCGCCCTGATAGCTTTCGCATGCCAATGCATGATTATCCTTCTAAGAAAAGAAAACGAAAAAGAAAAATAAATCTCTCAAGGTCCGCCACCTGCAATACTACTGTTCGCATTTACAGTTTCAATAAATCTTTCAAAAATCGTACCAATTCCTATAACGTTTCAAGAAGGAAGAGTAATTCAAATTCTTCATCCCCTCTCAGCATGATTAATTAATTGTTCCATGTTATCTGTCTGATCAAGGGTGGATATAGGCGCCCCTTCCCCCTCCCTTTCGTTAAGGATCGCATCAACGACTTCTAAATTTACACGTCAATTGTACGTCCAACTGTGTGTCTACTTGCATTGTGATACAAACCAATCCGCTTTTTATATCTGCATATATAACACTTGCTATACCCACTGTATAGACACGGAACTTAAGTAACACAAATAAATATGCTTGAGCACATATAAATAAAAAATATAAATTCAAAAAGTAATACTGGGTACATAGGCTACGCGCATGCGCCACATTTAGAGGGACTAGTATATTTTTTTAGACATTCTCAAATTTCATTTCTCTCCTCTCAATCTTAAATACGTATTTTCAGGTAAACGCCATTAGCGATGACGGCGAGAAGATTCATCAGAGCAGCAGCTTCAAGAGGATCATGTACAGTGTGCTTGGACAGACCGATTACTAAAAAGCTAAACTTCACTCACTTCGAACTGACTATATAAATTAAAACTATACCATAATGTTATTACGACTGTCTGTCAAGTCAATCAATTCGCTGTTGATCAGCCGTCGAGAATTGCGTACCGATTATTGAAATGGCGAATGACAAAAAAAAGAAAAAAAAATATATACACGAGAACGAAACTAATCGTCACAGAGGAAAACATTTAAAATCACTAATGACTACGAGTCGTTTTATTTAATTTTACTTTGTCGAGTTTATATAAATTTGTCATTTTTTTCTTTCTTTCGGTACCCGACCTTCTCGAGATCTCCTTTTCTTGTAAACTGCTACAATATCCTTGAAGTATATTGTTGGTTATGTTTATGAAGCTACACTCATTTTGCATGGTTACGTAATTGACGTAAGCGGTAGATATTAATGTCAAGGATTTTGAGGTTATATTTTAGCAAGTTCAATTGATCGGTACAACGACAAGAGAAAAAGAAATGAGAAAGAATTTATTTTGAGATTGGGATATTTTAACACGAGAACTTACAAGTCCCTCAATACGACGTTAAAGAATTGCCAATGCGAAGCTCGACGTTTTGAGGTTATATTTTTTGTTTTTCTTTTCCTCGTCGCCACGACTATTTTTTTCATCGCTGACGTGACGTCCAAGATTTTATAGCTTTCGAGCAGTCGGTTTGCCAAAAAATCAAACAGGAAATCGGATTTATAAATTTTCTTTGAAAAGTATAGAGTTATCGCGAGTTTTCTGCTTTCCAGAGGAAAACAAAAAAAATCAAATAATTTTAAGTAGACTGTAAGTTAACACCGACTATCGAGTTACGATTAAGTTGTCGCTATTTAACGGGTGAAATATATACAATTTGGCAAAAATCGAAATAACGGCTTGGTGTACGCTAGAAGGAAGAAAAAAAATAATTACTGAGAAATAATGTATATATGCATGCAATCGAGTAACTACTGTACGAAGCTATGACAGGGAGATCAGTATAGGAAACTTAAAAGGAAGAAAACGAACAAGTGAACAATGGATAAATACTTTAAACGAATAAAGATGTTGGATGAGATTGAAATTAGTATCTCGTTAATGCTACCTTGCCTTGAATGAAAGAAATATTGAAAAATGCCGAGCTTTAACGACTGGGGAGCTGAGGATTATTTTTGGATCACGGCATATATAAAATTCACGGGTTCCAGGTAAAACTTCATTGAAATTAACAAGACGCCTATATACATATATTCCGTGTAATTTAATATCTTGATTTTCCTCACTAAATAAAATATAGCCTATCATCATTAATTACTTTCAATCGGACTTCATTGGTCTAGATAAATATTCACAAATTTTTTAATTTTCTTTTTAAATTATAACATTATGCAGAAACTAATACGAGTAGTATCGAGCAAAATAGTTACAACGAATTAATATTGGACCACGTCGCAAATCTACAAGATCCTAAGTTTAAATGCCGCTACAGCCGATCAATCGATAAGATCAATAATCATTTAGAACAGTGAAGACATCGCATATCCCATTGCATTGTGAATTATAATGAATTCGTTTCCCATGAGCCAAAAAAAATACAAAGCAACGTTACATCATTGTTGCACGTGCCAGCCTTTAAATAGCTCGAATCTTTATTGCGTGTCGAGGTCCAACGTGTTAATTACAGGAAATAATAATTTTCATTAATTACTTGAAAGATTGATATACCATAAATACTGTGCATTCGGAGAGTGTGTAATGTCTATTGTGAAGTAACGATTCACTGATCGAATTTACATTAAAAATTATTGTTAATTCATACCACTAAAGCTTCTTTTTGTTCGTGTGTTAAAGTTTCACCAGTTTCATCTTTTTTTATTGTAAATTTTACTTTTATCCTAATAATCCGCATTGCGACAGCCCCCTGAGAAACTTTTCATGCTAAATTCTGACGTTGGTACTCGTGACACGTGATATTGCCAATAAAAAAAATATCAGTCGCACGCGCTTGCCAATCATTTAATTTTTTACAAAAACACAGCAACGATAAAAAGTTAAAGTGGTTGGCATTGCTGATTCACGCAATCCCGACAAATTCAGCATCCCACTCGTTATTATCCCAGGCTAATCTGACACAGTCATGAAAAGTTTCGCCTGAAATTCCCTGTACGTAGGCTGTGCATTACTTTTGCACTGTAATCTCATAACGCAGTGATAAGCATAAATAAAAAATAATACTTCAAATATCAATCTTTACATTTCGCGGATATACTTGAGATATGGACATTATTAACAAGGAAGAGAAGAAAAGAAACCCGTGTGATTATTTTGCACCATAACTATGTTTTCAAAAGCTAATGCAAAATACAACGTTTCTATATTCTGACCACGCCTCGTGGTAATCTTCGCGCTGTGACAATGCCATCGCGTTGTATGTCGGTTCACTTGCTTCTATTTTTTATATAGCAATAAATAGTAAATAAATAATCAGCCATTGTCACGACGCGCTCAGGAGAAACTAAGTAAAGTCGAATATATGATCCATACTCGACGCGTAATACGTCGAAGAAAATAATCAAACAAATTACTACAAGTCTCAATCGTTATTATACTTCATTTAAACTACCATTCCGCGTAAACTTAAAGAGGCCAATAGAAACGATTGAATTTTGCGTAAGCGTAAAGAAAAAATAAAGAAAGTTCATTTACAAGATCAATTGGGGCAAACTAATGCGGGGGATTGAGACTACGTGAAATTATTCAGACAACGGTGAATGATCTTACGTTACTTTATAGGGCAGAGAACGATCTGTATAAGAGTTCTATAATAAAAGGGGAGAAGAATAAATAAAAATTTTTTTCGCTACACAGTGCTATGAAAGAATTAAAGAATGAGGGCGTCGTCCAGCAACTGTTTCAGTTCTTTGAGGTGTTGCATTTTACTTCCGGTAGCTGGCGACGCTGCGGTGGGACGTCCGGCGTATCTGCAAAAAAAAGAAAATTTGTATTCCTTCACGTGTTACCGGTGTCCTCCTTTTTTCATTTATCTCCCAAGATTATCCAACGCTTTGTAAAGCTCGTTGTTTCATATCAAATCCAGTATAACTGAAAAGATCCAATAGTCAAGTATCAATGAGTAAGCGAGATGTTTCACAAAAAATTACCTCACTGTTTTCACTTTTGGCTTTTCTTGTTCTGTCGATTCTGACTCTTTCACTTTCACCGGATCTGCCGACTTAGACGATGAAAACCAGCCACTAAACCACCCGCCACTATTTTCACCCGCGCTCGAGTCACCTCTGCTACTGGAACATGGCCCAAATTTTATTTACTGTACTTTGTGAAAACGAAAGCACGAGATTTCGAATTCTTTTTTTTACTAAAATCACAATTACCGTATACTGTTGAAAGCTTGTGAAAGGAGTAAGTTGCGATTCCGTAAATTCATCGTCGACACATAGTAACGTACAAGAATAATAAAAGAAAAAAATGTGGACCATGTCAACAGTAGCAAATTGGTGATACACCGAAATAAACGTGCAATTTATATTGATTGACAAACAAAAATATATAGTCATTTACGACGCGTGGCTGTTCCTTGCTAGATTCCCCACGATAAACAGTGCTTTAATTGGTAGTGACCATGACTTTCACCAACTGTGTTCCAAATTTCGAATCAGCTTAGAGAAATTTTGAAAATCCCCTTGGGAATCCTTGAATACAATGCATTAGGTGGATAATACATCAATGTAATTGCTACTTACGTAACACCACGCGTTCCGTTGAATGCAGTCTGGAACCTGGGCTGTACGTACGTCCAGGCACCCTGGTTCTTGTGTTCCTCCTGTGCCCAGATCAGATCAGCATTTGGATACTTAGCAACCTCCTTCTTTATGAGGTCGTATGGGAAGGGCGAGATCTATAATAAAAATGTAAGGATATCTCGTTATTAATATTAAAAAAGTTATAAGATTTTTTTGAAGATTCGTCAGCCACGGAGATGACGTTGTTATACATTACCTGTTCGACTCTGGCAATAGCAACGGTGTCCTCCAGTTGTCTCTCAGTGCGAGCTTTTTTCAGATCGTAGAAAACTTTACCGGAACAGAAGAGTAACCTCTTGACCTTGTTAGGATTCTGAGCAGCCACACCCTCCTCAGGGATAATCCTGAGGAACTGCGTGTTCTCAGTCATCAAGTCAAAGCTGGATCTAGCTTCAGGATGACGAAGAAGCGATTTGGGAGTCATGAGAATCAAAGGCTTGCGGAAGGGCAAGGCAATCTGTCGGCGAAGAATGTGAAAGTAGTTGGCAGGCGTGCTGCAGTTTGCTACGATCCAGTTGATGTCGTGAAGTTGACGTACGGCGAATTCTTCGCTCTCGGGTGGGAAGTAGTCAGGGTCATCGGCGCACATCTGCAAGAAACGCTCAAGACGAGCGCTGGAGTGTTCGGGACCCTGAAATTAAAATAAGAAAAACCCCCGCGTACAGTTACCCGTCAAAATTTTAACCCTTAAAAAAACCAGCCTTGATACGAGAAATTATTTACCATTCCTTCAAGGCCATGAGGCTGCAACATCACAAGACCAGACTGGCGAACCCATTTAGCTTGGCCGCTGCTGATAAACTGATCGATAATACATTGAGCAGTATTATTGAAGTCACCAAACTGAGCCTCCCAGCATACAAGAGCATTGGGATTGGTCATTGAGTATCCCAATTCGAATCCTGCAAACAAATCATTTACTCAGTATCACAAGTTTATACAATAAAAAAAGACGATTAAAAGAAAACAATATTTACCAAGAACACCGAATTCAGAAAGTGAACTGTTGCATACTGTGTATGGTGCTTGGTCCGGATAGAGGTAGCACAAAGGTCTGTACGTAGCCTTGTCTACTGTCTGATGATGAAGTACATGATGCCTGTGAGAGAAGGTTCCTCTTTCGACGTCCTGGCCTGACAGCCTCACGTGAATGCCTTCCTTGAGAAGAGAACCGAAAGCCATAGCTTCACCAAGAGCCCAGTCAACAGTTCTAGTCTCAATCATCTCCATACGAGATTTCAAAATACGTTCGATACCTGTTGAAAGAAAGTAGACAAAAATTTTCAACACGGAAATGACCTGGTACGTGGTTAATAAATCCAATTGAAAATCATTTACCCTTGTGGATGACGAACTCCGCAGCATTCGGTGGAGGAGATGACATCTTCTTACCAATGTGAACCAGGGTGTCTTCCTTGATACCGGTGGGCGACACCTTCAGAGGGTCCTTACCCTCGAAGAATCCAGACCAGGGAGAGTCGAGCCAGTCTTTATACTTGATGTGGGTTTCCTGTCTGGCATTGGTGTAAGCATCCTCACAGATTTTTTCATATTTGTCTTTGACGTCCTAACAATAAAAAATTAATGTTGTACTCTCATGTAAATATTGTCTTAGTAAATGCAAGGTATAGTAATATAAAAAATGTATCAACCTTGACTTCCTCGGAACTAACAACACCGTCGTTGATGAGCTTGTTAGCGTACAGGTCAAGACCAGGCGGAGTATTTTTGATCTTGCGATACATAAGAGGCTGAGTGAACATAGGTTCATCAATTTCGTTATGTCCATTGCGCCTGTAAGATACAATATCAATAACAACATCCTTGTGGAAGGTAGCCCTCCATTCAGCAGCAATTTTGCAGACGTGCATTACAGCTTCAGGATCATCCGAATTCACGTGGAAGATGGGAGCGTTGACAACGCGGGCAACGTCTACAAAAAAAAAAAAAGAAAACACAAACAAGAATAAAACGTGCAAAGGCAATGAGAAAGAAAAATAAATAAATCTTCCTACTAACCAGTACAGTAAGGCGAAGATCTCGAATGCCTAGGATCGGTAGTAAAACCAATCTGATTGTTAACAACGATATGAATTGTTCCATGAGTGGTGTAATCCGGCAAGTCAGACAAGTGCATAGTTTCGAAAACAATGCCCTGACCACAGAAGGCAGCATCCCCGTGCAAAAGAATGGACATAACCTTCTTGCCCTCGCCATCCCCACGATAGAATTGTTCAGCACGAGTCTTCCCTTGTACAACCGGATCCACTGCTTCCAAATGAGATGGATTGGCAACAACAGCCAGTCGTATGTTCTTGTTCGTGACTCGATTAAGACGCTCAATGTAAGTTCCCAAGTGATACTTCACGTCTCCGGAGCCCTGATACACATAAGTTCAACCAATCAACGTCAAGTTCCTTTGACCATCATCCAAACAACAACACCTCATCCACAAGCCTCGACTTACATCATCAGCAGCTTCCAATGCAGCGAACTGAGTGAAGATCTGACTCAAAGGCTTTCGACAGACATTAGCCAGGACATTGAGACGTCCACGATGTGGCATACCCATGACAATGGACTCCACGCCCAATTCTGTAGACTTGTCGATGACCTGCTTCATGGCAGGAATAAGGATCTCGCATCCCTCAAGACCAAATCGTTTTTCGGACGACCACTTGCGCGCCAGGAACGCCTCAAACCTGTCAAGACAAAGGTTCAACATTAAAAATCCGAAACAAAAGTGACAGCTGGAGCAAAGATATCAACAACAATTACCCAGTGGCACGTGTCAACCGTGCAAGAATCAGTCTCTTCTCGTCGTTCGTGATCTCCATTATGCCAGGTGTCTCCATCTTCTGTCTGATCCAGTTGCACTGCTCCAGCGAATTGATGAACATAAACTCCACACCAATGTGACCACAGTATGCAGACTCCAGCCGTTTGAGAATTTCCCTGAGGGGTAACGACTTCTCCTTGCCACCGATGAACGTGGTGGATGGCAATTTGAAAACACGATCCATGTCCGTTTCCTCTGTTCAATTTTTTTTTTTTTTTGGTGGAAAAATCAAAATACAATTATTCGAATCTGCCACGGTTACAAAGTACACGCAAACGTAACAAACTGCCACAGTCCTAATATACGTGTGAACACTGTCAATTTCTTTTGTTTGGCTTCACCATAGGATAAGACACAACGTATATGATACCCAAAGAAAATTTTCACACTGAAACCATTGACCAGTGTGTCAATTCATTATATTTCTTTTTTCTTTCATTCCATAATCAACCTTTTTTTCTCGCTACTAACAATGATAAGTGCAACAGTGACTGAATGAAATTTGACAAGGTAGTAACCAGGACCATGACATTGCTTGTTCCAATGCATCATAATGAAAGGTGCCCATTACTTTTCTTACTCAGACTGATACTGAAAATGTACAAGAAAAATCAAGAGCAAATACTGGGCGCGCGCAAACGGTGTCTTTTGATTAAAATTCTGTCTCATGCAAAAACGTAATTCGACTTCTTACATTCCTGAAAATAATAATAAGAAAACGCAACGCGTGTCCTGAAGTCGATAAACTAAAAGAAATCATCGACCACCCTCCTCTCTGAAACCGTGATAAATAATCAACCAATCAATTTGTTAGTCAATATACTTTTTTGCTCCTACGATGTTAGTTACTTTTTCTTTGAGTAGTAAAACGTGAAAAGCAAAGTCTAGTGGAAAAGAGAAAAAGGGAAACTTGACACTTTCATGCAAGGGAAAAAGGACATCCGTTGCTTCGTGCGACTTCCGGAAAACTGTACAAGGAGAGGTTTTCTCTTTCTTCCCCCAATGAATTACGAAAAAGACAAGAGTGGCCAAGAGGAAGTGCAGGAGGAGAGGGGAATACAGGCAAGAACAAGAGATGCTAAAGATGTTAACAAACAAAAAAAGAAGAAAGAAATAAACGGAAAACTCATTTTAGGTCTCGATCGAAGAAATAAAGAAAATCCCAAGGACAACATACGCATAGGAAGAAAAATCATACGTAGAGAAAGGAGACGATTCGAACCACCGGAAGTGAAGATACGCCACAACCGGATATAGTAGCGTGAACGGATGTGCAAAGATCCATGTGAAAACGTAAACCCTGACCAACGTAAAGAATCGAATCGAAAGTATACAAAGTACCAAGACACAAGGGTGCTGAAGAAATAATGAAAAAAAAAAAAGAAAAGAAATTTGAGTAAACAAATAAAACCTCAAGGTAAACCATAACCACAACCAAAAGTGCACTTACTTTTTTTTTAATTATTCAATTTGAGTATACACCACAACAGAGTTCACGTAATCAAGTAGGTGTAGAGATTTGAAAATTTGTTCAAAGTAAACATGAAATAAAAAATATTAAATCGTTATTCAATTATCACGGAAGCACGACGGTTATCACATACGAAGTGTAAAGAGTAAAGAAGTTGATGCGAAGAAAAGAGAGAGAAATAAAAATTACTGAAAATAATAGTAACAGTAACCGCCACCAGAATACTTCAACGTCCAGTCGCATGTTAAATGTACATACAGAAAGCTACCTCCGTGATAGCAAGTAGAGGGATCTGCGTTTGCAATAGTGTCCGGAAAGAAGCCCTCATTCATCTCTCGTATTTAGCAGAGACTCTATGTATATATACAGTAAAAGCTACAAGAGGTCCCAAATATCAGTAGGACAGATGCGATATTCCATAAAACTAAATGACAGTGCGTATACCGGGAAGAACGCCAACATGTAATAAATTACAGTCGAGATTGGGATTTGAGTTTGGGTTTTTTTTATGTAGTTACATACTTTTCATAAGGGCAGCTACTCGATATTGAAGTTCCTGCGAGTAAGTAGTGCGGGGTCTCTTCCCTGTGGACATCAATACTCAGACTGAAAACCGAATCCTTCAGTTTCTCTTTCCAATTTAAAAGTCTTACTGTCTATGAAAATATGTATTTTCCGTCATTAAAAAAAAACAGAATAAATAAATATATAAATAAATAAAAGTGTCTCCCAAAGTACTCGTGTTACTCTTTCTTTTTAAGTTATTACATAACTTTTGTGAGAGAAATAATCATTTTTTATTTATTTTTTCCCCCCATCAATTCCCTATTCCGACCTGTCAACCCGAAGCTTGAAAAATACGCCACGCGTGGCGCTGCTGTCTCGAGAGTTCGACTTGCTGCCGATAACGAAATAAATGAAAAAGGTGTGACAAAGCTTAAAACGTCTTCGTAATGCGAAGAAATCGATAATTTAGAATAGAAAATCGATCGATGGAATGATAAGAGATTACACCATAAGTGATTTTTTTCGATTTTCAATAGCCATCTAGTTCCACGTCACGACGGGATGGATCTTTCGTTTTAATTTCTCTCGTTATTCTTGTCTATCGTGTAGTCTGTGCGGTAACGGATTTCTTTTTTTACAGTAAGGCCACTGATATTGAATAAAGTAACGGCATAACGTGATAATCAAACACGCATTACCAAACGACAGAAGACTGATAAGACGAGAGGAAAAAGTAATACCAACGTGTGAAAAAACATTCAATTAAAAAAAATATCATTCTATTACTTTTACCGTCTTTTTTGTAATCCTGATCAGTTCCCTGTATGCAATTAGCCGTGAACTGGATACTTGAAAAGGTACTAATCTAACGAACTAGTAATAATAAGTAATAAAAGAAATTGTGCATTCACTTCTGTCGACACGACGTATTTTTTTGTTCGCTTACCGAATGAGTAATGATTATAGAGCAACTCTTGAGGATGCCTATCGTCAAGATCAGCACTGTTGATTCCGAGTGGATCCAATTTAGCGATATGATGCCCACGGATCTGTCAATTGAATTGCCGCGTTCAAGCGGGCCAGAGATTTACTTCCAGAATAACTCAACAGTCTCGAGCGTCGTGAAAATATTAAGACGAGTTTGCCGCGGGCTGGTAAATTTGTTAAAAGTCGAAACACACAAAGTCAGCGTACCACGATAAGTTTGTCAGTCACTGAAAAAGTACAATTAAAAGGAAAAAGAGAAAAAGCAGTCTTGCCAGCCCTCGACAAATCACAGGTCTCCCGTGGCAAGTACGTGAACATAAATACAATTATGACAACAGGTTAAAACTATGTCCAAGAGCGTTTGACAATAAATAAATAAAAAGATAAAAACGCATAAACGCCCTTAGAAATAGTCTTTTGCAAAATCGTTAACTCGTACGTTTCTAAATGTATCAAACACTCCAGCCTTTCGCGAACTAAGATTATGAGTTTCAAGAATGAAAGCGAAAATGAACAAAAAAAATTAACGCGTATTTCAAAATCAAAATTAATTAAAAATAATCAAATGTGACACGTGAATCCGATATATAGTCAAGTATTGGAAATACCACCGAACACCTCCCAGATAAAAGAAACTGTATTGTGCATATAAAAATAAAGAATCGACAAGCCACTAAATGTCAGTTGGACACTGACAGTTGTCAAATCAAACTAGCACATATCAGTTGCATACACGTGAAATGTGTTTAAGTGATATGATAATAAAAAAAGTCAAACGCCTAATGCACACGTAACAATATATGCAATCATCAATGCCCATAATGACAGAGTAAGCAAATTAGAGCAGCAACAGACAAAAAAAAAAAAAGGAAAACCCAGTCAACGTGCACAAGCTTGATAGGTTAGAGAAGATAACGTGCATCTCTCCTTACCTGCATCCGTAAAGCATAAATTCCAGAACACCAGTTGAACATAAAAACACACTAACAATTCTCAATCTACATTCTTAATCATCTCGCTACTGACATTCTCCAGGCTGAAAGTTTCAACATTAATTCGCAAGGTTAAGTTGATCAATCGTAGAGAAAAGAAAAAAGCCTAACAATTCTCCAATGCAATTATGCAGATACATACTCCCTGACTATATAACAACGCCATACGCATTAATCGATACAAATCAAACGGACACCGTCGACACTGTCAGCATTAAATTTTGTATATCCCAAAACATTAAGTACTTTTCCCTTAGGCGTGACGTCACATTTATCAATTGACCCCCTCGACCATAATGCACTTTCAGTATCAGTACAAAACATCGGTTATGATTACCAAAAATGACTCTTAACGCCTCCTTCGACAATAACTGCAGAATCAAATAAATAACTGAATCTCATGTAAATAATTGCTTAAAGTTATTATAAGCAAAGTCATTTCCCAATTACATTCCAGATGACGTTAACCGATCTAAGTTCCAGCGGGAATCAGTTGATCAGAAGATGGAGCAGCATTACTGGGACCTTGTGCTTAATTAATCATCAGTCCGATTTCGGCCGTCATTGAAACAAATTGATCTTCCCTCGTGGAAAGTGCAGTCGAAGAAGGCGTCAATGTCTCCTCTGTAAGAGCCATGAATTGTATGTAAAATGACGTTTTGTTCCTGCATCGAGTAAAGACAAGTAGTTCACTAATGCACGTAGTGACACTGATTGATAATTCATAAATTTATCCAGTAAATGAACTAGGTAGTCATTTTAATAAGTTAAAATGACAATTAACTCTTTACTCGACCGAGGCGTAAATATGTGAAGGGATTCAAAGCCTTACCAAGCATATACTGTCGTAGAACACGCTCTGGGGCACCTTTGCGGGCCGCATAATGTGTGTGTACCATTTCGGTTTGCATGATACCAAGTGGATCCAGATCAGCGACTAAATGACCTCGTGCCTATGTGCCAATGAAGAACAACCCCACAAAAGACCCACATGGTTTAATCGTTGACTGATAGATATTGTAACATTTCTCGCTAGACACTTTCATCTCTACCACACTTGACAGTACAAAGTGTCATCGAACACAGGAGAAAGTTCGTTCACAGCCAATCCGCATGTAAAATGAAACTTGCCACAGGCATACTGACAATTTACATTGGACGTATGGCTCGCCCTTTATTTCTTATTCCTGCAGTCTGGTCGTTCTCTTGCAGGAGTGGCTTGTGAGCAAATTTAGTCCACAGTGTCAAAAGACAATCGCACCTTTATGCACCTACGTCACTACACATTAATAACATAAATTACTGCCGCTTCTTCCTCGTTGATCGATAGTTACATTCGTCAAGTTAGTGAACGACCGTCGAACCTTGCAAGACAGAAGAAATGTTTTTATTTTGGAAATTGAATAACAGCTTTGCCAGACATGCTTGAGGTAGAAGACGCAGTAGACTGCGATAGTTGTGACATTTTAATAAAAGTAAGAAAGAGAGATAAAGAGGCTATTATGCAATTATCGAGGTTGCATTGTCAATCGATTGATCATTGATGTGCTACGAGAGATTTTGACCAGTACCAATTCATTCAAGCGATTCCAAATTATTAGCTGTACAATCATGATGATGTGTCTTGTAATGCATTATAGCCCCGAGCATAAAAATGTAACAGTTATCATGTAAACAAGATAATGTATATCGTTTAACCCATGCATAACTAAGGATCGTGACTTCCCTTGAACATTGTTCATTGCTATAGACATGCTGCAGGTATGAATCTAACGTGAATGAACGGCAATTATATGAAACATTGATATGCTTTCAGAAAGACTTTACAGTACTACTTGAAATATATAAAAAAAATTAATAATCTGTGACCTCAATTCACAGCAAGTATAAATAATACAATAATAGTAGACATACAACGATAAGGTGGGAGGTGCTTAGTTGGCGTATATACTACTGACAACTAAATAACTTTCATTACCTGTTAATTGCTTGGATAAGTACGTGTGCGAAGCTAATGTATCGAAAAATTGAGGTTGCAGATTTCGAGATAAAGTAAAAAGATAATTATTAACGGCACTGTTATTGTCGTTCAAATCTGTACAAAAACCAAATGGGTGTATGAAGAATAGCTGGAATTAATTACGACAATGCCGTGAAACCGGTTGACTGATCTCGAGTTCTGAGAATACAAACTGAACAACAAGGATAAATGTCGTTACTTGGCAAAAAGAGAATGCAATCATAAAACTAAAATAATACGAATATGGTGACTGGTACTTAAATGATAATAACGTAGACAGCAGATTTATGAAAAAATTATAACTGTCGAGGGAAGTCCCCAATGTGTTCTATGGAATGACTTTACGAAGAAGCATACCTGGTAGGATCGAATGATAGCCTGAACAGCAAGATGGTCATCGATGATCTTCTCATTGATGGGAACCTGACCAATTTGAGTTCCACCACCAACTGGCATCAATGCTCCAAGGGGTACCTGATTGTAGCTCGGTGCAAGTGATGGAGGTGCTTGATAAGCTAAACCTGGCATAGCTCCAGCAGTACTGTTGCGAAAGAAGGCATCCCAAGACTGAAATAACAGCAATAATGAGTTAAACAGCTAACAACTAATTTTCAACAATACAATCAGTAATATATCAACAATACCGACCACGTGTACACTATGAGGATCTTGAAGCCAGGCATTGTACATTTCTTCAACGTAGGAGCTGGAGTTGCCATTGAGGAAGGGTTCCGCAGCTGCAGGACTGTTGTATTTTCGAATAGGTGCAGCAACAATCATCTGACTGTTCCTGGTTAAAGGATGACCACGTACCAACCAGGAGGCAAACCTCTCAGTCCCACAGATACGTGGGGCCAAGGGGGCCAAGGAACTGAATACTGTTCTAGCCCGATGCATTTTGACCTGTAAAGAGAAAACAAACACTCCAGTACAATTTCAGCACCTTCAAATTCACTAAACAATATTACAACTAACTTCAACATCACAATATCCTTAATCCATCAATGTATACACGCAATAAAAGGCTAATTCAGATTTGATAGAAGCAATAATGCAATCTAATCTATTTAATAAATTCAATAGTCGATAATACAAAGCTAACATTATCTCTGTCTAATAAAGAAAATCCCACGTACGCAGCAATTCGTCTCTAGCTCACAACACCAAATGATTAGTCAACCGACTAACTGAACTTTTGACTGCCTTATGAATTAAACGCAGCATAAACCGGCCGGTACAAGTTTAATCCGCGTGAACGTAGCCGAAAGCAACAGCAGAAAACAAATTCCATTTGACATAAGCCCAAACAGCAGTAGACATCAAAGTTTGACATAAAATCCATTAACTTGATCAGATTCTGTTACAGGACTAGACAACAGCATATCGGTAATATCAATAAACCGTTAAAGAATCAATCATGCTCGACATATATACGCACTACGTTTACGTCTGTGGAGAAATAATATATGTCTCATGAGTATTCTCAAGGCTGTCTGGCCTTATCTATGACAGACAGTATGACGTTATCACACGCCTCAATAATACCACGCCTATTTTTCGTAATTATATTTGCTGTTTCAGTATGATAATTCAGAATCAAAAGAGTTAATTAAACTTGCCATAGTATTCGAAGACTGGACTATTGAACTTATCCTGACACATTACGGAATTCTATACTTAATTACTATTGTTATCAGTTCGAGTTACATTAAAGAAAAAAAGGAGGCAGGTCAGGAGTAAAACGGTGTGCAAGCACCTTCAACGTGACTAATGAGGAACAAACAATTCAGACTTAAATGCTCGTGAAATTGGTATTATGTAACGAATTGGTAACGCAAGGTAAATTAGACCTTGGTATAGTTTCTAGTTGGATTTCTTACGATGGGAAAGGAAAAAAACAAAGGTTCCGCCGTGTGCGTCTATAATGCGATGTGATTTGGAGTATTTTAAATGGCTTGAGTGGCGAATTGGTAGGCTTGGATGAATCTGGTAGAACTTGATTATGCAATAGAGGATGATGTGCCAACTTTTAAAATAAATACGTGTTGAAATTGATTGATTTGACCAATAGCCAGAAAAGGGTAAGGTTAAGATTGGAGATATGTAGAAAAGTTTGATATACCTGGTTATATCAAACTAATGAAGCTATAACGAATGTCGTGTTACTAAACACGTAACAAGCAATTGGGCAAGTCTTTGCTTACAATTTGCAACACGTTATTATAAGTTAACTTGTTGCAGTATTGGAATTACCACAGTGATTTACAGATAGTTACTAATGTTACTAATAATTTGGTAATGAGAAAGTGACACGGCGTCAGCCCAATATAGATTTAATGGTCGCTAAACGAGAGGTTTCGTCTTGAAAAAATAATTTTTAATCTTTTCCACTGGATATTACGTGCGAGATAAGTTGGCTGCCAAGGAGGCTCGTTGCCAAATTGCACTTGAATTATTATACATGATGCTTCAGTTGAATCAGATAAGGCGGTAATCAGACAATAAAGGCCAATGATAAATTTTTGACAATGTTGGCATATCTTGCAAAACATTAATGACGGTAATGAACTACATACTGTTGTCAGAGTTTAAGTCTAATTGTCCCAAGGAATGTAAAAATTCTTAGAAGATTAATTATAGAGTTCACAAAACTGCACTGGTTCTCCCAACTGTTTGATGTTACTGTTGTGAGGTGCTTAGATATACTGAGTGACCGATCCTCTCTGTTCTTGCACTACGCATTACTTGTGATTAGGGATTTTGGAGAATGTGATTAGATGCTTGAATAATCAGTAAACATTATACCGAACCAAATAACTGTTTGGGATCAAACTTCACTCAGCTGTTTCATGTATTATTCCCAACAGCACTGATAATCCTATGACTGATAGGATACTGCGAATACAAAATAAAATATCATTGAATGTCATTATCAATACAAAGTGCACAATGTAAGCATAGAAGTATGGTGACTAACTATCATTGGAAATCTGTAACTTTTCCTGTTATGACTGGATAATACTTTGCGTCATTCTGTGATGCTAAAAACACATTTTAAATCAGTGACGAATGGAGTAAGAATAAATTTCCCTTATGATCATGAGAAATAACAAAGAAAAATATAAACCTATTGACTAGCTACATGTAATGATAATATTTGTACAAGAGAAATAAAACAATGCATTAGCTACAACTGCAGTATATTCTCAAGATCAAGAAAGGGGGACATAGTCCAAATAATGAGAAAATTTGTATCAATTACAAAATATTTTCTGTGTCCTATTTTTGAGATATCAATAAGACAAATTGTGACCAGAGAAAAATGTTTATCTAGATATCTGTCAAAGTTAATTGGAATACAGCCTGCTGATATTCCTATTAAAATTTTATGTGATAATTATATACAAATATGTATCAGTAAATAATATTTACTTTATCATGGAAAGATAATAATTTCTTTTTTCACAAATACTACAAATTATTTTTTATATCTGAAAGATAAGCATCAGTGCTTTATCAGGTCATGGAATAGTATATACTGACTGTGGCTATTACAAAACAATGCCTTAAGGCAGACTTCTCAAACATACAAAGTTGGTTATTGACTGCCATATATAATACTGCTTTAGTGCTAAACATCTCCAAAGGAGAAAGGTTTCCTGATGCCCAATGCAAAAAAAAAAAAAAGAGGAAACTTTCATAGTTTACTATTAGTTACCCACTCTCTTCATAGATAATATAAGGGTATTGAGTACAGGAATGAGTCATGGATAAACTGATTGTGACGATATGTGATTAAACGTTCAATGCAAACTCTGTAATAATTATAAATCAACGTTACAAATGAATAATAACATTAATAGCTGAGAACAATGAAAAATTACAGCCTCAGTATGTTTTAATTGTCAAAACGACAGTCAATGTCAATGTCATATGACATACCTAATTATCAAGAATCGAGGAACAACAATGTAACATTGAAAAGAACTAAGAAAGCCATGAATAAACATATTTACAATGCGAGCGTAATCGGGAGCAACGACGAAATATGCTACAGCAAAAATACCTTCCCACTCGGATTACACAACCGCCCTTATATATAACTATACGCAGTACATGGAAAAAATAGGTTATTGCCGGGTATGGATCGATGGTATAATCAAGGGCAGTAAAAAATACATAATCCATTTAGAATAGAATTACATTTAATTGAGATTTCTCTTACATTTCACCGGGAAAATAAACGTGATCGCCCGGTGACTATTTTTAACTTGGTACAATAATTTTTTACGTAACGCAAGTATCGTTTCGACAGAGAAAGATTGATTGTCAAAATGACAGAAATGGTCGTTACGTTTCTTTAATACGTAATGAACCTCTACGATATCTTTGAGAAATTCTTATGACAAAATATACAACAAAATTCACATACCTGATGTTAACGATACGACAGTGACAGCCCGTCCACCATTTGCAACTCACAGGTACGCTGATCTACGTCTTCCTAAAATATTCTTGGGAAGATCAAAGCGGCGCCTCTGGTGGCTAAAGGTAGCAGCAACCTTTCCGATTGATTTGAACTTTATCATGTGCTTAATTTGAATCCGCTGCTCATAACGGATTCGAATCATTTTTATCCGCAGTTTTTATTCCTGTACATAAAGCAAAGTTCACGCAATGATAATAAATTATTAATTAATACTTTGGCATTCTTAAACAGTTATGATTTTTACCTGAAAACTTTTCTTTCACACAGGAATTTATACAGATTTATTTCTCCCTGTAATTCCTGTAAAAGAATATACAAGCTTTGCGTACGAAAATTTAGAGTGTAATTATAAATAAAAAATTGTTTAAATATGAATCGAATTATACCTTGTTGGATATTACGGTATTCATTAATTTGTTATTCAATGTTTAAATATGAGTTGGAATATGAAACTGTTTGTCATGTTCGTTACAAAAGACGTGTGTAACAAAAGAAGAATTGTAATGACTCCCGGTACTGTAACCTGCGAATTCATCTTTTCAATTTCGTGAGGTTTTATACGTCCGTTTATTTTGCTGGAAAAATTTACATTTAACCCGTTGAATAAAATCTATATACACTTTTTTGAAAGACAACGCAGAATAGTGTTCACGCGTAACAGTTCAAAACGATAAACCATGCAGTGTCTCTGTTAAACAATATACTTCCGTCATTATGGAGATTACTAATACGCAAACGTGGGTTCCTGGTAAATAAGACTAAATATTTTTTCAAAATTTTCAGCAAAAATTGTCTACTATACACGTGTATTGCGTAATGTACAGCATAATGCATGGCAGAACAATGATTTAATTCCATGACGTGTAGATAATTCTTTAAGTTTCTAATTCAGTGTAAAAATTGTTAAAGAACCTAGAACACAGTTCGAATAATTATTGTTTGTACAGATGGTTTCAGAGAATACATGCCGCAGCTGTACCCAAGAGAAGTGACAGCCAGCAGAAGTGGCCCTGATGCTAGATTAACAGGTCTCTACTATGAAACAACTATTTATGTAACTTTATAACTAGTTATTTATTATTTTTTAAATAGAACTTGAACAGCAGTTGGAAGTAGCCGAAACAAGATGCGGTTCTTTGAAATCCCAGCTAGATTATATGAAAATGATTTATCAAGGAGTACAGGCAGTACCTTCTGAGTCAAAGGAACTTGAGTCTGATAAAAGATCAATTGCATCTGAATCACTGCGAGTAAAAAGATCTCCTGTTGAATCGAAGGATTTACAAGAAACTGTTTGTGTGGTTGATCAAAATTATTATAGTCTCTTTGAAGAAATACACAAAATGAAAGAAATAGTGAAAGAAGACAGATTGACTGGTATAAAAGATGAGCTTCTTTTTATTCAAATTTATATTGAAATTACAAAAAAACTGTTTAACAGATTTCATGCAAAAGACTCCAACATACGATCCCAAATATCCATTGTTGTCACCAAAGGTAGAGAAATCATCAAGTGGCGTTGCTGAAAAGAATGAAGAGAGCAACATAGACTATCAACAGTTGAAAAGAACTAAAGCTCGAAACATCACTTATACGTTGACGGAAAGAACGCCCTCACCGTCGCCAGAATTTTCATGTTCCGTGGAAGGAAACGAGGTTTCATTTTGACTGAAAATAATGAAAAAAAAAATAAATTACACATATTACAAAATTGTTCAATTTTTGTGCAGACTTGCAAAGAACACGATGTCGATGATGCCAATGCTCTTCAACATCCTTACCAGAAGCATTTGATAGAATATTCAAAAGGCTTACAAAGGGACATAGAGAATACAAAAGAACTAATAATAAGATCATCGATTGACGATCAAGAAAACAATAACGATCGAATAACGTCTTCAAAAGCAGAAAGTAAGAAGCAAGAACTATTAAAGATTTCCGGCAGTACGGAGAATACACATACGATAAAACGCAAGAAGATTATAAAGTCAGAAAGAAAGCACAAAGCATTGTCATCATATTCAGCAACTATTAACAAAAAAAATGCCAATAGTAAAATAGATGAAACAATGTCAGTAACTTCAAAGATAAAGCGCAAGACAGGTCGGATAAGAAGTACTAATTCCAAGAGTACAGTATTAACGAAGGATACTAACATAACGAAGAAGAAAGATTTAAGAAAAAGAAAGCAAAGAGGTACCATCCCAAAATGAATAATAAAAATGAATAAAATATCAGACTATTGATTTTTTAGGACACATAATAACAATCTCATCTACGGAGATGCCTAAAGATTCTCGTGTATTTCGCAATAAATTGCCAAAAAATCGTAACGACGTAGTGGAAATTTATCACAATGATGCTGCAGAGAGCGGTACAATTTCTTTGGCATCTAGTAAACATTCCAGAGCTGATCAACAATCAAAACATTGTCAATCGATCAATCACGCCTTGAGAATCGTTGAAAAGTCAATACCCGATGTACCGTACACACATCAGAATGAAGAAGAATTAATACAATCCAAAACACTGGAAAGCAATACCAGGTATATCGAAGAGACACAGAATCAATCATCATACAATCACAATATTCAGTACGTACATTAAAAAATTTTATATATTCTTAATTGGTAAAGATTAATTATCTTAAACTTAGACAAGTGAATTGTCAAGAAGACCAGAAACCTAAGCAATCTAATGCCCAAAATGAAGCTATGGAGTGTTACAAGAGTCATCATCATCGATACAGATCATTTGTCTATCCATCTTATTACGATCCTACAGTCATTAGGAATTATGAAATGCCAACTGTAGCGTCGAGACTTAAACAAGTCAGCAGATCATACTTCAATAGATTCAACTTCAAAAATATACCATTTGTCGTAGGCACTTCTGTAACACCGAGTCACAACTTGGGCCTGAATATTCAACAGGTATGAAAAAGAAATGTAGTGCATCGATTATTATGAATGATGATAATTACAATTAATTAAATATTATACATAGGTATTAAGTATAATGAAAACACGACCAATGGCTAATGGAATTACGCCATTACTTATTCGCAAAGTGAGCAAAGGTATGAAGCCAGTTTCTTCACTCTTTGATCAAATCAATGATCAATACCGGAAGTCACCACGAGACACGACTCTCAGTTGTAACGGATGTTTATCTGAAAACTATAACAATACTGATAAACAAATGGTGGAAAATTCAAAAGTTATCAACTGCTTTCAACGACAAACACCTAAAATCATTACTATTCCTAATCTTGAAGATTATTATGCGAATCAAGAAAATGACGTTGCTGCCAGTTGTAAAAGATCTGGAGGAACTTTATACGATGATGAGGTATTTGACTGTTATATAAGTTTTTTTGTTGAGGATAAATATCGGTTAATATTTTTTTGTTAATTATATAGAAGCAAAATGGATATGGGATTCTTACTAAAACTAGGACAAGGAATGACAAAATGGCAAAAGCTTCTCGTAAAAGTATAACAGGAAATCCTGATTTAACATCCAGTACTTTGCTGAAACAACGTCAAGTAATTAATAATTGTTAAGATTATTGTAATATAAAAACTTACAATCGAATATGGTAACAGGAAGAATTAAATATGAATAATGGATCCTGCAATGTTCAAACTGTGCCTGATAACACAAAAGGAATAAGAGAAGTACTGATAAAGTTGCACGATCAATTTGAAGAAATGAATACGTAAGTTTTGTTTTAAAAAATCTACAATTAAACCAGTAAATATAATTATTCAATTTTTATATAGAAATTATGAAAAGCTACAAGAACAGGTAGAAAAGACTAATGACAAATCGTTGACAAAGCAAATAGTTGCACTCGAGGAAGAATTGTCAGCCAAGGAAGAAGAAATTAATGCCGTAGTGGGTCTTTACAAAGAGGTAAAAGTTATTTGAAAAATTTTAATCAGTATTCGAATCAGGTGATATTGCGAATGAGAAAAGTAAAAGGAAATTTTTCAAGGTGCTGGTTTTGAAGCAACAAATGAAACTGTTGCATGAGAGAAGCAGCTTTGTATGCATAGCAACTGAAGCTTCTCGTAATACTCCTGCTGTTCATTTGCCTGTGAGTCACGTTGGTCACGTGAGACCACAAACCGCTAATCCTGTAGGAATTTACTCCATGAGAAAAGGAAGTGTCCTACCATCAAGTACACGTGAACCATCAACTGCAACTAGATTGGCAGGATTATTGAGACAAATTCAAATATTTCAAAAGCAGCTGAAACTTACTTCCTAACCCTGTATCTTTCGATGAAACGATAAATATATTGATCAGTAGTCGTGTACTTTTGTTCAAATAAAAAATGCAGTGTAAATTCTAAAAGAAAACTGGTAGAATCATGTCAGTTCTTTAACGATTAACCAATTGCTATTGTAAAACAATTTTGAGTTTATAAAGTACTCTATCAGAGGGCAGCACCATTCGGAATATGTCACTAGTACCATCTTGCGATATTTTATTAAAACGCAAATAGATTCTAGAAAGGCTATTTTATGTTTTTTTTTACATTCAATGTTTTACGGATAATATTTATTTACGTCGTTGTGAACGGTTAAGATAATGTCTACGAAATCTTCGGTGGATTTAAGAGCCGAACTGGCTGAACTTGTGAAACGCAAAGCAGAAATTGCTGTATGTATTAGGACGTAAAAAGTACACTGGACCAAGAAACCTATGCTTCTTCTTTATACTACTTAATAATTAGACGTCTTAACATTGGATACTTGTTAATATTTTATTGACAATTAACTTTTACGATATTTGTTCTATTATGTGTAACACGATTTATAATATTATTAGTGTTCTTGTATAGAGTGAAGGTTAAACATAACCTATAGAAACAAACTGCGTCTTTAGACGAATAATTATACGTTTTTGACTCTGTTTATGTAAGATTTGAAATATTTATGGTATTATTGCAGGACACGTTAGCTAACTTAGAACGACAGATATACGCATTCGAAGGAAGTTACCTGGAGGATACACAATTGTATGGAAACATTATCCGTGGTTGGGACAGATATTTAGCCAGCAACAAAAACACAAATAGTAAAGCAGACAAACGTAATAGAAAGTTCAAAGAAGCTGAAAGATTATTCTCTAAATCTTCCATTACATCTATGGCTGTAAGTAACACTACCAAGTGGTACCAAAATGGGCTGAATGTCAATTTGATGGTACTTGGTACAAAGGGCACCTTGTGCATGTTACAGGCAGTGAGCGGTCTAGTGGAAAACACACAAGAAAAAAGTAAGGACCTGAATGGATATTCATAATTATTTGTTTATGAATAAGCTACTTATTAATTGGTATCTTACTCTTTTGTATTCTCTTTTATCAATCTTCTTCGATAGCAGTTATAATTTTATTCCTGTCTTTATAAGTACTCAATTATGTTTATCTAAGTTACCTGATTACTGGTTTACTGTATTGTTATATTATAAATAGAATATGTCCATTGGTTTTAGAAATAGCATTAGTTGTTTTAGTCTTAAGGGAACAAAATTACAGGTGGCAGCATACTTTTAATTTATTGCAACTATTGCTTATATATTTTATAATTTATGGTTCGTCAAGAAAGTCTATCGCTCTAGAACTTTTGAAAAACAAGCTTTATTCTTATACAAACAAATTTATTTGCTCCCTATGCTGATCTCTAGTGATTCTGTTCTCTGTTTACGTATACCAAGTTATCTGCCTTTGTTCTCGATGTGCCTTGGTAGGATATAAAAGTTTTATTAATAAAATAATGGTGGTAGTTCTATTGAATCCTGCGACTGTCTCCGTCATAATTGCTAATTCATGCATTAGAATTCATTAAAGTTACGTGATTATCATTCAAAAAATTCTCATCACTTCTCTATTTGTTTAAATCAAACTGTCCCATTATTTCACGTAGAAGATCGAACTTCCTTTTCTATTTTCATATTATTTTTCATTACTTATCTGCTGCTTCCTTCAACTTTGTACACACTGTGTACCGTTAATCGGAGCACCTTGATTCCAGTTGAACGATACAGTGAGTCGGAGTCACAGATTGGAAACAGCGGCAGCGAGGACAATTGCAACTTTACCAATACGAATCCCTCAGGGAATAGTAAAGAGGCCACAGGGAAGAATCACACCTCTATTCAAAGTGGATATTCCCAAAATAATGGCACTCTTAATAACACAGACGGTAGTGTCCAATTTACTAATGGACCTATGTCCAATGGAAACCTGGAACACGTTTCTGTATCTGCGAAGGACAGTCACAGTAACAGCAAAGACTCTAACAATAAAAATAGATCTACGAACAGTGCTAAAAAAAGTAGTAATAAGCGTTCCAGAAATAGATAGAGTATCATTGTACATGAAAAAATCTTAATTTCGTATTATTCTTATTTTATTCTCTACGAAAGAAAAGAAACGTTTTATCTTTTCGGACTCACAAGAATCTTTTGTTACTTTTGTACGAATTACTTTAGAGATTGGAGTGTTGAAGCAGATAAGCTCAATTTTTCATCATTTCTCATTGTTCTTTATTACTTGTTAGTCTTTCATTCTTTTTTTTAATTAATCATTCGGCGCCGTTGTAATTAATAGTTTAAATAATCGAGAAAACGGATATAGGTAATGATCGCTGTTTGTGAAAATGCTATTTTACACTATGGACGAGTGATACTGTCTGCAGTTACCTGATTGGTAGTTTTCACGATAATAATAGATAATAAGTGCAAGTGGATGTGTGAAGGACGTTTGATAATTCTTAATATTCCAATTGTATCTTCTTGTACTCGTGTTAAAATATCAATTTGAGGAGACGGATGATAGCCGTGATTGTGTTTAGGAAGAGAAAAGTGAAAAGGAGATTTAAAAAATGATTTGTTTGTATTTGCCATTAATAAAAAGTTATATAAAATTCTCAAGAAGGATACACTTTCGTACTTGTAATACGGTGTAATGATTTCAATGAATATTTCTTAATTTAATCTTTTGTTGTAACTTTTTATGAATGAAATTCATTAGACGTTACAGTGAAGCAAATATAAATATTTTTGTATTATTTCTTTAAAAAGAACTCATTCTTACTGTACAGGGTATATATTTTCCATTTTCATTACATCCAAAATATGACACGATTTTATTTCTTCTTTAAATCATAAAAATATTATAAGCTACATCACCACTTCTCATGAGGTTTTAGAATACCGTCCAAAATATGTATGAATAAATATCCTGATTCTAAATGCAGTCGCGTTTAGTATCACTAATGGTTATCTTAAAAATTATCAACAGTGTGATTCAGACACCCCTATATTTCACATAAATGCATATAATTCCTTGAATACTCGTCATTCAAATATACCAATATTAATGAAAATAAAAATCTCACGTTACTCTTAACAATTAAAAAAGTAAAAAAAACAGCTTATACATTAATTCAATGCCTGGGTCTGTGTCTATCTGCAGTATTCTTCCTTGTAGAAGCTGGTACAAACATTTTACCAGGTCCAGTTGGATCTTTAACATGACCACTTCTGGTCACAACTGCATTAAACCCATTACGGTCATCAGCTGTATAAGATACAGTACGTATAGTACCATCAGCTTCAACAATAGAATATTCTCCTTTAACACTATCCCCATCGCGTTCCTCCCATGCTGATTTCGAATCCCCAGTATATCCATCAATGACACCATAATTAAAAGAATACTTTGGATAAGACATATGCTCAACCTCCATCTCCATAGAATCTTCCTCCGTCGCAACGACCGCACCTGCAGTCTTCAGAATAGGTGGTGCAACATACACAAGAGACGAGGTTCTGGGCAATGGCTTATAAGAAGCTGATGAAGATACTTTGACGTAAACCGGCGATGAACTATGACCTTTTGACGATCCTGCCGAATTTGCTGACTTAAATGCACATGTGATTGCAGGTGCGACGTTTTCGAATCTTGCAGAATTGCCAACTGGTTCGCAAGGATATGACGAATATCTTGGCCCTCTAGGAAGTGGTGCAAAACTGTTGGGTATAAATGTATTACATGAGACTTTTCACATGATTACTGCTTTCTGTATTGTTTTGCTATATATTTTTTCTTACCCTTGAAGAATACCAGCCCGTGTCATCTCCAATGTGCAACTCAGGAAGAGAATCTGGAATGTAGAATCGCGATTAAGATCCGATGAACAATGACAACCGTCCCACGCGCTTTTGCAATCGTTCATTATTACTGTTGGATTTGTGTGTTCAGTTATTATACTTTGCCCTAAGAATTACACTGGTGAAACTTCTTTATTGCATAATAGAAGATATAGAGTTTGTATCCTTTAAGGAGTGCCCATCACGCATCCAACCATTTGACCATAGTTATATGGAAACGTGTACGAATATCTGTAGCCACTGGATAGATAATAAATAATGGCAAAGGGAATTAGTACTTGTTATTAATGATATAATAAAACATCGACATAATTTAATTATAATTACTCTTAAAAAAAGATTCGTTAGACACGAATATGTTATGCGTATTTTGGTATGGCCTAAGATTTTCTTTCTTTCCAACTTTTGTACATTTATGATTATAAGGATTTGTGATGGTTTTTTCTTTTTTGTACTTTTACCTCGACTATCATTGTTCCTTCTTTTATTCCGACTTTTATGGTGATTTAATTCACAGTATATGTATATTTGCCCCTTGAAGATTTCTCCGTGAGTGTTGCAGCATCCCCGGTGCAACTCCTCTTTATATACCGCGAACATTCACTTACATTTTTACTGCACTCTTCCCTGCGTCCCGAGGAAAGACTTGCTTTAGTTTGAGCAATGTGCAATCGCTGAGAGTAGACGCTGCCTGGGAAGCATCTGATATTGCCGAAGGCTATTAGAATTGAAATAGAATAATGTAACGCCGCATTTGGGAATTCGGTCAGGATGGCGATAGAAATTTTTGCGAAATCTGCTCGTCTTGAGAGACGTTAAAGAATTTCAAATGAAATATGTTGCCGCTTTTTTGCAATGAAAATGTTATTTATGTAAACTGATATTTATAGATATGAAATTGCTAGAAATTATCTCTTATTACGATGACATTATTTTATTAGACGGAAGAATGAACGGCGATAAAATCGATTCTTAATTTCGATACTTAGGTTGAACTCTGTTGTCACTTATTGCCTGTAAAAATCATTCAAATTTTATAACGGCTCATTTTTTTTATGATTTATTAAGTGATATGGTTTCGTGGAAGTATTTTTTAGTGAAGGAACCACGCCCTGTGAAGTCTTTCTGATTATTTATTCTGTACTCGTTGTACTGCTCTTGTTTTTTTTTATTGGTGGAATGAAAAGTATTACGAGGCAACTGGAAACTGGGACTCGTCTGACAGGAAACCTCTCTTTGGCACTTCCTTCAGTGTACCGGAACTGTCTGTATTTGGATGGGGAAGAAAAGAGTGATACTGCTTTGCTGGTATGTAATTACCATTTTAGCTTAATTAATAAAACGGCGAGAGATATTATGGATACTTTAATTGACAGCAACTTTTTGAGTATCAAGCAAGGACATGGATGTTTGTTGGTTCTAAATGGATGGCAGAGAAATATTGTCATGGGAGACGAACACATGGGAGTTTTTAAAAAGTTTTTGTAATAAATATAATTCATTTCTTTTATGTGTCTATTCACACTAATTTTACATCAATTCAACTAATTATTGTAATTCGGCTGCCTTTTTTCTTACATTTTCAATTTCTTCTTCAGTAACAGTCGGAGTGACACCACATGCAATTTCTTCTGCTCTGACAAATGCAAGTTTTTCTGCCTTTTCTTTGTAAAAGGTTTTCTGTTGCTCCTCCAATTCCTTCTTATAAGCATTCAACTTATCTTGCACCAATTTATCGCAATGTTTGGCTGTTAATTTTCTCAAGGAGTCCTTCCTGGTTACTGGGAGGTACTGACTGTAGAGAAAGACAGTATTTAAAATATCTTTTTATGATTTGTTAGAAGCATATATGTTCAGGATAACATACTGAGGATGCGGCTTATAAATGATATTTAACTTTCCAAGGATCCATTCAAAACGTCTGTAATCCCACTGTCTCAAGTAACCCAGAAACTTTTTCCTTTTCTCAATAAGTTCTTTTAAATGCGTTTTGATTGGTAAATTTCTTCGGTGATCCTGCATATACTCTTGCAATTGTAAAATCTGACTGGTCATACTAGCAACTAGAAACCAAGAAATAAATTAAGTATCAACAAGCTCTTATAAAACCTATAATAATTATACTTACTAATTGTTTCCATAGACGTTGTATCCATAACATGATTTCTCACAAGACTTGTCGTTCTTTCACGTTTTACAGCCACAGTTTGTTTTCGCCGATTAAAATCAAGTGTGAACATTTTTTTAACAATATCATCGGCACTGAAAGAAATTAATTAAATCATATACAAGAACATCGAAGTATTCACTTACTTATATACACTTACTTTTCAAGTTCTTTTGAATTCCAATAGTTTTTGCAGTATTCATTTGGATCAACTTTAATATCCAAACCTAAATCACCACTGATTTGAGTTGAGATACAGGATGGTTTTTCTGGACGTACCCATTTAATTTTCAAATCAGATTTGAATGCATAGTTCCTTACAAGTGTATTGGAATTCTTGAGAATATTCCCAATAACAGTAGGAACATATCGTATATTATTTGCAAACATGTTGATATTTTATATATCAATCACCATTCACTAACCCAACTTCCATGCAGCCTTTTGAGCTATGTGCAGTCGAGTATGCGCATGTGAACAATGACGTCATATAAGCTCCGTACCACGATTGCCTGTTTGATATTGGCGCCAGATTCTTACTTTAAATTTAAATCATTACACTTCTGTGCATTCTTCATGAAAATTGAATTCTGAAAAATACTAATTACCTTTCTATGATTCCCCACTCGGTGTCGTTCGTAGATAAAGTGATCAAAAAAAGGGACCGGAGAGATTGGAGTGAGACCGAAATACATATAATTATAGGATCGCATAAAAAATAATTTTGTAGAATTTTATTAAAAAAACTCCAAAGTTTACTTTATTGTGTAATTACACTATTTCTTTTGATTCGATTATAATGTGTCACTACAGTAAAACCTCTCAATAACGTAACCCTCAATAGCGTAGATTTCTATCTCTGTAAAATTGCACAATAACGTCATGATCTATCCCCATTTCCTCTATGCTCTTCTTAGTCCTATCCCTACTTTCTCTAACCTTGCTAATTCACACACAGGAGAGAGTTCTGCGCAAGCGTAACTTAAAAAGGCGGACAGTTACGTTATTGAGAAATTGCTTCTCCAAGCGTTACATTATTGAGATGTTTCACTGTATAACAATTTATTTGATATTTCCATTCTTTATATTATGTACACGTGGAATAGCAGCTACTTCGGTGTCATCTTGTGGCTGCGATGGCTCATTGATAGTATTTTCGGGTCCTGCAATAAATATTTCAGTTTTACACGCGCCTTATCTATGCCGTCTTTGCGCTGTTAGCAAGAACGAAAAAAAAAAATAATAGTTACCAATAAACGTCAGTAAGACTGGAATGAAGATCAAACCGTGAGCAGCGCCTATTAAAACTATTCCGAGATACATTCTGAAGTAGAACACTTGGAAGATTTGCGATTTTGCAAATGCAAGAACGACTATACCAGCAAACTTAGTTAACGTGATACCAGAGAATACCTGTGAAAAAATTATATATAACGTAATTCTTGTAATCACTACATTACTGATTAACAAATTATTTAAATACGCACTGAGCTGCCCATTGTATTAAGTGTTTCTACAGTCTTTTCCATTCTCGTTTTCGCAGCGGAGGTCAAGTAAGAATGAATTATGTGACTGCAGAATTCTACAGCAATACCAGCCGCCTGAGTAAAATAATTATTTGGGAAACGTGATACCAATTGTATATGCGATTTATAAAGTTAAGAGTAGAATAAAGTTAAGTCACTGACCACAACACAATTCACAAGTGATACAGCATTCAGGCTGATACCCCACCAATACATTAATCCACCCAAATTGACGATTATCATTATAACACCAAGGGTGACAACCAGAGCAGAGAAGAATGAGAATCCAGTCAATATAAAAGTTATTACGAAGATGACAATTACTGTCATCGAAAGAGAGAATAGGGTCTCTGACCAAATTGTCAAATATTGCTCGTAGAAGACATAGAATATACTGCAAAGAAATGGATTGTTGCACAAGGTCATTTGCCACAGATAAAAAATTTAAGAGGAATAAATGAAACTTTGTCTCTTCGCACTTACCTGTATGGGAATACTTCTACTCTTGTGTCAGATAATTCTGCGCTATTGATCATATTGGTAATATTGGCAGCGACTGCTCTAGCTGCTCTGATTGATTCGTACCAATCAGCAGAAGTTTTTAGAGGTGTATGATAACCCATGAAGAAAGTGTCACCCACATCTACTAAACCATACTGATCGTAATAATAATTCAGTGCCTGAAAGGAATTAAAAGATTTTTATTGTATCGGCAACATGTATTACTGAAAAAGATGTCAAGGATAACTCAAACAATTTTTTTAAACTTACATCCAGATAAGAAGCGCGGCCAGACTTCGCACAATCCTCATCAGGTATATCTCCTAGGAAGTATGGAATGTACGTGCGGAAGTTTAATGCATCTGGTCTTGTACCCAAACTGTTAGTAGTAATGTTACAGGATTCGCAAGTAACTAGAGAGATTAAAAATTCAATTATTTAATAAAACCACTGACTACAGAACACGTTCAAGAGTTTAAGAAGTATTTTGATACTGACCAATGTTATGAGGACAGAAAGAACTATTGTCAGGAAAGTATTTACAGCATCCACTAATGGTGGACCAGTCGAAGTAATCATCTATCCACGAAGAAGCTGCCTTGGATAAATAAGATCTGCAAAATTAAATGAGAACTGATAAATATTATGTTTCAATTTTAATGAAATATATGTTTTCGTTACGCACATAGCTGGTTGATTAGCTGCTGAGTAAACTTGTGTATAAAGAGAATCCACGTTACATTCCTGCCCACCGCATATAAGATTCTGTGCTTCTGTCTCACTATAATTTAGTCCTTCGGTGAGCACAAAATATACTGGGGGTCCCATCGACAGCAGATCTTCCATGTACTGCAGAGACGTAAATATGGCAATTGATTAATTATCAATAGGAAATAATAGCTTCTCTTAATTACTCTTAATTACCTGGAAGTATTTTAGCACGTAGGAATCCTCGGGCATTGCAAGTTTCTGGTCCAAACCAACTTCGATATTTGGTGCTACGACGACATGAGTCGTGAGAACAGCAATAAAAATTAAAAGTACTCCAACTCTGATTGGTTTTTTCATCAATAAAGGCGTATAGTACTTTTCAAAACATGTCTGTACAATACCCTTGCCTGTTTCTGTTTGGTGCTTCTTGTCCAGAGAGAAGCAGAAAAGCACGTCGAATTTGTTATCCTGAAAAAGATGTGTAAATCGTAGAGCTATAATTTTCGGTTGTTTAATTAATACAATTATTATTTTCATTAGTTACTAATTACCTTCAATCTATCAGTATCCAAAGCCAATAAAGCGATAAAAACTGTTATCTGGAGAAGGAAATTTATGAGAATCGCTACGGATGCGTATAATGCAAAAGTGTTAACGGCTGGCATAGACGATAAAGCACCTAAAATAGAATAAATATATGCGTATAGCTATTGTAATAATTCGATATGAATTCATTTCACAATAATTATATATACCAATTAAGAAGCAAGTGCACTCCGATGCACTGCTCAATAATATAGAGGGTCCTACAAGAGCCAAAGTTCTACCAATATGTTCAGGAGTTGTTTCATCAGGCTTACGAGGAGTTCTTTGAAGAGTTTGAACCATAATAAAAATGTTGTCTACACCGACAGCTAAAACGAAGAAGGGAATGACCTGGAAGAAATAGAACATTTATTGTAACTTTGATAAATATTCCTACATTAAAATTCAAGAAGAGGATTTACCTCGATTGTCAATAAAGTTGTCGGTACTCCTATGTAACCAAATATTCCAAGAGAGCAGACAACAGATGCTAACACCACAATGATTCCCCCGATACTAAGTAGAACTCTACTGACTACCTGCGAATTCAAACAGAGTACGTAGACTAACAATTCCATATGATGTGTTAAAATAACTCTTCGCAATAAAATTAAAACAACTTCTTACAAAGGTTTCCTTGGATGCTTTAAACTTTCCTAAAGCTAGGGCAATATATATAAACATGACAACATAGCTAATAACCACAGTTATCACTTCAGCCTCTGAAGTTCTTGCAAGTTCATCCTCAATTGATCTCTCCGCAGAATAAGCAATTTCCATAAAGTCAGGTCGACTGTTAGCATTCCAGTCTTCCATAAAGTCCAAGAATCTAAGAGAATCGTAAGCACGAATATATTAATATTGTAACAATAATTGCACGCAAATATTTTACAATTCTCACTTTTGTTCCCATTCCAAAATTGGCTTGAGCTCATCCTCATCAAGTGTATTACTAAGTAAAACTGTTAGGACAAATCCTGTGGATGTTATATAGTCTGTATTGTCATAATCGTAAACTCCATCCTGGAGAAAACCACCCACAGCCACCGCAGGGATTATAGGTCCTTTGTATGGTGCGACACAATCAGAATTAAAAGGATTTCTAATATAATAATAAAAAATTGTTTAATAATAAAGTGAAATAATTATTGTATAAACGTTTCGACTTGTTCACTTACTGCATGCACTTGTATATATGATCTAAGTAATTTGTCTCATATCCATTGGATATTGATGTCGCGTTAAAAATTGATACACTGTTTTGAAAATATCCCCAGATCGATTGTACAGTGCAAAGTGACAATGTAACACCGCCAGTAAATTCACTGGTAACAGGTGCATAGCAATAATTTTCCAAACCCTCATTAGTGTCTTGACCAATCTGTAAAAAAGTAATTGAATTAACTGCACATTTTATAATCAGAACTTAATACGACTGATCAATTCCTCTAACGCTTGACGTACCTCAAGAATTTGAGATTGAAGATCATACAAAGCGAGCAAGAATTCTTTATTGAATACAGGACCAAATTCTAAAACACCACTTGAGGTGTTATGAGTGAACTGAAACAAAATTTCATTAACTACATATAATATTGCATTGATCGAGAGAAATTTTTTAATCAACCCACCGACTCCAATCCAACTGATTTAATATAGATTTGTTCAGTTCTGTAAAATGGTGTGAAATGAGTATCGAAGAAATCTTTTTCGATCCTTGACTGACTGGTAGGAGAAGCCCAAATCTCTACAGGGTTCGTTGTCACAATCATATAAAAAGCTCCATAGCACAGTGCAATTATAATATATGACGAAATCCATAATACAAGAAGGGGAAATCTTGCAAAAGCTAAAAAGCAGATATATAGTTATTTACAATATCAATAATTTGACTCAAATGAGATATATTTATTTCATTATCATATACCATATCCCCAGTGTCCGAAGAAGCTTTCAAGGCAGCCATGAAATTGTGATCCAAATTGCGATGATTTGCATTGTTTTCCTTTGGAAACTTCTACAATTAAAGAGTCTGTTGATTAATATTCACAGTTGACAAGAGAGGATTATTGAATCACATGAAAATATTGCTTTACCAGTCTGCTTCCTCCCTTTGCAAGTGTATAGAATAGTAAATCCAGTACTGACTATAACAACAAATACTCCAGCAACAATTCCATATCCATTGAGTCCAAGAAGTGTCCATACATCATGGCTAATATTTAATTCAACAACCGGACAGCTTGCTGAACAATCGACACAACTGCAAGGAGCTGAATTGTTCTGTAATGCAAAGTAATATGCTTATTGAATCTAATCAATCTAATTGTTTCAGCAATGTTACATAAAGATTAAAACTGCATGTGTTACTTTGTCTCATTTAAGCTTCTTCAAAATGAAACAGTGTCATTATTCTTTTATCAATTATGATACCATCTAGCATCCAGCTGTATAAGATATCTTATCGTTATCAATAAAAACTTATAGCTAGACTGTAAAATGTATCATTAAACAAAATGCATGAGACTCACATCGTAGGCTTCACTGCAAAGTTTTGTGGGTGGATCCAAAGGTTCACCATCTCCATCAAAATCCTCTTCATCGTACACATAGGTAATTTGGAAAGGTACAAATTCATTGTTCGCTGCATCTCCCATATATTCAAACCATCTACAAGATTAATTCATTGGATCAGAATTAAATAGTTAATAAAAAAAATTTCTAATAAATCCAGTTAGAACATTCATAAGGAATTTTATAAGGGGAAAAAAGAGAAAGACTTAATCAGATGATATTACTGTGCGCAGCTGTGTATCATTAAGATAAAGAATTTGATTATGATGACATTTAGAGTTAATAAGATTTATGTTACAATCTAAGAAAGATAGTGACAACAAAATATTCAACCTCGATAATCAAAAAAAATGTCTTCCAGAGATTAATAACTGATAAGAGCTCGTAAATTTTCTACACAAACCATGTCATATCTGTTCTCCTCAAAAATAAGAAGAGAATTTCAAAAAGATATTTATAAAGCCCATAGACCGTTACTGAATAGATTGTCGTTAACATAATGATGACTATGCCGTATCGATAATTAATAATAATCGATCGACAATAATCTCCCAATAGATTAGTACATACTCATGTCATTCGATTGTCTATCTTAAATCCTGCAGGTGTGTATCTCAAGTTGTATCATGTAGAATCGAATAGTCAAATAGATTTCATAAAAGAGATATGATATCAAAAACTTACAACTTCGCAGTGCATCTACTGGCTCCGTGAGTTCCGCATGCAAGATCCAACGCCAAATTTCCACTTGCTGGATGAACAATTTCTTTACACGAGTCATAAGTAGCATTAATGTAATCCTCGGTGATGTAGAACTGATGAAAGAATAAAAAAAAATTTCTTTTTATCAACAATTCCAAAATATACCCAGATATGCCAAATTACAAAGACGTCGATAAAACGCCTTCAGAAGGTCTTATGTCAAAAAGACTTCCTTTAGATCTTCAGCCAGACTTTCTGACAACATATGATCATTTAACATCTTGCAGCCACCTTATTCATTTGTGCCATCTGTATAGCAGCTGTATAATTGCAAACTTCTAAATTTCAAATAAAGTTCAATCGATATCCAACAGTTCTTAAACAATCTATTAATAAGAATGTAAGATTTTTAGATCAGCCACAAATTTTCACAATTAATACCAACCTGAATCCCATTGATATATTCAACACCAAGATCCTCGTCCATAAGTATTTCTGTGGTGTGCAAAAATCTACTTTGATCAGCCCGACAACTCATGTCACAAATAGAACGGAAAAGATTTTTCACACAGCTCGTGCATCTAGCCAGGATACCCTCAGCCATGGCCATGCTACTATCCATGGAGATGATCTGATCCGCATCGCAACACGTTAAAGGACTGTCTAAAAACCAAATAAATATATTAAACCAATAATCCTTACGATATCAAAGAGAAAACCTAAAGCTCCCGCTAGACATATTATACAAAAATACACCAACCAGTTTCTTCAAAAAAATGTGGACATCTATTATACAGTATTGCTTCAGCCGTAGCATTATTAATTTCCTTAGCAGGGGTAGTAGATGGACAATTATAAATAGCAGTACTAGTTATTCTACATTGTCCTTCCCAGATGCAGGTATATTGAGCAACTACTGAAGAAGTGTACAGAAGGAACAGCAGCCAAAAGACGAAAGACTTCATTCTAAAAGTAAGAAAAACCAATCAGAAGAGAAAGAGTCGACCGATCCACTAGAGAAAAATGTATGAAAAATATTCTCACCTGATTTAAAGCGACGAGCTGTCGATTAAATAAATAATAATAAAAAAAATAAATGATCAACAACAACTCGTGCAGCGTATCGAGCTTAACATATTTCCAAGAAAGGTCTTCGTCCTGGATTTTATATAAAAATCCAAAGGCAGTTTTTAGTCCGAAGAAATCTTCGCTGGCGACCAAACGTTAGTCACGATCTAAATGAACGTTCGGACGATTCTCATCGCGACAAAAAATCTCAAGATCAGTTAGAGACCAGACTTTATCATTCAAGTCAGAAATCATATATTAATATCTATCCTGTCGTTGATTCGTCAAAAGCTTTGGCATATATACACGTGCACATATACCACATATATTTCTTCGACCGGTATCAAATATAATGGCGAGTGACTCTATACAGTCTCTTGATACTAATGAATGACCGTGATAAGCACAAGTAAAAGAGTACAGTTACTATCTAATATTATCAGTAAACTGTCATGTCTTGGACATTTCGTTTAAACCAGTGAACACCTGCGGTCTTAATCTGCTTGCTTTAAAAAAAAAAGAGCAGACCAATAAGTCTCTCGGTCGACAAGCACCGTACAAATGACATCGAGATATCGATTAGTCGGGATATAAAAATCGAAAGTTTAAATTCGAAAAAAACAATACAATTAAATTACAAAATTAAAACAGTACAGTACCTATGGCTACAAATAAACGTAAAAGGATATTATATATGGATAATGGAAACCGGAAATAGAATCTAGTAAAATGGTCAGAGTAAACGACAGTACGAACGACACAATAAAAAAGAGATTACAAATCAAAAACGATCTTTGTTCCATAATGAATAATCATATTTTAATGACGCAATGATTGTACAAATGGATCGTTCGTTAAACGTGTGTCACGTTAAAAACCGAGGAACAACGATAATAAATACACGTGTAATAATCGCTCAGTAATAAACCGGATGTCATCGTAATCGATAATCCCAATTACGATTATTATACTAACAGTCCTCGAGGAATAAACGTAAAACCTTTGTCGCTATATAATATAATACCTTAGGATTTTCACTTACGTATAAGCGCACGACTTAATAATTACATTAACGAAAGGAAGATTCATCGAAAGACATATAATTGGTTTCCTTACTTCCGGTTATTACCATATTTAAACCCATCCTAGATAAATTATGTACCTGTCAACCGAATCAATCGTTTTCTTCCATTTTACTCCTTGCACACTGTCTTTGTACAGAGAGTCAATAATACACGTATAGCACAGACCCATAAGGTAAGTCCAATCGTTAATACAATTCAATTACAATGTATTATATTATTTAATTAATCTCTCTGTGCCTTAACCTGACTCTCTGCGTCTCCCTTGTATCCTTGAGCACGAGTGAAACATCAGCCTGCTCGTAAAAGCTCACAAATCGTTAACAATTAATTGATCCAGTCGCAATAGACTCAATTGGTACATAATAAACATACACGTTAATCAAACGTGCCTAAGTCGGGCCCATTATCATCAAATATATTTTCAACGGTAGCGATAAAGTTTATACGAATAAAATTTCATCTGGAAGAATCTACAATAAAGGGTCGATAATCGAATAATCGGATCTCAAGTCGAAATCTCATTGGCTGGCGGGTTAGCAGAATGGACGCGAAAAAACATGAAACTTGGTATACTAGGCCAACTATTGGGACGTTTTCAAGCGAGAGTATTTCCCCACCGAGTCTCAACCCCCGACTGCACCCCATGAGAAAAAAAATCCAATTAAATTTCAACATCAACCCTTATCGTCGCACCTCTGTATACATTGTATTCCTTTCTCAACCATCGACAACCTCTTCACCCATCGGACGAGCAAATATTCAAACACTTTTACATACAAACCATTCGCGCCCCTCAATCATTTTCATTCGTCATTCTTTTTTATCCTACCTTTCGCCTCCCACCACACGAATAAATATTGAAACTCGTTACAATTAAAGATACGTAATTAAAGGTACGCAGGTAATTATCTAAAGTTACAATTATCAAGAGATTAAAATATATATATATATATATGTGTGTATATAAGAAATAAAAATAAAATTTGAATCATGGCAAAAAGAGACAAAAGTAGCAACTAGTATCTTTACAAAGTATCGATCGACCACAGCTACGCTGCCACCGTATTTTACGTGTACGATAATAGATTGCGATTACAGGTAAATGATAATTAAACAGCAACTAGAAGAAATTTCGAATCGATCGATAACTGTGTGTGTGTATATATATATATATACCTTCGCGTGGACACGCGGATACCGGCTGGTCTAACACTCTCGATTGAACACGCGCCTCGACAGAATTTATACAATAAAATTTATATAATCGATAATACAATAGTTCGAGCAACACAAGTCGTTCTGTGTAATGTATATATATGTATATTATACATATATATACATATATGTGTATATATATATATATATTTATAATATCGACTATGTCACCTAGTATTATTTTTAATAGGTATCTTATACTTGGTTTTTAATTCATTTAATCTTCGCTGTCAGATCTTAACCGATACCTTAATTAGATATATTCTTGGTAATATATATATGTATATATATATAGATTATTATGTATAATATATAATAATATATATATATATATTATTTAGTATTCTTATACTTCCGTCTCGCTCGGTGTTTACCCATTGGGAACCCATTGGGACGTTATATAATATATATTATTAATGGTATTATTTTTTTCTCTTTCTTCCTTTCGAGTAACGAGTACCTATGCAAGGTAAGGTTTCTTAGACCTTAATTAAGTGCTAATGGTGGGGGATGTCCGGTAGCATCATCATTCTTTTCCTTTAAAACGCAGCGGCACAGATATCATTTTTGTACAATATCTTTGCCAAATTTCCGTTCGAGCATTTGTTAAGTTTTTACCCAGGGGAAACAACGTGTGTCTCCCTGGGTTAACTCGAATAGCGATTTTATAATTGCATGATTTTTTCTAGGTTGCAATGGGCGCGCAGAACTTTTTCAAAAATATCGTCAAAGATTACAGTAACGCCCTCTACCTATTTCTATGTATGAGTTTAAAAAAAAAGAATGACAAATTTCCAAAGATTTTCGAAGACACGCGAAGATTTTAAGCAACGTTTTTTTCGTTTCTTCTTCAACTGATATTTTCTCTCTTACCCCCCCCCCCCTCCCTCCCTCCCTCCCTCTCGCCACTCAATTGTCAAAGAGACCGACTCATGAGCTTTCACGTTTTTTTTTTCTTTACTCTCGATTCGCTTTCCCTCTCCCTTTCTGCCGCACGCGGCATGCGTTTCCGGTTCTCGCAAGTACAACCAGCAATCGGCTTGCTTGCCCGTTCGGCCGAGTTGGTTTAACAAATAATTCGCAAAGTCGAGCTCCGGCGATTTTGCTTCGAGTACACAAAAGTCTGAAGTATAAAATTTACAAAGTAAACGGACACACGTCAAACTTGAATAAAAAGATCCATAATAAAAAGGCTCGTAAAGTCGTACGGCTCTCGCGTTGAAGGATTGTCTATTGTGCGACGAGACAAAAGTGCCTATAAATTAGTACCAATTATTCCCGCTAGCTGCTAACGGCGCTTACCGTCAAATCCCCAATTAATCGCTAATAAATTCCAGTCAATCCCGATCGACGAATCCTCCACCAAGAGCAAACTCAACAAGACAGCACGCCGAGCAACGAGACAGCTTGAAAAAATGTATACAATAAAAACAAAGGAAACGACAGTAGATGCCTTAATCGACTAAATAAGCAAGTAGCTCGATTACAAATTTATCCAATTGAATCTCGGATGCCGCATGCGACAAAACAAACAGACTCTCGCCACGACGATATACATGCATGAACATACATCACCCGTGCAATGTACGTATATGCATTAATTTCTTAAATGTATTTCTCTATGTGGATACTTTCTGTTGTCTAATTTACATTAATTAATCCCTCGACATAATTAATTTATCGTAATACCCATTAACAATCGTTACATATCATATATCGTTAAATTCATTAACCGACGTCTTTCTCCATTTTTTTTTTTTTCTTCTTCCTCTCAACTAGTACACATCCATCGCCGCCATTAAGCTCCGTTAATCAACGCTCATGACGACATCGCAGTCCAATCAGCGTGACAACCTAAACGCCATTTTCATTTAGGTATCTAAATAACCTTAAGTGGTAATCCTCAACGCACGTCACTACGGATCAAGCCCGTCGTCCCCGTGTCCAGGATACACGTCGGTCGCCCTAATTATATTAATTCAATATAATATCGATCCACCCCCTCCCCGTCAATCCCCAACTAATCGAATTACATCCCTTGATCAATGTTAAAAATAAACTAGACTATCTTCTCAAGCGGCATCCTGGTACCCAGGGACGAGAAGGGCGAAGACGCGTGACCGGTGGGTGTGGCGTGGAGTAACCGGGCGACAATTAATATATTCATTAAATTCCGTTCTCGTGTACGTCTTGCGCACGAACCCTTATAACAGTCATCGCGTGTCTGATCTCCACCAAGTCCTGTACCGAACTTGTATCCGGTGTCTGGATTATTTATCCGTCGTGTACGCGCGTAACTATGCATTTTATTGATTAATATTTTTCATGTGTATATAGATATAAACATAGACACACATAGTAGAGTATTTATATACATGTGTATATATATATACACACGACTTTAAATTTATATAATCGCTAACTTAATTCCTACATTGTTCTTTTTTCTTTGTTTTCTCTCAATCCACGTTCGTATGACCTCGATTATTAGCGTTAATAGTAATGGTAATGGTAATAATAATAATGATAAAAACAACAATAATAATAATACGATGACGATAATATCCAATAATCATAATAATATCGTTATTACATTATATACAATGTTCAATGATTTCCAATTGCTGTTCAAGCTACCCACTGTCCTATAAGAGTTGAGGGTTTAATGTAGGGAAGGAGTAGAAAAGAAAAGTGTTAGGTATGAATTAAAATTTTTCCTTTTTTCAAATAATCATTACGTCACCATGGATGTCATTGATTGAGCCAGGTTGACAGGTCAGAGTTCAAGGTTCTTTGAGAAGTACCTATTGGTAATTGACGGATAGAATCAATTCTTTGTTTGGATGCCGGGTAGCGTGCTGGTGTGAAACGTTTTATAGATAGTGGAGACAAAGTGACTGAAGAGGGGTTGAATGACGAAGGAGGATATTTGTGTCAATGGGGGGATGGTGTGTTAAAGAAAGAAAATGACTTGCGTGTAGTTTGAACAGTAAGAGGAATCCTTGGAGCTTACTACCCTTTCGCGCAATGTTGAATGATAGCGTTTAAATTAGGGATAAAACTTAATGATATCTTATGTACTGTATATATAAGTATATGCATATATGCATATATATATATATATGTATATACTTGGATATAACTGATGCTCGTGATATCAATTGAAAGGTGTACAGTTAATAAATATGAATAATAAGTAAGGAACAAGCACGTAATGTTAAGTAGTGACAAGAAGGATGTCAATAAAGACGTGTAACAATAATGAAAGATACATGGTAACTTAAATGTGATTACTAAAGCTAGATTGTTGAGCACAATTATTGATTTCTATGAGGGACTTTCGGGAGGCGCTGTGTGCCGAGCTCATATCCGCGAACTCACCCGCCGACTTACCCTTTCGCGGCAGAGTTGTGGCCTCTCCCAGAGACGGTAGCTCTCGCGGCTTCCATATCGGCGAACCTAATTCAAACGAAATTAGAGTGACAGCGTGTGCACGGTTTTCTTGTTAATTAATCGATATATAAAAGTGACACGGGAGAGAGAGTGAGAGAGAGAAAGAGAGAGAGAGAGAGAGAGAAAGAGAGCGTGCGTGGACGCTCGTATAAGAGCGTATACGTTATTTCTTTTTTTTTTTTTTTCAGTTTCTTTTAGGCATGTAGGCAGGATGCAACGAACGATGCGACACCTATGTTGTCCATAGACAGAGTATCGTATATATATAATATATAATATATGTGATCTTGTTGGATCTTGCATAGATCTTGGATGGATCTGCGAATGCCGCCTTGATCGTATTTTGAGTCGTAAAGCTTGGCCCTTGTTTATCGTTGGGGTATTGGTGGTACTTAGTGCCAGGTAATTAGTGCCGGGTTTTATATAACATTACGATCCTTGTTACTGTACGTGTTTTTGCGGTAGATCGATGATTAGCAAAGAAATCGGTTGCACGATCATTCTAGATCGGATCGATTCGTTTAGGTCCCAGGGTGGATTTAGTTTGCTTTAGTTTTGTCGTTTCTTAATTCGTTTCTTACCAAGCTCCTTGATTGTGATCGGTTGATAGTTCTCTGGCTGATGTGACGATTGGATTAGTCTGGCCTGGCTACCGGTACTTCCGGCGGAAATCGTCGAGGTCGTACTCAGTGTTAGATGATTTGGGGTACGACCCAGGTTCGTTTTCTTCTCGCCTAAAAAAGCCTGAGAATCCTCCTCACCCTCGGATTTTGTTCCTGAGTCCATGTCTACCTTGACCTCGCCTGTGTGAAGTGGATTGTGTTTAATCAATTGTATTTACTTTGTTTTCCTTTTTATCATGGCCAGTGATACTTTACCTGAACTATCGCTTATGGTCTTGCTCCTGGAACGGAAGGTTGTCTGCTGTGGCTGATTGGATGCTGGTTCTTCAAAATCCTTATCCTCTGAACTCTCGTGTTCTACCGTCTGTTTGGATTGGCTGTATTTTCTCTTAACGTTGTGCGGATTGGTCATCATTTGCTGCTTCACCACCTTCTTTGACAAGGTTCCGGTTCCGGTACCGTTGCCATTCTGTGTCTGACTCTGACATACGGGCTTGTCGAACTTCTCCACGTGTCCGGTTGACATACGAGGAGAAATGGATATCGGTGGTTGAGTCATATTTTGCTTTGTGGAAGGGATACTCATGTTTCGTACAGACTCCCGGATTATCTGCCGGATTGTCTTCAGAAAAGCGTTTCTGAAGTCCGTCGTGCTGTGCAGATTTTCAAAATATTTTGTTTCATTTTATATTTATATACAGTTGATGCAGAGAATTTCTTAATGTTTCAATCTTACCTGTTAGACAACACGTAGACCTTTTCGGAACGTCTCTGTAATTGACTTCTCAGGTGAATCAATTCCCACAGGAAGTGCGATTCCATGTCTTTGGCAGAACTGGCCCTGACCTGAACCTCTGTCACAGGAATGAGTACCTGATATCGGATAATCTCGACCTCGCTGGAGTTCGCTTTAGTGGAAACTCCCTGTTGAGAGAATGATAAAAATAGCAAAACACAAGGGAAAAGAATGTATAGAAATTCTTAATAAACAGGGAAGCCATTTTAAATTCAAGGCGTTTACTCACCATGAGCTTCTTCTTCTGTCTTAATCTCTCCTTACACAAAAACACTACGGCAGACTTGAACACAAAGCACATGGCGTGTAATTCAAGTCCCTTTTTGATTTTACCAAGGAAATCAGAAATATTCAACCACTCGACGCCACCGTAATAAAGCAAGTCGCCGGGGCTAAGGTCGATCGGCTGTTTGCACGATTTTTGATGTTGTCTAAACAGGTGATCAAAGATGGCGCCATACTCTTCGTGAATTCTTTGCATTTCGTTTATGTGCTCAGCCACCTTCTCCATACCCTTAAGAGCCTCTGTAATTTTACATATAGAAAAAGTACAGTGGACTGTTGATAATTGAATTTTTATTTTCATCATAAATTGCTAAACGTTACCAATTAAATGTTGGTGTTCCTCGCTGTGCTCGTCCGTAAGATTCCTGAGCTGTTGCAAGAGCAATGGATACTTTAATATTCTCTGTATAGGCTTTATCAGATAGGATTCCAAAGTTGAGGAATGCTGCTGCCGTGGGTTCCTCGCTGATAGGAATTCTTGTAAAGCTTGGTTTCCTTCGTCTGTATTAAAATATCAATCCGTATTAAAAATACGGATAATAATAGTTCTAATAAAAAAAGAAATAGTTAAAGCTATTACTCACTGGGGTGCAGGACTTTTTGGGCCTTCGAGTGACTGGCGCAGAATGAGCTGTACAACTTGAAGTGATTTACGTAATATAAGAAGGCACTTCCAATGGAAAACAGGACACCCTGTTGTATAAGAAAATACCATTAGTAATCTCTGTAGTAATAAATAATTCATATAAATTACCTTGAATTGACTCGGATGGTCGAAACTGTTGAAATCCGACTCCATCTCAATCGCATGATCAAGATTCTGGAGGAATTGTCGTTGGAAAGTGACAATTTCCTGGATATTACCAAAAAGCGCGTTTATCTCAGCGTTCGATAAGAAAGTTTCGCGCTTGAGGGGTTCCAGATAGTTTTCCAGCAAATTATTTAAATTCTGCAAACAGACAAATCATTAAGTAACTTAAATAACTTGTCTAAATTACAGAAATAGCCCTAATATATATATACGCCTGTAACACTGACCTTTACATAAGTCCGTTCAGTCTCGATCAATTCTAAAATCACTTTCTTCAGCTTCTCAGCGTCACTCAATTGTCGACTCGGCGTTAGTGTCTGCGAGTGGGAACTAACGACACTTCCGGTAGGACTGGACTTCCTTGTTTCTCCAGGAGATCTACAGATACCAGTTACCTGCTCAGCCGTCTTCAAAAGATTCTCAATCTCAAACGAATTTGTTCTCGATGTCTGTTTCCCGTTTTCCATATGCGAAACGGCCGAGCATTCCTGAAGTATGCTTTCCTTACCTAATCAAATATTAACATTGATATCTTAGACAGTTCCAGAGATCATCCATTTAACTGACAACGATTAAAGTCACTAATCATCAACAGATCTTACTCCAACCAGGTGCAGGAACGATCAAGCCAGAGATCATTTCTTCGCTTATGACAGGTGGATCCGAAGGAGGCGGTGGACACACAAGACTTTCAATGATGTCATCAGTAACTCTCATTATACCAGAAAGATCCGGTGGTTCGGTTCTCGATGATCTCATCATCATACAAAGGGCTAACTCCTCCTGAAGAACACTCTCCAGATACATCATATCTAGATCACTGACAATCGCACCATTGATCACCATGATCTCATCGCTCTTGATAATTCCTAAATACAAAACAACATCAAGTATTTAAAAATCCATCATCGTACCCAATGAAATTCGCAGTAGCCAAAGGGATCAATTAGAAAGGGACTGTGTGTCTAAATCTAGCAAGGAGGCAATCATCTATTTATATCAGGAAAGAATAACAGTGGCTGATGAATAATAGATAAAAGTAATTCTACCGTGGAGGATCGATACTGACAATGAAAATACACCTGAGCCACGTGTAAACAAGAAAATCCATAAAGCTCCAATGAAAGTCTCGAAGACTTCATCCAGGGCTTTTACACCTGGTTAAGTCGTGTTTACGCGACATTGCTTGTCCAGTGGTTAGTGAATTATAAAAAAATCAATCCTTAATAGACCCACAAGGTGACGCTGTGCACTGTGGCCTTAACGTTATACTTAAACGATTGCTTCTTCACGTTAAGAATTTATCTTGTTCATCAATATTTTCATCTTCTTCTCTTTACTCTTCATCTACTCACCATTCTGCATGGCGACGCTCTTGTCCTCGACTCTGCTCACGTAGCAGCAAAGCTCGTCCTGCCTATCGGAATTCTCAATAAGTTCAGCCTCCACGGAGAAGCCCCACATCTGGTCCAGGGTGTTCCTCTGGAGTTCTACTTGGTAGAGTATCTTGGCGCAGACCTCGACTATCTCGTGGGTATGCAGCTGAATAGATAGAACAAAATATTTTCCATTTAAACAAAAATACTCTTGTGACTTCTCCTAGGTGAAGTTATCATAGGTTATGTGTTACTTTGAGGTAACCTGGATTCTTGTTAGACCAGGAACATCCTTAGAATGTTATACAGCTGATACTCACGTAGGTCTCTATCAAATCTGTTCTATGTGGTACGAAATAGTTGTGATCCTCCATGTCGCGTCGTTTCTTCACCCTGACAAAATGCTCCATAGGATTGAGACCTTTTCTGCTACAGGCACTTGCCAGGAACTCCTCGACGGACATTGCATCCCGTAGGAATACCGAAACGAGCTAGAAATTCCAATTATTTGCTTTTAGGTTACGTTGCAGAATTTTTATCAAGATTATTCAATTTCAGTAATAGGTAGTAATGCGAGTGGCTCTAATTAACAATGATAATCTAGCACGATAGCTTGGTAATTTCATGTTCGATAATTCATATTCCATGCGTAGGCATTAAAGTGTAGTGTCTAGTTACGGCAGTTATTTATATGATGATCTTATACACCCTTTAATCAGAACTTTAAAAATAACTGACCTGATTATCCGGCACCGACACCTTGACAGTCTTCTCTTCATCCCTGGAAGAAATCTGCAAGGATCTTCTACTGGAACTACTATTAGACCTGGACAGGAGCGGCGGTCTTCTCTTAGTGGCTCCACGACCTGCCAGAAGATTATTCAGGAGCGACGGACTCCTGGCGCATATAAAAGCGTGGAAGGAGGATACCGTGAAGACCCCAAGTTTGTTCAGGGTCTGCTTCGTTGCCCGAGAAACGTGAGTGAGTAGACTCTATAAAAGAATTGGTACCAACCTGAGACTTAGCCATTGACATTAAAATTTGCTAATTTTAATTATGAAGAATTGAAAAGCAACTTCAGTACCTTCGGATTCGGTAATTCACCGCTCTGAAGACTAGCCATGTAACATCTAAGACGAAATTGTTCACAGTGAAGACGTTCCAAATTCTCTTCCCACTGAACAATCTGATTGTTGATCTGCTGTTTAGTTTCCACGTCGGATACAACCGATTGTTGAAGATCAGCCATATGTTTCAGCTTATGATCCTGAACGAGGGAAAATAATATTTTGAATAACTGTCTAATCATATTCAGTAGTCTTATTCCAATTTTACTCACCGATTCGATTGCCTTCTCTAGCCGGAATATCTCCTCCTGCAGAAGATGCAGGGTCCCGGTCTTACCCCGGTGACGAGCAAATGCCGCTGCGCACGCCGAGTGGATACTGTTCACCCAATTCTCAAGTTCCACTTGACACGGTGCCTAAAATAAAAATGTATTTTCGTATAGGAACCTGATAGCTACGTCATTCCAAGTAGGAAAGACCCTTTCGAAAAAGAGCTCCTTGATTCGCAATCTAATGGCGCTTCCACTACCTGGAAGAGATAGGCATCCCCAAAGGCAGTGCTCAAACAGAATATATAGTCCCTCTTAGGATGCTCTGGTATTGGCTGCATTATGGCACCGTCTACAATAATCAGATGCTTCGGCGCCGTTTCTACAGCTCTGCTCTCATGAGAATCACAAGGATAGAAAAGCAACGTCGTGCCCTTAAGACACACCCAATAACCCTTCCATCCCCGTTTCCTGGCAAGTTCAATCTGATGCTTCTTCCTCAGCAGCCACTTCTTCACGCTTAGAAATCTACATTGAACAAATGCATAATAGAAATGCATCTTAATGACCTCATATCACGGTATACCATTAATTATAATAAAATTTTCCAAAAAGAAATTTCTACCCAGCTTTCCTCACTGCTCCAGTACAATTAAAGGATGCTGCGGCTGTACCAGTCTGCTTTCCACGATAGGGTGAGTTAATGACACTTTCACCATCGTCATCGTCACTCACTGCAGTCGTCAGAGACATTCGATCGTCGTCAGACATCTGCAAAGACAATTTAATTGAATTTAAAAACAAAATAATACCAAAGCACACATCTCTTTCAATTCTCTACAATACTCGGGAGATAAAATAATGATCTGTCAAAGGTTTCACCGGAAACTTATTCGACCAAGACTTACGACTCTCTTGAGAAAGTCAGCATTGCAACTGTCCGCTGTCATGTGAGGATGATAATGACAGTAGCATCCTTCCTTGAGGAGCTTCATGTTCCTCTTAGCAGTACCGTTGATCTTGAACATGATCTCCTTCTTGGCAATCTTCAGACCGTCTATGTATCTCTGGGCCCAAGTATTCAATGCCCCATTGATGATTTTCAATAATTTGTAATAATAACCTTCCCCAAGACCTGGATTTACTTTCTCCTCGACACTCTTGCAATTGAACCAGTACAACTTCTTCGTCTCATTGATACAGATAACGCTTATCGTGTGTCTCTTACAAAGACAGAAATACTTCTTGCACTGCTTGTTATGAAGTGTCGTCAGATCCGTGTAACTACTGCTGGGATTCAGCAAGTCCAGTGAACTATTGATACGAGACGTTGACCATACTGGCTCTACCATCATTCGATTTTTACTACAAAGAATTTATAAGATCATCACAAGACGTATAGTCTCGTTGTAAAAGATCTTACAGTCATTCTGATCCAGTAGATCATGATCTTGCCAAATACAGCATCCCTCTAAGGACATCATCAACTCGAGGTAGGTCTTTTTTTTTATCTTAACAATTTATATCTGTCAACAAAATTGTTTACTGATAACTATACACTTTTAGGAGATGAATTCACATTCAGATTCTCTAACAATCCATAGCATCACGGAAACTAGCGTCGTGTCGCGTGATCTAAATTCTTTTTTTCTTCTTCTCTCAGTCTATATAACTGCTCTCTTTTCTAACGAGAGATGCAGACACTCTGGTTCTGGTTTATTCAACCAAGCGGGTTAACGCACTAATTAACGCGATAGGAATCTCTATTCAAATGAGAAAGTCACTATCCTTGCAGCTTCCGGTTTCCTATTTGTTGCAGGTAGACGAATCTCCGCAGTGTTTATATCACGTATACGTACGAATTTTAATAAAACTTAGTACACGTCATACAGTCTCTTCTTCAATTCCTTGACAGAAAATTCACGCAACGAACTTTCAATTGAATCAATGTCAAAATTTCTTCTCGTCGAATATATTCAGCTTTGTATTCGGTTTCTGCCAATTATGAGTAGACTGGATAATGATTTTTCTTGTTATACGTACAATTCATACGAATGTATCGTTTATCAGGTTTGTCAATTCTATAACCAATTCCGGTATCAATGCCCAGAATACATGCCAAGCGCATATCACGAATGTACAGCTCAAATAGAACAAGAAGATTATTTTGACTCTGCGCATCTTACTTACATTATTCCTGCTCTTTGCTACTCTTTTGCGCCGATTCGACCTTCGCCAATTATCTTTTATCACTGTCTTAATGTGACAGAACAAGCTTTAGCCAGAACGTTTGAACTTTCTTGTGTCTTATTCCTTGGCTTCAAGGAATAAATATATAGAATTATGAAATATCATATAGAAATTGACTCTCCATATAAAAATAAGGTACCTATCATATTCCTTCTTTCGTATCGCTCACTGTCTTATACGAGTTTCCCCCCTCTTAGTCTTTTCGTAATTCACTTTAAATATTCTCCTCTCCTTACAAATTTCTTTAAACCTTTTTCTCTTTGTTAATCGATTAATATTTGATTCTACGCATTCTTCGTACTTAACTACGCAACTTGATCACGAGTGTCTTTTCTGTTGGTTTAATCGTTTATGTCGAGATACTTAATAATTATTCACAGCACAAGCCATCGCACAATTCCTGACAATCTCAACCTGAAGATTATTTAAAATGGTTGATTTAAATTCGAAAAATTTCCTCTTGTTTCTCTCTTCCTTTCTTTTTATCTCGTTTTTTCTCTTGACACCCTACGGAGGTTTACCCATTTCACAGGAATTCACATAAATTCATTAAACTCAAAGCACTTGGCTCTCTCGTCGGAACTTGCTCATCACAATATTTTTCTTGATCCTGAATCCCAAACAGGAACCCCTCGTGCACACGGACTTCACTGACCATCCAAGTAATTGAATAATACCAGATGAATCTTCTTCCAGGATAAAAATTCTGATCCACCATTCACAATCAGGATACGAAAAGGTATGAATAAAATTCAATCCAAAGTCCGTCCAACTTCAGTCAGTCCATTATCAAATAAATCAACTAAAATGAAACAAAGAAAAACATTATAATTAAAATCCACCGATAACACTATTTTAAAATTCTATACTGTTTTTTTTTACTGACAAAGTCCAAATCCAATCTCGTTTCCGGCTCTGAGGTGACCTTGATCCTCCTCAGCGATTGATATAAATTTTAATGAAAATTCCCACGTCGTTTTTTCTCTACTCCTTCTCTCTCCGTCTTCTTTAACCTGGACGAGGATTATCGTGTGATATTAATTAAAATCCACGGACCATTTAACTGCCGTAACATTAATGTATTTAAGATTTTATTAATCGTAAACGCCTCTCGTGGAAGAACCACCACCATCCCTCCTTAGTCGTAGTCGTCGTTCCAGTCCACGTCTTCATTCTGGTAACCATGAGCCACGCTTTTAAACCATTATGTATTCTCTCTATTTGAAAGGAAAAAATAAGCAGAAAATAAGTCACCCCAACGGGCCAGTGGTTTAATAAGATTTGTTCCTTATCGGCAGCTGGTGACGAATATAACGTAGAGCGCCTTTTCGAGTCTGCAGCTTGGAGTGTGCTTTGCTCCAGACTGTTGGAGAACAGGGAAGAGCTTTGCTTTGCTAGGGGAATCAATACCTGGTTCCTGTTGGGGTTTCCAGGCGGTCCTGGTGGGGTTGTAGGGGTGAAAGATATACGAAGGAGGGAGTCACATCAGGAGTGGGGTGTCATAGTATATAGTTTGCTGCTACTACTACTGCTACCACTGGCACTGACGCTGGTTGCCAGTAGGGGTGGAAGGTGCGGAGGTTACAAAAGGGGGTTTGTGGGGATAGTGAAGGGTGGGAAATGCGACTGTTGCGAAGGCACTGCTGCTACAATACTCGTAACGTAGCTTACGAGACTTTTTCAAGGTGTACTCTACGCTCTTTGTACAACTTTGCCTCTCAAATTTTACGTAGTTGAGTTTCTTTTCATCCCTCAGCCTCGTATTTCTCATTTTCAACAACTACGAGTACGTGCACACTTTTCTCCCTCAACGTGCCACGCATCGTGTCACCAAAAATCCATGCGGTAGCAACAAACTTTTTGTGTCCCACAAATTTTCCTTGCTCGATCATTCCTCGGGTTTAAAATTATGTATCATAGTTTCTGTGTATCAAAGATACAAATTTTCTTATGCAAAAACTTTCTTGCGGACACCAAGCTTATTCTTCCCTCACTGACTAGCATACCGAATGGAGGGGGGTTGGTTTGTACGTGGAGTAAATTCGCGAGATTCGAGACATGCGCATGCACCTGTTGGCAACCCCCCTACCGACCCTCTGATAAAATAACGGTGGCACCGCTATATATCGCATTTCCGTAACAAAACAACGAAAACAACCAACCAACCCCACCCGCCCCCATTTTCTCAGTGGGGTTTGGCACAGTCGCCAGATAGGAATGGCTATGAAATACTCGTAACGTCGAACCAGGGTCACTAGGTTATCGATGTTCTCCACTTCCCATGATCCTTCCAGCATACTCATCCTCTGGAATTACATGCTTGCTCTCCTGGGTACGATGCATCCTCCCACCCACGAGGCATCACCCGGACGAATTTATTGGAGGTTTCTTTTCAATATTTCTTGAATTTCCTTCCAGCCTCCAATATAATAATCCATAACTTCGTCTACCCTTCTCCATGTATCTCCTCGATGATGTTACCAAGGACGTTTACAACATATAAACGAATAAGGAAAGCGCAATGTAAATTAAGGAGATCGAACATGGATGATATATTAGTGAAGGAGATCTTGAAATTGGGGTGTTAAGGTCAACAGCCACTCGTGACTCACCTCGGAAGACGTCAAGTAGCAGAGCCTCGAGTCGGTACTCTCCAGGGAAGCTTGTTGCACGATACCATATCTGCCATCCCTGTCGGACATGTAATCCGACCTGACACTGTCCTGCCTGTCAAAGGTACCCCTGGAAAGTCATGGAATAGTGATTAATCGTCATTGTCTGATCAGTGAGACTCTCAATATTACTTTCAGCAACTCCTCTCGCACTTTCAATCAACAAAAGACTGACACAGGCCAGTGTAAAAAGGTAATTCATACAAACGGTACAGAGGGAAGAAAGAGGAAGACAGCAAAATTACTCAACAGACAACGTCAAACGATTAATACAATTAATCAACTATTGGGAAAGATTAATGGATGTAAATTATATCATAGATATATATTATACCAATTATTTGGAATTTTATCCAATAATAATATCTGGCGTTATACGATGTGTCGCAAGAGTTTTATTAGCTAATTCTGAACTTTCATTAGGAATAGGATTAGTTTTCGTACTTGGGAGTCATAGCGGCCCCGTTCGAAAATCGTGTGCGAGGAAGCTTTCTCGAGGCTGCTAATTCAATGGTCGCGTCGCCTTTCCTGTCCGATGAAAATATATAGAAATATATTGGTGAATGGAAAAAAAGGAGTCGCAGAGGTTTCGCGCGGAAGCAGCGCGAGCCTCGCTGAAAAATGTGGTAAAAGTGAAAAGATTGCGACACAATGGGGGGTAGGAAGACAATGAAAACAATACAGGGGTGGGGTAGGGCACGAAAGGGGATCTTTTTTTCTTTCCTTTTTTTTTTAACCGAGCTAAAGAAAGAAAGAACGTTGGGGGGCTTAAGGATAAGTATGCATTGTGGCGAGAAAAGGTCACAATTTACACTGTACCCGTTCATGGATGCAGGCAAAAATTTTACTCGAAAATTTACTTACTTTGCCCATCCATACACCCCATAATCTCGCGAATGTATGAATGATACATTTTATACTAGACTACACGAGTAGTAGTACTTTAGAGAAATACTGTTAAAAACGTATAAATCTCACCTTTGTTCCAGGGAATCAGTTCTATTTGACTTGTAACCACTGTCGTTCAGGCTGCCCTCGTGTCTCAGAGATGGCAACGAGTCCCAGGGTGATTCTCTCTTGTGTCCAGAGTACCCAGGATTCATGGAACTCGATGCACCGGAACCAAGTGTCGAGCTTCCAGATTGCCAGCCATTCGAGTGGCGGAACCATTGAGCCCTTGCAGATTCGCCAATGCAACTGGCACACCTGTAACTCAAAACACAGTTTTGTGTGTGATTACAGCTTATTATTAAGATATTAAATTTGATTAATCTACAATAAAATACCTTGAATTATAATCGCTTAGGTATCCACGATCACGATCAAGATCCCGTTCTCTCTTTTCTCTGATAATCTCATTCCTGTCGCTGTAGTAGCCATCGCGATCCTTACTATTCTGTCTCTCGTTACAGTAGCGATAGGATAATGGAAGCGTTGATGATTTATTGTTGCTGGAGCCTATAGGACGAAAAAATAAAAAGCCGCAATAAAAAATCTTCACTAAACGATACATCAAAAGTTTCAAACAATCTTAAAGTATCGAACTTACGTCTACGCGAAACATGCGGCGTACGTTGAACGTTCAAGGGAATATTCTCAGCGAATTCTGAAGCGACAAAATAATCAATCAAGACTAATTAAAACTGTCAAAAAAAATTCATTAGTCTAATACACGATATTTACCAAGATTTTCCATACTCTGAGTGAGCAAAGCTTCGAACGTATGAAGACTGTAACTTTCAGCGTCCATTCCTTTGGCAAGTGTATTCCTGAGGTGCATCTCGTATTCAAGAAGAAGTCTACTGGTAGGACTTCCTGGTGTGGAGACCGACTGCATGTTCTGTTGCTGATATGTTTGACCGTTGTTACATCGCCTGGAGTTGCAATGATTTGGTTGCTCCATGTCGGAATTGCCATTCGATGAGCTTGGAGTTGTCGCGTAACATTGGTTGTCGAATATGACGTTGTCCGAAGGCGGAGACATGTCACCCGTGCACCGATTACGTTCCATGTCCAAGTACGTCCTAGTTCTACCACCTAGAACAGACAAACTTCGTGACGAAGGGTTGGCAAAAAATTTGTTATGAACGTCTAGAGATAATAAAGACAAAGGATTCAACAAATTAAATAATCATTTACCAGCATACTGTCTTCCCATGTCGTGAGCACTTCGTGAACTCTGGAACTTGTTGTTGTACGAGCTTCTGTAAGGATTCGAGTAGTTTTCATTCTCAGCTTCAGACATGTACTTCTGATTGTTATTGTTAGGATGATAATGATAGCTGTGATGGCTGTGCCTCTTTCTAGTCATCTCGGGAGACGTGACAGGACTGTCGATACTTGACATGGGTTTCAGCATTCTCTTCAGAGTATTGGAATCCAAGCTGATCCCACCATTTTGAGCATTTTCAATTCTCATATCATCAGTACTCTTGCTCTTTGACTTTCGACCGTTATGATTATTGTTGACTATATTGAATATATTTCCATTCTGCATTTCCAATTCAGTGTAGTCCGCTGACTTTGTATGATGAAGTTGCTCCTTGCGCATTGACTTGTTCTGCAACGTTCCACCAGCCTGCGTCCCTTCAGACTTCAATGTTTCCCTTTCAGTTCCATTTTGCTGAGTCGACGTATCCTGACTCTGTTTCTGAGTCTTTTTTGGTGAGATCGTTGGACCCTTCTCTTCCGGACTATCAATCTGTAATAGAAAGAATGATAAGTAGATGAACTATACAGAAAATCTAGTATCACAAAGGTAGTACAAAATAACAGACAACTGGTACGTGCCTGAGAACCAACTGTAGCCGTGCCAATTGCCACGTTGGCTGTTTTTGGTGTTGTTTGACAGGTCTCATTTTGCTGCTGCTTTTCTTTCTGCTTAATCGAGTCTCCGCTCTTTGGCGTCTTGCCGGGAGTGGCGTTGGCATTGTTCACATTGTCGTAGAGAGACGCGCTGGACGTAGCTGCTGTAATTTTATCCCGTCCAGGTGTCATCTCCATTTCAGTTGAACGAGCCATAGTCCTTGGCAACGTGGAGGAGCCACCTGGATAAAGAGCATTAATAAAACTGTCAATCAATAATGAAAAATAGATAAACAATGGCACTGGATACCTAGTAATAACAATCTGTCGGAAATATTTACAAAACCAAGCAGAACCGGAGTATCCTGACGAAATACCATACACCCATTACAGCTCTATTAATTACCCGATAATTAGAAACTGATCCATTCCATAAACGTGTATATAGCACCTAAATATCTACGACCTGTATATAATACATATTATATTATACGATAATCAATTACGATATCGAATCAATAATTTTTTAAAACTCTTATACGCTTTTACCTGTACGTTACGTCATAAAGACATCAAAAGGAAAACTTGATATCTTACCGCAAGTACCTCTGTATCTAGGATCTTGACTACGCAGCCGTGCAAATTGTTCCGGGGTCATACAAGTACACTGAGGTTCTCTTGATCTGCTTGGTGAGGCTGGAGTAGATAGTGTCTTTCTCCTTGTCTTGATCTTCTGCCTGTTGGGCGGTTCCAGCTTTAAGGAATAGGACGAGGAGGCCTTCCTGGAGAACTTGAACGACGGTGACTAAAAATTAGTAACAAAAAATCAAAAAAGTAACATCGTATCCCAGACAAACATTTTTTTATTCTTTTAACCGAATGACAAACTCACGCAGCATTCACGAAACTGTTTAGCATCGATCGGTGAGGTGAAGTTCAGTCCCCAAGTGTCGTTGGTCATTGTGTCTTTCCAATAGACAAAGCACTCAGATGCTTGGCCAATTCTTGTACCTTAAAAAGACAGAATATTAAACTAGGCCAAGGAGTAGCCAGATACTGAATTTGAAAAGAATAGACAGTTTCAATAACGAGTATTTGATGGCTTCTATTTTTAAAATGAAAAGATACTCCATTCTGTGCATTTCGTAGTTAGAATTTCTTATTCTCCTGACAATTCAGGTCTGATCAGCTAATATTATTTGGGTATCCAAAAATTTATTACCTGGCTGCACAAGTCGCACGTCTAGGATCTTGTCCACCTGACTATTGTAAGCCGTGATATGGAAGATGCACTCAGGTGAATCCTGCACGCAGGTAATGTTCACAGGGACCAGGTCTTCTGAGATTTGCTGCCACTTTACAGTTCCGGCGCCGCTTGCGCTCACGTGAAAAACTTCGGCCCAGAGTCTGAAATCCCTCGACATTATACCACATGATAGAGATCTATAAGATTACATATTAATTATCTTTGTACATATAAGTAATACAAGAACAATGATTTATCTTAATTAATAAGTAATAACTATGTGGTTATAACATTTTTTCTTTTTTACTAATAGCACTCTACGTTTTATAGATTCTCAAAATTATCTTGTACTGTGAGGTGTCTATTTGAAATTCTTTTTCTTCGGGTTATCTATTTACAGTGTTTAACGTGCACAGTAACTGGGAATCTTTAATTGAAAAATATTATAATAATCTAATTCAATAATAATCATTCTACTGTTTAATTAATAGACCTTTCGTCAATGCCAAATAGAAAAATGCAGAGCATGCGAACTAGCTTTCGAACTATTTTCATTTTCTTTATATACTATCTCTGCACCGTAGCATGATAAGAAAGTGCAACTACAAGCAATTCCTAAAGCATTTCGTGCACTGCAGAAATGAAAGTGTAAAATGAAAAGAAAAGAGATCGATCTATCTGTGATAATGAAGAATAAAAAGGAGTGAAGAATAGTCCAGTGAATTTGATTGGTCGACAACAGATTTGATCTGTATAGAAATAATGAATAAAGAGAATAAAAATAATAAAACAAAGGAAAGAATTCCAATGACTCAAAATGATTTGACTAATATCCAGAATCACTCACTTAGAAATGCATCAATAATAAATGACAAATGTCAATTGCCAAGTAAAATTAATGCATGTCAATGGAACATTTCTTTATATACAAATCTAAATATATACATATGTATAGTTAACGCGATGCATTGGCGCGTAGTGTAACGTGACCGTAACAATCGAGGGCCGCCGAGTGTGATGAATGGACGAAGGCATGAATGAGAGAGAAAGGGAGAAAGAGAAAGAGACTGTAAACGCAGTGAGTGAATGTGTAATAAGAGTTTACCCAGGGGTAGGTATTTGCGCTTGTGCGAGTACGAATGAGAGAATCATAGAGAATATGAAGGAGCGAAGAGTAAAGAGAATAAGAAATAGATAGATAGATAGATAGATAGATAGAGAGAGAAAGAGAGAGAGAGAGACATAGCAAGTAGTCATAATGCATCAGTAGACAGTCTATCTGAGTATAGACGCAGTAGTCATGTGATCAGGTACAGTAGAGAGATTGCAACATGGTCGAATTCGAATGATAATGGTTGAATGGCTGAATGGTATGGTATGCGCACCTCTTCCTCTCTCTTAAGCTTCCGCACCTGAGCAAGTGGCCAGTGTCGCCCCTGCGGCCTCCACCGGTGCCTACGCCGCCCCTGGCACCGGCCTGCCATGGCGAATCTTCGTAACGGTACGCCTTTCTTATCAAGGGTGCGCAGCTGCAGGACAGCTTGTTGCCCATTTTATTCTTCAACTTCCAGTTTTTTGCTTCCCCTTCTTCCTCCTCTTCTTTTATCTTTAGGACGCCACCACTATATTTACTTCCTGATTCCTGAGGATCTTATCACTCGGTTTTTCTTTGTTCGATACAGTTTGCTTGAGTTTTGCTTTGTATAGTTTCCTGATCCTACGTTTCTGCGAGTCTCTTCCGGTTCCTGGTATTATGATCCACTGGTATCTCTTCCGTATTTCCTCTTCTTATTCGACACTGTGTGTATATTTTGGTTCTCGATTTTGGCACCGAATCTGTCACCTGTTCGGTGAGAGTATTTTCTTTTTTCTTGTGTTTTCTTGGTTTCTTGGGAAGCACTGTAACAGGGACTGGTCCCCGATCAGAGAACAGAAGAAGATATCTTTATTGTCACATCATTGCTACCTCCTGAGATTATCAGCTTCTCCGTGGCATCATAGCTGCAAACAGATATTTTCTTGTGTTAAAAAGAAAAATTTATACAAAGAAATCATAAATAATTATACCGTTTACCGTTATCGTTCATCCAACTCCTACTTTGACTTCAACAATCAGTTAAGATTCTAAGTTACGTTTACAATAATAGAAAATCATCAGTGACAGTACAGTTGCTCTTGTCTCTTTTTACTCTCAAGTAATAATGACATCCTGGTGCATCCTCTAGACAAGCTGGTAGTAAGGGTTGCGCACGGTTGGTCAGGCACAAATACATGGAACCAAGCCACAAGACCAATCCACGTAGGTCATGGATCCAGATTGAGATTGAGACTCAGGAGAAGCAATATGACATTGATGAAATATGAGAAAACTATCAGAAAAGTATCACAAGTCATATCCACCAGGATGAAGAATTCGCTATCCAGCTGCAGAAATGCAAATCGAATGCCTGATACGTTAGAATCACGTTAAAAGTCATCAATGCTGTCGATTCGAAGCAGACCAATTCGAATTTCAGCTTAATTGCATTTAATTGATTTTCATTCAGTCCACCCTGGCGAACGCCAACCCCTTCGAGACTCCCTCCACTTTATTTACCCTATTGAATAGGAAGCCGTCCCTTCCGATTTACGAACCCCTACTAAAACTATTTTAATAACGCTCCTAGGAACTATTTTCATTCTCCAAATACGCGACATCATTTCCACCCATATGAAATAAAACGTCCAACCCTACGGGTCTCTAGACAGAATATCACTGTAACCGGATGCCAAAGTGTACACGAGACAGAGTATCAACGACTGAAGATAATAATGGTTAATTTCCAACAAGGGTATTTTCCGTTCACAATGCACGTGCCTATCCAACAATATTACTAACGTGCACGTAAACTATAATTCATAAAAAAAAAAAAATTATTCAAAGAGAAAATATAAGAAACAAATAAAAGCAGAGCACGTTCCCATCCAAGTATGGAGGGTGTAGTTAACACAGTCAAGGGTGACTGAACTAAGGTAAAGGACGAACGAACCAAGTCGGCCTTTGATCCAGATCAGAAATCCTCTTTAAGGCATCCAAGAGATAATTCCATGAATCGGTTGTTACGTTCCCAGGCCGATATCCCGTAGTATCTATGTAAGGATCCCATTGTAGCCACGTAGAGGAAGATGCTGAGTTGATCTAATAGAGAGCAAAGGGTGAGTGAACGTAAGTAGACAGGAAGCCAGTGGTAGACTTGGGTTCTGATTACGAGCTAGGGTAAAGTAGGTACCTATAGACGTGGGTGAAAAGACCTTCCTAAACACTATATCGATTTCGAACTCCCTCCCTCCCTCCTCCTACTACCCAGGAATGCGGTTACCTATCACCCCTTAAACGTGAATATTGCAAAAGGTAAACCTCGATAGGTTCCTTAGGAGGATCCACATTGTTTATCCATCCTCTCTGTACACGCCATCCTTTCCTACTTTATTTTACCTCGTTCCGTCCACTTTATCTACAGCCCAAATGGACCCTTTTCGGGAGGAGGACTCTACGACATGGGCGGGTACCGTCCACACGTAGATGCCGGCTCCTTCGCTTGTCGATACGATGCTACGCAATTTCATGATATAATATCAAAGATCATTCAGAGTAGATATTTGACTTATCTTTTTTTTTTTTAATCTATGTATCTATTATATATTTATAATCATGAGACTCACGTATACTGTAGGTGGGTATGTTTGTATGTACACGTTGATTACTTGTTTTACCACGGTACATTCGCTCCAAATTTTATTCGAATCAATGAACGACACCGCGACGCGTCTGGTACTACAATAAAACTGGGATTGTATATCCACAATTCTAGTACGGCTCAGCGACTTTTAAAGGTATCACTAGGTCGGCCTTGATAAGTACTTTAAATAAATGAGAGAAACTCCGCTAGTATGTTTTTCAAGAGTCTCCAGGATCCTGAGAAGCAGACGTTACCGGCTGGTAGACAATATCAGTCTTGTGTATTGTAACATAGGGAATAAATATAGCAGCATCATCTCCTGGGAATGAAGGAGTAATCGATTTTTCTATTAAAAAAATACACTGGAGACTGGACAACATAATGGATTGAGATTCGTCAGAGACTATAAATTAATTCGGTATAAATGTGAGTTACTTTAATATACCCTTATGAAACCATAAACCATTTCTCTATTGAATAATGAAAATGCGCAGAGATACTTTACCACAAGTGTTGGAATAATTCCGCTTAGGGGTTGGCAGATTCACTCTGTCTCTCGCTTATTCATACTGCATACTAAGGGTTGATCCTCATCCGAAGGTTTGTGTAAACTGAACAGCGACACAACGCGACACGGGGATGATGCACAACAACATAGAACATCACGCAGAGACAAGAACCGAAGGGAACAACCGCCAAAGTATTCCTGGCGTCCTTAGAGAAAACTATGGTGAAATAAAAGAGGAAAAAAATAATTAAACATAGAATAATAATTAAATATATAAAATGGTACTCTCCACCCTTGTCACAGAATCACAACATCGCACTCCGTAAACCCACCGTAGCTCCGAATAAGAAATCGCGTCGGGACTCTCAATGGATACGTAAACCGTTAAGGTACGTTTATCCAAAAATTAAAGATGGCCAGTTCACTCTTAACGACGTGTTCCCGGTTACGGCATCGCCGGACTTTCGCGTGAATTTATCTCCCACGTAGCCATGGATACTGCAGATCGGGGAAGGCCTGGCCCCGAATGCGCCCCTAGCCGAAAATGTCGATATCCCTGCTGCGCCCGTGATGCGCCCATGCAGTTCGACACTCTTTTACACCACGTATTAAACTCACGACACTCCTGGAGCCGATCGCGAAACGATCCACGCCCCTACGATCGGCCCGATAGAGATCGGGGTGGATTCCTTAACGTTTTCCCAGTTTTTCCCCTGTAAATTCAACGTATTCGACTTACCGTGAGGCGGATGGGGTGGTTCGTGCCTATATCCAGGCGTAACCATGGCGATCAACGATCGATCCGGGACTTGCGCTCTTCTACGTTTACCCGGAGAGTTTAAAGAGGGAGAGAATTTCGCGCATCCCCTATACTATCACACCATCCTCGCGAAAACCAACCCCTAACCTCCTACACTTCCTCCTCCTCGTCGTCATCCTTCTATTCTAACCTATCCTATACATCTAGCTACATACCTACACATATATAATACCTACGTCGTACCACTCTGCATCCTACATCCTACACTAACCCCACGTCCATCTCATCCTCGTCTTCTCTTCCTCTAACATATTACCATCACATCATACTCTATCATCTGAAGAGAGAAAACGTTCATCATTCGGATGCATATTGAAATTGCAACCATCTCAAAAGACAGACCTTCTACGTCCTCCTTGAGGAAGAGATCATCCTCGGTCCTTTGACATTTGTAGACTTCATGAGGATTTTAGGATCTGAGGATATTAGGATACTCTAAGAATAGATGTGATAATGGAATTGATAGATTTTTCAGGATTATTTCTTACCTAGAATCTGCATGGATCTGTTCGATTCACTTTCGTTTGCAAAGTGGGACGCCGATGAAAAAGAAAATGGCTGATTGTCACTTTGAAAATAGAAACTACGTGATGCTGCATTCCTAATAACTTTTCCAGATTACATAGATATCATAACTTTTTCAAGAATCACATAAAGTTCTACTACCTATATTGTTTTTGCATAATTCTTTATAAGCTTCTAATGACGTCAGGATTATAAATAATACACAAGGAATTATTCGAGTTCTCAAACTGGCACTTGCACTTTGAAAGTTGCGCTACCCGATAAAGAGCTCGCTAATGTCAACTAACATGGCCGACTACAAATTTAGTATACCTGATTAGTTAAATTTACAAGTGTCAGTACGAAAATAAATGCTTGATTCTCAGGATGGGAGTAACTAAAACACCTATTGCATTAGCATAAGAATAAAAAGAACAGTAGACAAGCCAACTAAAGAATTCGCTCGCAACTTTATGCAGTTCAATGACATCATGAAATTTGTAATTTAATAATTAAATTTTGTATATTCTAGTTTATTTTATAGCTTCAAAATTCTTAATAATACTTTGTGCTCTGTTAGCTACCTGCTCCACTTCTTTGTGCGTAACTTCTAAAACGCTAAACATAACATAACCTTTTCATCGTAACATTGATCTGGATTTATTGTAGGGTACTTATTCATCTTGAAGAAATGTGGAGCACTGGAATAAGAGTACTCAACGGGAAGCCCGTTTTACGGGCGTCTCAACTACGATATTTGGCTCGGTTATCAGTGAAGTACAAGGAAAATCCAGATGATAAGATGCAGGCTTGGCAGATACATTCCTATGGCGATTTGGATGAATTAAAATTGTCTACTATAAGAGTGCCGATTATAACAAAACCAACAGAAGTTTTAATCAAAGTTGAAGCTTCTAGTGTCAATCCAATTGACGTGGCTATGATGAGTATGTAGAATTCGAATTTTATATCACAACTTAGTCTTATAATCACATTCTTTCAGGAGGATATGGTGCTAAAGCATTGAATCTTATGCGTAAAGCAAAGAATGTAAATAATATCAATAGCTCAGGTATTGAGTTTCCCTTAATTATGGGTAGAGATTTCTCTGGCGTGGTTGTTTCAAAGGGTCATAGTGTTGGGGACAGACTAAAGCTGGGTGACAAAGTCTGGGGTGTTATTGCGATAGAACAGCAAGGATGTCATTCCAGTCACGTTGTTGTTGATAACAGTATGGTAATGATAGTATTTGAAAATCTATAAAAATAATAGAATGTTTTATATAACCACGATATTTCTTTAAGGTAAATCCAAGACCTGAAAACTTGTCATATATCGAAGCAGCCAGTATATTGTATGCAGGCCTCACTGCCTGGTCTGCCTTATGGTGGTGTGGTGGCTTATCTTATAAAACTTCCATCGCTACTAGAATGAATAGAAGAATATTGGTCTTGGGTGGATCTGGTGGTGTAGGCACTTTAGCTATACAGCTCTTAAAAGCATGGAACATGCATGTTAGTATCTTGTTATATAAGCTATCCACTCACTATTAATTCAAGTACATTAATTTTAAAGTATTTGGCTTTTCATATAATTTTAGGTAATAACAACGTGTAGCAGTGATGCAGTAAATCTTTTGAATAAATTGGGTGCTGACGTAGTCATAGATTATAAGCAAGATGATGCAGAGACAAAAATATTTGACGAAGGACCGTAAGTTAATAAAAAAAAGTGACAAAAAATTAAAGATATTTTAAGTTTATATATATTTGTAGGTACGACATAATTTTAGATTGTTGCAATCAAGGAATCGAACATGCCAAAGCCAAAGGATATCAACATGAAAGTTACATAACATTGAATTCTCCTCTTCTGAAAAATTTGGATGAGCATGGTTTGATCGGTGGAATGATTAGAAATGTTGGTGATTTTTGTAAACACAATATTCCAAAAGCAGAAAACAAGAGTACACTAAGATGGGCGTTTTTCACACCATCATCAGAGGGTCTCAACATGATTCAAGAGTTCGTAGAAAATGGACAAGTAAGAAAGGCAACTACGTAAATACGATTTGTGTAACAGTTGATAGTTAATTATTTAATATTCTAATTTACAGCTTGTACCAGTCGTTAAAAAGGTTTATCCCTTTCAAGAACTACCAAAAGCCTACGAACGAGTATCGCAAGGACACTTACGCGGTAAACTTATAATCGACATGAAGTGATATACTTTGTATAAATAAATTGTTTATTGTGGAATAAGAATTCAAGAATTATCGTTTTCTTTTACTACCAGCTCTTTGCAATTCTAGAATATTTGAGACTAATGCATTATTGCCTAGTCCCACTTTATTTCTGACTTCTAGCCAAGTATCCACAGCGATGGACGTAGCTCTTTCCGCACCGTCACTTAAAACCTTCTCTAAGTACTGGGGTTCCTTAATTAATTCATTTATACGTTCTCTAATTGGAGTCAACTTTTCAATGACGACATCAGCCACAACGAATTTATACCTGAAAGATTATTTTATAAATAAATTCTATTAAAAAGAGAGAAATTCTTATAGGTATAAAAAACAGACGTACTCCCCAGTATCAATGCCTTCAGCTTCTTTACAAATCTCTTCAGGAGATTTTCCACTGAGTAAAGAATGTATGGCAATAAGATTCGATACACCTGGCCTGGTCTCTGGTTCATAAGTGACAGCGGAAGTGAAGTCTGTAACAGCTTTTTTTAATTTATTCAACAATACTTTTGGATTGTCTGTCAATTCCAATCGACTTTTCGGATCATCACTTGATTTTGACATTTTCTTTGTTGGATCCCTTAAAGACTTTAATCGACTACTGTTGTCCTCTGAAATAAAGAATCAGAAGCCATAGACAACGTACTGAAATAAATGAAGGCTAAAAACATTAATGAATCTTACGGTTCACAAGAGCATGAGGTATTGGAAATGTCTCTTTAAACTTTCTATTGAACGTGTGTGCTAGATGTTGGGCCAATTGTAAATGCTGTACTTGATCTTGACCAACAGGTACATGTGTTGCTCTGAAAGACACAAATTCAGTTCTCCTCTGTTCTTTATCCTTGAAATGATTAATGGCATATAGTTTACTTATAAAGTAATATATCTGCAGCTTGTAAAACAGGGTAAATGTATAAGCCCAGTGGTACTTCCTTGACTTTTTCACTTTTCTCTTTAAATTGTGGTAATTGCCCCAGTCGTGGCATAGTTGAGTTGCATCCAAGAATCCAGCTCAATTCTGCATGCATTGAGACGGTAGATTGTTGAAACAAAATACTTTTCTCTGGATCTATTCCACATGCCAATAACGTTGCTGTCATTTTAAGTATACTCTGTCTCAATTCTATAGGATCCTGTAAGCAAATTCTTCATATATTAATAAATAACTATTGATTGTATATGTATCTTACTTGTGGCAATGTTATAGAATGAAGATCAACAATACACCATATAACGTTCTTCCCAGAATTTTGCAATTCGATCCATCTCTGTATGGCACCCAAATAATTTCCTAAATGTACATTACCTGTGGGTTGAATTCCAGAAAATATTCTCTCTGAATAAGTAATGTTTGGCTAAAAAATTATATACCATTAATATGGGTCTAATATTATATAATTAATGCAATTGAATAACTTTGTATCCTATGTTATAAAAGATTACATTATTACAGTTTATGACTACAATATAAAAATACTTTAACTCTTTACTTCTACAATTTCAAAAACATAATGTTCATTTATTATAATAATACAAATACCGAACTAAAGAAGCACTTGTTAACCTCAATAATAATAAATTCAGTACCCTGCTGCTGCAATTTTGCTTTAAGAGTTTTCTATGTCCGCCATATTTTCTACAAATTCCGTAAATTCTGTTGCTATAATTTAATATCCTAATCATGATGTATTAAATACTGAAATATCTTTAAAATAACTAATCGATAGTTTTCAGGTTATATACTCTGTATGAGTTTGATTTTCGCGCACTGTTATATTACCGGAAATGAATAATAATACTTTTGAATAGATGCCTCTCTTCAAAACTTTTTTTCTTAAGCTAAAACTATTCCTGCTTTAATGGCACGTGCTTATTGTTATAATTCCTCTAATTTGTTAAATTAAGAGGAAAGATATAAATTGAATAATTATGAATGTCATTAATACGTGGAATGAAATTAAAATAATTTATTCGTCCACCAGTGAAAACTATACTGATGATGAATATTCAGCAAAAGAAATTTCAAGTAACGACCGGATAATAAATAAGGATCTTAACTGTAATGATATAGAGAGGTAAGATTATATTTTCTTAAGTAAGGATTTCATTTACTATTAGATATTTATGTGCACTGTACTTTTTTAAAGCAGCAATATAAGTCATTCTTTCAAGAAACTGCAAATAAATAATCTTCGGTCAAGAGTGGCAAAAAGAAATAAGAAGAAAAAAAATCAACTGGTACCTCTAATTGAAAAACTAAGCATTCACCCAGGGAGTTCAAAACAAAATGATGTGAAAAAATGTGCAGGAGAAATAACATCTATATTGGGCACGTTAGGAGTGGTACTAATTCAGCCGCAGTTACCAATTATTCTTTTAAACATAAGTACTCCTTTATACCTACGTAATCCAGACTCACAGGATCCTGACAATGTCAATTACATTTTCTTAGGACCGATAGATGATGTATTTGGTCAAATTTTAGAACCAAGGTATTCTGTATACTATTCAAGAGAATCTACCAGTTTATTGCAAATAGGAGCATCGGTATACTATAACTCTAATGATCCCAAGAGTCACTTGTGCTGCGTAAAGAATGTGATTTCTCACCGTTTCGATCTGCTTCCTCAAAATGAACTTTACAAGAATTTCAAAAGATCAAAGCATCGAATAAAGAAAAGGCGTTCCATAAAACCATACCATAAAGAGTAATACAGTTCAAGTTTCTGTCCAGATTATTTTAAAGGTATGAATAAAAGATATTCCTATATGATTATTATCCATACAGTGAAGGTGTAATTTCTCCGTATTCTTTCAAACAAAATAATCCTATTCGTTATCCAATAACAGATATAATCATTCCTAAGCAGATGAAACATTGGTCAACGTGGAGTTGCGCAATTGTCGATAAAAGTCCTAATTCTGTCTATAAATGCTGTATTTTTGACACACGATGGCGCCAGCATATCCCAGTGGCGTATCATCAGGGAAGTTGCAAAGTGACAAGCTATCAGCGGCCGTCGTGTACAGTCGTGCAGCTAATCTAGGTTTGATAGTAAATGAGTAATAACTTAAAACAATACAGTAGCAGCCACGTCTACACAGTGTTGTCCCGTTATCATTCTGCCACGTGCTTCATCATTGTTCGCGTTAAATCTTAAGACCCGTAGAGCGTATGGAAGACAAACCGCAAGGAATAAGACGTCTACCTATGTCGGAGGTATCAAAAGAAGCACCAAAGAAAAAATTAATGACGGTAAGACAAATTAATATGATTTTATCACAATAATTAAACTGATTCATTATTAGATTAATTTTAAAGTTCTATCATACGCAACAAGATCATCGATCATTATAATATGCTTTGAGCGCTCTTTCGGCCGCTGCATTTTTGAATTCAATTTTTTCACATGCACTGTGATTGGAACGGAGCAACATTAAAAATTTCTTATATTTATATATATATATATATATATATATATATAGAATTAGATTTATTTGCTCTTATAATTATAAAGTAACTAAATACATCTACATCCGCAATAATTTTATATCGTGAATATCTATTTTGATAATTAAACGATAAGCGTTACTATATTCTTAGTTTAGTATTTGCAATAACGCTGCTTGATCAAGTTTTTCTGTCGGCATTATATGGCTTTACAAATTTCCCACAACCATGTGAATTGAATTTTAATATTGCGAAAAGAAAGCATGAAAAAAGATACTCCAATCTATGCTAGAAAAATTATGTAAACGAAATATTGTTTAGATGAAAATGAAATATTATCGCATCTTGAAAATGGGAAGTTTCTGGCTAAAAGTTTCAGCTATTTGCTGATAAATGTGGCAACATTAGAACGGATGCGATTTTAATTGTACAAAATTTGTATTTATCTAGGAATTTTGCTTATAGAACCCATCCAAATTTTTTTGTTTGGCTTTTTTCACATTTTTCTTATGTGTACGCTCTGGCTTTCTCCTGCGTGCTTAACTAACCGACTATACTCTCAGAAGAATTAACTGTACTCCTAAAATAACGGTGAATGCGTCGATTACCATATAGTCTATATGCAAAGCATAGAATTGAATATATTATATATTATGAAATATGGAAAAGAGGAAAAAACAAACAGCATGAAATTTAAGTTTTCATATTAAAATCGAATGGAAATGTTATATCAGTCCCATGTTAAGTCAGTCACGAAGTAAACTGATAATCTTATGCTAGTATGAATGCCTGCACGATAATTGAAAACATTTCCAGGCTTTAAGGTAATCATAGGTAACGGTATACGTAGAGGAAATAAATATTTTGCTATAGTTCACTTCGAACTTCTTGAAACATATAGCCTGCATCAAAGAAAGAAGACACTAGTCTTATAATCAATCATTAACAAAGCCCATGATCAACACATGAGAAGTTATATGATTTAATTATAAAATAAATAAATGACAATTGATCCATTTCTTTGGCAGACCTGCACAAACGTCTCAGCCCAGGCTCACCATGTGTCTAGGACTAAACGTGGCCAGACCATTGGCATGGTGCGTGGATTCCGTGGATGCACTGTGTGGTTAACAGGACTCTCTGGTGCTGGTAAAACTTCAATAGCATTCCAAGTAGAAGCTTTTTTGGTGGATAGAGGAATAGCAGCTTATGGCTTGGATGGCGATAACGTGAGAACTGGACTGAACAAAAATCTGGGCTTCAGCAAAGAAGACCGTAGAGAAAACATAAGAAGAGTTGCAGAAGTGGCAAAATTATTTGCAGACAGTGGTCAGATTTGTTTGTGTAGCTTCGTGTCACCTTTTGAAGAAGACCGACAAATGGCTAGACAAATTCATAAGGAATCGGACTTACCATTTTTTGAAGTGTTCATCGATACTCCTCTAAATATATGCGAAGCACGAGATACCAAGGGACTTTATAAGAAGGCTCGTCAGGGAACAATAAAGGGATTTACTGGAATTGATCAAAAGTATGAGAGACCAATTAATCCAGATCTGATAGTCACTACTGAGAATTGTACATTGGAGGAGTCAGCATCCACTGTCATCGAACTCTTAGAGGAGCAATGTATCATTCCAATTCTTCCAAAGCCAGGTGCTCCTATACGTGAACTCTTTGTATCAGAATCCAGAGCATCCTCAGCTAAAGCAGAAGCAGAAACTCTTCAGAGTGTAGAAATAAACGAGATAGACGTTCAGTGGCTTCAAGTATTAGCCGAAGGATGGGCAGCACCTCTGACAGGATTTATGCGTGAAAATCAATTGTTACAGGTAAAATATTTATAGACTTACCTGAAGATAATACTTGATAATGTAATCAAGGTTATTGAGAGTCCTTTAATTATTTTTAGACTCAACATCTTAAGTGTCTTATTGAAGATGGCACCGAAGTGAATCAATCTGTACCAATAGTCTTGGCATTGAGTACTGCAGACAAGAATCGTTTAGAAGGACTTTCAGCTATAACTCTAAAACGTAAAGGTCAATCACTTGCTATACTGAGGAAGCCAGAATTTTATTTCCACAGAAAAGAAGAACGATGTGCCTGGCAATTTGGTACCACCAATCTAGATCATCCTTACATAAAGATGATCTATGACTCTGGTGATTGGTTAGTTGGTGGAGATGTTGAAGTTCTAGAAAGAATTAAATGGCACGATGGTCTTGATGATTACAGATTAACTCCTAATCAGATTAGAGAGAAATGCCGTGAAATGGGTGCCGATGCAGTCTTCGCGTTTCAGCTTAGAAATCCAATTCACAATGGACATGCACTTCTTATGCAGGTAATACGTATTTCCCTTTCCCCACCGTCTACATAAACCTTATTAAATAATTGCTCACGTGTTCCTACTTATCTTCAGGACACAAGAAAACGTCTATTAGAGGAGAGAGGATTTAAAAATCCTATTCTTCTGTTGCATCCTCTTGGAGGCTGGACCAAGGACGATGACGTTCCTCTGGACACTAGAATATTACAGCATAAGGCTGTTCTTGATGAAGGAGTATTACATGCCAATTCTACTCTCCTAGCTATATTTCCCAGTCCAATGATGTATGCTGGACCAATAGAGGTAGTCATAAAACAGTCCTATTATTCTAATGAAAATATTAAATAAAAAATATAAATAATGATAAATTTCTATACATTTGTCTGCAGGTACAGTGGCATGCAAAGTCAAGAATGAATGCTGGTGCCAATTTCTACATAGTAGGCAGAGACCCAGCAGGTATGCCACATCCTAACAAGAAAGCAACTCCTGACGGGAACCTCTACGATCCCAGCCACGGCGCCAGGGTTCTCACAATGGCACGAGGTCTACAAAGCCTTGAAATCATTCCCTTTAGAGTTGCTGCTTACGATACTAAGAACAAGCGTATGGCTTTCTTTGATCCAGAACGCAAGCAAGACTTTGACTTCATATCAGGCACAAGAATGCGAGGTAATACACCTAACCTGTTAAAAATTGACAGGTGTAATTGTAACTAATTAATTATATTCTCTTACAGGATTAGCTAAGTCCGGGGAGAAACCACCCGACGGTTTTATGCCACCGAAAGCTTGGAAAATATTAGCTGAATATTACCAGAGTCTAAGTAGAAAATAATTTGCATTTTACACTAAATAAATTTTTAATGATTACTCTAATCATACAGCCGGACAATGGGAGTTCTTAACGCTGAAATTAACTGCTGAATACGTTTAACTATTAACTCGCGGACGGGAATCCATATCTTTTTAATCGGTGAATATTTTTTTAACGATAAATCACTCCTTGTACAGCATTCCAATGTTTGTCATTTCCATTGATGCTTGAAATTAATGATGGCACTACTAGATAGAGGGAAGACTCATTGTTAGAGATGTTATATATGTACGGGCAATTCATTTTAGCCCGTGAACTATTGAATAGTATATATACATATATATTATTAACACAATCTCTTATATTTTCGATGCTTTGTAATAATCGACACGGCAAAACTTTGATATTAATTTTTCCAATACGACGATTGATATTATTATTTGATCATGATAGATGGGCAAATATGGAACAGTTATATTTTCTATGTATTTTATTAGCATATACTATGTATCGCGATCGAATGTTCAAATAATTTATCAATATATCTATAAATTAGTTAATTGTGAATGTACTTCTATGTAATCAAGCATTAACAATGGGTACTCTTAACTTTTATTGTAAGATACCGAAGAGACTAGGATATTTAATACAGAAACGAAATGTTTAATAGAAAATAATGTGTATAAGTCGTTTCTTTAAATTTTCAACAAATCAAAAAAAGAGTAACACATGTCCACAGACATTGTACAAAAATTTCTTCTTTGCTCACTCAATATTTTACTCTCTATAATCCGTTATCCTTCTCACAATTCGCTACGGGATGAAAAGACGTCTGATATTTAAAATATTTTATTGGCGCAATACAGTGCTGATAGAGTACAGATTAAAAAAAGATAAGAGAAAGAAAAGAATGACAAACGTTATCTAACCAAATAGAACAAGAAGTATGTATGTATGCATAATTCACTATAATTATTAATGCCGCAGCAGCATATTCTCTTTACAAGTACATAAAGTTTATCCTAATGTACATCGGATTGTTTAACAGGCAATTCTCTTTAGCCCGTGAACTATTGAACTTTGCCAAGGCATAATAACAAAATTATATTCTACTATGTGGACTATTGTCATTAACAGAACTTAAGCATAAAGACATCCTGGTATTAGGATCAATTATGTATGTAAACTTGCATTATAATTCTCGTTCCAAATATCCCAGGAAAGAAAATAGAAAGAAGGATCTTTTATGACAATCAAGCAAAGAGAAATCCATGATTAGAAAAAAAGTTATAAACTTCTATGTATATAAATGTGCTATCTTGTATATCGTACAGAAGTACGTTGCACCTTCCCATGCAAATAGTCGATCAAGGATTCCAAAGGGGAAAAAAAATACAAAGATTAAACTAGATGAGTCTATCAGGATCCCACTTTACGATCCAATGTAGTTTTCTCTATGCTTTTCAAGAATTCCTTCAATTTACAAACGTCACTGTGCACAGTGAAACGACTTATGTTCTAATAAATAATTTATAAGTTACCCTTCTCCAAGTAACTGTCAATTAGCTTCACGATTAGAAGATTCTTCTCATTGCTGATATCTCAGGCCACACTTTATTTTTCTGGTATGCAATTTCTATTGACAAATGTCCCAGGCAAATACCTTTGAGGTACAATTACCATACTGAGAATTAAATGTATTCATCGAGTGATCCTCATAGAACACATTGACAGAACGTGGCTCGAATAGAATTATCAAAGTAAAACACACTTCCTTTCTTTAGTTTGTATTTTACAATTATTTGTATATACTTTTATAATGACCTCCTCCGATCTCTCTTATCACTTCCTCAAGATTAAGTATATTCACACAAAACTTTTCTGGGGCAAAGTTAGATACAGCTTTGACCTCATTCATTAGAGGAATGTAGTTAAACTCGTCCTTTGTAAAACTGGGAGCTTCGGCAAGTTAAAATATTTTAATACACCTGACTCTGAAGAGCTCTAGTGCTTTCATGTATAACGCAGAAAAGTACAACATTGTGGCAATACAGTTGCGTTCAATTATTGTACATGATTGAAGCAGTTGCCAGATTAACCTCTGCATTGCTATCGGTTAAATCAGGCAATGATAACATTACAGGTATCACCTGAATCTTTCCTGAATCATCATGTTGTTGTAAATGAACTACGGTACCTGATTGTAGAATTTGACTTGTCATCATTTCATCGGCTATCATCTCAGCAGTTTCAATATTGTCCGCTGTCACTTCTTCTGTATACACCGTTGTATCTTCCATACTCATTATTACTTCAGCTGCTTCTGAAGCTTCCCGCGAAGTCTCTTCGTAATCCTGCATTAGACAATATTCATAGAAAATTCATTGAAGAAGAATTACTGATACTTTTAGAAATTAAATTTAAAAACTTACCTGCTCGTAACTTTGCTCATAGGATTCTTCTTCGATATCCTGTGCTTCATACTTGATTATTTGGTCATCATCGAACTTTGAATTATAATCCTCTTCTGTATGCAACGATGGTTGACCCTGATCAAAATCTTCTTGGTCTTGCGAAGAGGATGTCTCCTCCTCTTGAACTTTAATTTGTTTAATATTCCTACCAGCCACTATTCTTTTGAAACCTGAACCACCAAGACTCTCGTGTCGTCTCTCATGCTTGTTCTTGTCACCCAGGTACTTGAATCGTTGTCTACATACACTGCAGGAGTAGGGCCGTTCATTTGTATGAGTTCTCTCATGACAGACCAGGGCACTAACTTGTTTACACCTCCACGGACAGTATCTACATTGTAAGGGTCTCTCATCGCTGTGCCTATTCTGATGGTGTTTGATCAACTGAATTTTAGTTTTTAGATTAAATCCACATATCTCACAAGTATAAGGTCTTTCTTCGGAGTGGGATATCATGTGAGTTTTCAGTCTCAGATGATTAACAAATCTTTTAGGACAATGTGGACATTCTAAAGTGCCTTCGAGTCTATTATGAATAACCATCATATGATGCCTCAATCTTATATCCGATGTGAATGTCTGTTCGCACTCCGTACACTTCAGTGGGTCCTTTTCCATATGTGTATTCTTAATATGTGTCCTTAGGATCATTTCCGTCTTGAAAGTCTTGTTACAGTGGCAGCAGGTAACCCTCTTCTTCTCAGACCCAGTTTCACCATCATCCTTTTGTGTTCCTGGTAGTGACTCGTTGTGAATGTGAGACATATGCCATTCCAGTGACCTCGTAGAGATCATAGACCTGTTACATATGTGACAGGTATATTGTCTGCCATCCTTGTGCACTCTGTTCCTGTGGATGACGAGCATGGAGTGGTTAGGGAACTTTTCTCCGCATACCTGACAAGAACATTCCTTCAGGCCTCTACTGTCTGTTTTCTCATGGACTCGCATATGCAATCTCAAGCCATCCCTTCTGTTAAATCCAACACCACATGTGTCACACCTAAATTGTCTTTGATCTTCATGTATTCTTACATGCTGTTTTAAGGTGGAACTATTTTTGAACATTTTATCACAGTGCGGACACTGTATTGTGTAAGCTTTGTGAGTATGCATGTGCTTCGATAGACTGTAAAATGGTACTAACTTGTGACATACTGGACACTCACGTTTATTACCCACAGGCTGATGTTTTCGTATTCTGTGATGTCTCAAACTAGCAGGATTCTTAAAATCTGCTCCACAATCCTCACATAAGTAAGCACGTAAAGTAGTATGCACCGATTTTAAATGAAAACTTAATTTCTGTTTAAAAGCAAACTTTTTGGGGCATTTGGGACATTGAAAAATTTTCTCCCAACTCATGTGTTGAGTTTTTATATGTTGGTCCAGGGTACCTTGATGCTTGAACTTTTCACCACAAATGTCACATAACTGTCCATCCATGCTGTCACAATGTTTTTGTTCATGCTGTCTCTTCTTCCCTTTGGAATCCAGCATGAAGTCACAATATTTACAGATAAGCTTTTTCAAGCAAGATATGTTGTGATTCCTTTTCGCTTTATTTGTTGGGAATTCTTCCATGCAATCTTCACAATAATGCATTATTTTATAGTCATGGGTCTTCAAGTGTTCCTCCAAAGCTTCTCTCGTAGCAAACGTTTCAGGACAGTAATCACACTCCAGATAATTCTCTTCTGGTATATAATCCAGCGGCTGGGTCTCATCTATTAAATCAGGAAGACTCTTCTTCAGGGTAGTATTATTTCTGTCTTCATAAAGTGAAATGATATCCTCATCCTTAAGCCTTGTGATAACAATTTTCCTTTGTTTCAAGTAATCCTGAAAGTCCTGGAGATTCTTTTCACGTTCACCCAAAATCCTTGCAAGTTTTTCCATATTTCCTTCGGTGTATGATTGATCAAGTTCCTTTTGAAGCGATTCCTTCTTTTTCTTTGCCTCTTCCCACTTTTGTTTCAATTTTGCTAAACGCGACAGATATTCCTCGGTATTAACATAAGTCTTATCATCTGGACTTTTGTCTTCCAAAGTTCTCGTTAACTCAATCACATCCTTTAGATCCACTTCATCCGGTTTTTCATCTTCGTTTCCCTTGACAGAATCTTTCTTTATCATCGAATTACTATCAGTGGAGAAAGAACGTCGAAAACCCTGATTATCATTTTGTTTAACAAAACGCACTTGACCATCTTCAAGTTTCAAAGTGTTTGAAAACCCCACAGCAGTACCGCCCAAAACTTTCTCACGCTTCTTTTTATACTCTTCGATCTGCTCTTCAATGATCTGCTCCCTTATGTCAGTTTTTTTGAATCTCTCGGGAAATAAATCTTTCTCCTTACCACTAAGGTTTTCGTATTTCTTCAAAATCTTATCCACGGGCTTAACATCCATGGTTTTCTTACTGAGACATTTTTCGTCTTTCTTATCAATATTCTTGTCCATCTTCTTCACCTTTACCAGTAGTAATTCATTTGGTTTTGATCCCTTCACTGTCACGTACATTATTCCTTCCTCTTCAGGAGATCCAATATTCAAAGCATTTTGTACATTTAACTTTTGCATCTTTGAATCCTTCAGACCACCACTAGAGTTCAGAATATCCAGTGCATCGCTACTGACGTCTGTATCAGGGTGCGGTTCCTTTTTTATTAGGGGTGGTAACTTCCTCTTCAAGATGTTAGGATGTGTCTGTCCTTCTCTTACATATCCATGACTATCACTATCGATCTTGCTTTTCAAAATGTCAATTGTATTGCAGTAAGCTTCGTCTTTTTCCAAAGTATCCACCTTGACGTAGGATTTACAAACAGTATCGTACTTGTAGATCATCGGCTTGTTATCTTTTTTAGTATCTCGTCCAGGTGGGTTGCTCGAAAATTCATTAGACCTCGCCATTGAAGCTGACAATTCTGCCGCTTGTTGCATTTGAGAATTTCTGAAATTCTGTAATCTACGACTTTCCAGTTCATCCTCAGATTCGCCGGCATCTGAGCTGTCAACTTGAAAAGGTGGATCCTCTGGGTCAAACTCTTCTATAGAGTCATTGTCGTCGCTTTGATTAAATGGTGGATACTCTTCGTGCTCTTCCGGTTCGGTTTTTATATTTATTTCAAAATTCATCTCGTCATTTGACTTGGGGGTTTCTTGTAAGTCTTGCAGAGAGAATATTGCTGATATTTTTGGTATACTGTCATCCAGGTTCACTTCGTTAGCACCGGAGAGTAAGTCTCTTAATGATTCTGTACTTCTATCAGGATCTTCCTTGATGGTACAAGATGGTCCCGACATTGGTATTTTATCGACATTCAGATTTCTAGACTTTATTTCATTAGCATTTGCATCGGCTAGGCTTATATAAATCGATTTAAGTTTAACTTCAGCCTTTTTTATTTGCATGAAAAATTTGTAACTCATTTTTAAATCGCATATGCAATCCATGCACATCTGCGTTGATAAGCTATCTTGTTGATTAATTACTTCCAAATGCTTCATTTGCTGATTCAGTCGCATCTGTATGCCCTTTTTACTGAATATATCTACAAGAGGTAATTTCAAGCCGGCGCACGTGCGACAATACTTCTTTAATTGTTGTCTAGTTTCTTCCAGTATCAATGCTTTAGTTTGTACTGTTTTTTTGATTGAATGCATAGGTGGGTTTGTTGTGCTAGATGAATGTAACTTCCTGAATTCAGTTAAACTCTTAGGCTCATCTGTAAGGAATTTGACTCGTGGTGTTGCCTTCTTCAAATCGTTTATCGTTTTTATTTGACATACCGATTTCTCTTGGGAAATGGGTGTTAATTTATTCGTTTTAATTGCAGAAATCTTGTCTTGTGATATGAGATTAATATTATCGTTGGTATTTAATAATTTCTCTGGATTTCCACTACGATGTAATTCTAGATTTGCAATTTCTTCATTTTCTGCATTATTTACCTTAGAATTTCGTCGCAATGTTATCTTTTCCACATTGTTTGGTACAGAGACATTAGCAGAACATCCGGGAGATATCAAACTTGTTGCTTTACTGTAATCAGCATGTGATTCTCGTCTACGACCTGTATCAAATGTTAAAAATATATTACAATGTATGTAATGTAACGTTAAACTGGCAAGAAGAGAATTAAATTGAGTATAGGCAATAATTCTCATCATGCTTATAGTACATGAAGTTCGTTATACAAATTAAAAATGATACCTTGATTCCTAGTGCTTGATGTCTGTGCAACATTCACTTGTTTAGCAGATTGCACTTTCGATGATATATTCTTCGACAACGAATCACTTTGCAAACTTTGCTGTATCAGTACGTCCGAACCGCTCTTAGGTAACGCTGAATTCTTGCCCAACGGTTTGAGTTTCTCTCGGTTAGGCTGCCCAGAAGCAGTTGAGTTCCCCTGGGTTGACTGAGATTTTCCATCATTGGTAGAATTTTTAACTGCAGGCTCCATAGTGTCATTTTCTTGCACTTTCTCATTACCAGCATAGATAGAAGCTTTATCCAATCTCCCTTTAGTAGGATCCTCTGCTTCCACATCCCCATAGGGGAAATATACAGTAGTCTCCTCAGAGACACTCATTTTAACTCAGCTTTGAGGTTAAGAATTTCAAACATTGGAGTAAAGCAGTTCCATATCCAATTCCACAGTGAAACTAATCAAGAAACAGTACACATTATTCCATACTTATTATATTCACTACTTAATATGTTACTTCACGAAAATTAATAGGTTTTTCAAAAGTTTTTCAATGTTTTACCACCATAACTTTTCTACGGCGCTATCCAGATGGCGCGTATTAAGATGGCGCAAATAGCGTTTGTTATTTCAATGCTATTTCGGCGTTCTACACTGCCAGAATTCATGACTATCTTTGAATATCCGCAAGTTCCTATTATACGATTCAATCATGAAATACATACGGTACCGATTTTACGAATTCATTGCAGTGTGTCCACCCATTAACAATATTTCGACGGCTTGGAAAAATTGCGTATCTTCGTTCTTCCTGTATTCCTCTTCATCGACTGACGTCGTTTATGTTAAAATGGCTGAAGCAATACGGCACGTAATTTGAACGGATTGAAAAGCATAGGTGGTAAGCCACCATTGAACTGCAAATAGATGACATAATTATACGTCGTTTTATGCAAGTTAATTAATTATATTTTACTAATAAGAAACTACTTATTCGATTGAAATATTTATATTGATAATATATGATGTCATTAAACGTTTTATTCCTGAGTCACCAGAGGGACGTATAGAGTAGCGCGTCTTGAATTGCATTAGTTTGAAAAAAAAAAAACAATCTTCATTGATGCTCCTCGAATATTTTACTTTTATCTCTTTTAATTTACGGTGAGTATGTTGCATTGAATTGTTTATTGTAATATCTGAGATTTATTTGTATTACTTATAAATTGCATTTTCATGGTGTGTAAATTGATAGCTCAGATGTAATTCTATCAATTGTAGAGAAGCTTCCGGAAGATATGGTGTTAAGTAGTTGTTTATGGAATTATGAAAATGCCAGTGACTGACATATAGTTTATGTGAAATATATAAAACAATTCTTTGGTATCAGACAATTATTTTCTTTCAACACTTGTTGCATTCATGATTTTGGTGTAAAGACTAATTCCTTTTTTATTAATATGTGAACCAATAGATACAATTTCCATAACAAGATAAAAATATTTTTTTAAAACAAGCATCTTCACATTTTCATTTGGTTAAAATTGTATTTATATCTAAAACTAAATTAAAATATTCTATGGTAGTTGGAAATAACAGGAACAACATTGGAGATCAAATGTCACTAGAGATACTATAAATCCAATTGATATTGTTTTATAACAATAAAATTTTAAAACCTAATACTGCTGTTTAAATTATGGTTACCACATTTTAAAATGCAGTATCGAATAATGGTTCATGCTCAATAAAAATATTTACCTTGCCTTATAAATTTGTTAATACGCATTTATAATAATTTTCAGTGGAAAAATATATCGTGAATTTCTTATGACATAGTCATAAGAAAGCAATTATTTGTATGTTGTATATAATAACTATGAACGAATATTCACTTTGATTTGTACCCTGTGGAATAATTAAAAATACTAATTTGTTTTTCGATTTGTTTCCCCTGATTTGCATAGACATTAGATGTCTAACAATCCTACATTTTTTTATTCAAATGGATTTTGTACTCGAGAAGCATATTGTTCTCTGGTGGTAAAGACAAACATGCTCTAAGAATATTTTCAATAGCAGCACGTTGTTTGAACAAGGCATTCACAATAGGTGTTCCTTGCGGCACCAACGGTGCTTTACACAAATATGAAAGAATTGACAGTATACTATGAAATCCTGAAAACTCCTCGTTCTCGTAATCCGCCTGTTTGAAGGTGATACGCGAACAAAGTTCTGCTAGGATCACCAAATCTAGAATTATTGGACTTGCTAATAAGGAATCCTCACAAGTGTTGTGCACCACGATGGTGTTGTGACCACCAAGCATTATTTCAGATGTATATTCATCCATGGCTCTCTTGCTATCACCTATCAAAAGACTCATAAGTATATAGTGTTAAGGCTATAGGTGAGGAAAAAATATATAATTTAACTGACCAACATAAGGAATGTATTTGATGACAACACAATGATCAGGCTTCTCACCAGGCTTATACAAAATGTTGTTAGACTGCACCACATCATCAACAACGTTGCTCTTGGAGATCTTAAACAGAAAAGAAAATCATTAAAGAAATTCAATCTCTACAGCAATTATATAATATAAAGAAATTCAAGTTACCTCTTTCGATCTAAACTGTTGTGGAGCTGATAAATTGTAACCATCATTATTTCCAAGATGATTATAGCTAACAATTGAAACTGGTTTAAGTCCTGCTGAGACCAGAAAGTCTACGAGAACTGATTTCAGTTTTGTTTGTCCTGATTTAAAATCATCACCGCCAATCAAGATCTTGTGACGTTCGGCCAATTCTATTGCTCCTGGTACAAATGTATTTTGTGGAGATCCATTTATATAAGTACACTATAAAATTTTTCCAAAGATAACATTAGCAAAATGATGTCGAGCAAAATAATTCATTGTACCAATTTCAGGAGAACTTACACCTTCCAAAGCTGCTGCGACAGCAAACATTGTACTTGGACTAATTTCTGGATGATCCTCCTTAATGGATTTTAATAAATTATCAGCATTGTCATTGACACCAGGAATAATACTGGAAAATCTCTCAGTATTAGCAGTCCACAAGATTATTACTTGATCTAAATTCTTTACAGATTTAAACTCTGCTATGTCTTTCCTGATCAAGTTTAATTGTTCAGTCTTTGAACCAGAGATAATATTATTAGCCCGACTTTCCTAGTAAAAGAAAATACAACATTCTGTTAAGTTTAAAATCTGCCAAAACAAGAGAATCAATTCTTATCACATACATAAAGATAATCAGCATACCTGATTGGCTGCAATAAAATCAGAGTAGTACAAACTTCTCCTGGGCTTCATATCCATCAAATATGGTTTAAGTTGCTTCTGTAAATTGAAATCCAATACTTTAGCGCGTTCCATAGCATCTGCCAAGTTCATATTTGAAATATCCCATCCATCAATTTCAATATCATTAGGATTGACCATTGGCAGCATCCATGACATAGGAACAAAAATATCTTCACTTCCACTACTGCCTAATTTCACAGTAGATGCTTGAGTAAGAGAACCATACCTGAAATCCAGTTTAATCTTCACAAAAAACATTCTAAAAATGTATTCTAAAATATATAACAAAATTCCGACCAGTTAGCGCTTTTACGACCGTCCTTAGTATCCCAAGACAGATTCATCTTGTTAGCCAACAGTGCAGCAGTGATTGTTGTCCCATTATTGCCACCCCATCCAACAAGCATGACCCCCAACTTTGGGACCTTCAATTGGGTTCTAATCAGTAAATTTGTAGAGATAGGTGTTACCTGAAATAAAACCAATTGTTATTATTAGCAATATGTCAAATCCTAATCATCAGTTTATAATCTCATTAGCCCTTTCAGTTATCTAAACATATTCTATCCCCAGCAGTTGCAGTAAAAAAAAATAATAAAAATAACATAATCCTTATAAACGCGTATATGTGACTTCAATTATTTCACAATGATCCAATGATTTTCGTGTTTAATCTCATCAACTATTGTTATAATGATTATCCTTATATATGACATATGCATATCTAACCCAGCCCAGAGGAACACCAATGGGTCCTTACTTATATCAGTGACTCACCAGATACTCCAAATCCTTATCTCCTGTCCTTGTGACATTAGTCGTCTGATACTCGTATTGAGCTTCAATATAATCCTGCGTGTACTTCACCTTGGGTGAATTGACACGAATTTTAACAGCCATCAGGAACGTCTTGTAATTACTAAAGAAGGTTCAGGTATGACCAAGACAAGCCTTAGGAACGTAACCACGAAGACTGTATAATTAACAATGTTTTTTAACAAATCCAGAAGAAATTCAATAAAAATATTCTTCAGATATTCGTAGACGTTGAACTGCAATAATTTATAAAGAATTCGCAGTGTAGATGCACAGGATGATGAAGAATAAACTAAGGACTTTGGTAGCTTGAGTTGCTTCAACGGACTCACGAAAACAGATGAGGCTCGTAGAAAATCCAAAAGCGCCGGTTTCGCTGTTGAAACGTGAATGTGTTCAGGGCGTGGAGGCATGCGCTTTAAAAGAAGCCAGGGTCTCCCCTTCCAACCCCGTCTAACAGTTGCGAACAATTTATCCCTCTTATTATATATATTATTTGCTTAACGTTTGGCCTTTATCAATTCGGTCGAACTGAGCTAGTAGAAACTTATGAATTCATATATATCTTACTTCCTGAACATAATTGATAATAATTACTAAATTATATACCTCTGGTAACAGCTAGGAAGTTTTTTTAAAATACTTGTCAGCATTAGAGTGGACCAAGAATGAAGATCTGGACTTCTTTGTGCAAAAAGCACATAAACTGGTTTGCTGTGGATTCTTGTTTATGTTTAAAAAATAGAAAATTAGATTCTGTTGTTGATTTTACAGAATCTTCAATTATCATTGATATCATTCAGACTTATGTATTGGTACTTTGGAACCTTCTGTGCTCTCCTGTAAATATATTTCATTACGCAGAAATGTTTCGTCATGTTACAACAAAACAGTATTTGGTAAATATAATTTTAGGAAAAACGTTGCAAATACGTTTTGAATTCATGAACAGTAATTTTATTTTTAGTGGGGATGAGTTAGCAAATAAGAACTTTCGGGCAATTGTGCAGTGGTGCAGAGCGTTCAATTAGATCACGTGTGAGACTGCGCCTTTTAGATTGTTTCAATCAATGGGGACTCGGTGCTTCTAGAACTTTTGCAATTGAAGAATTATAAACGGCAGGACGCTCTCGTGAAGCGAATATTGCACCACTGATTATGTACTGTAATCTGGGCACTAAAAGAACCATTGTGTGTCTTCGTTATGCTATACTATGCTTCTTATTCACGCTGTATATTCTAGAAAGAAAAAAAAATAAAACAATTAGGTTTCTCTATCTTGACTTAATGAGTGTTTTTCTTTTATGGACATTTCTCGATATATTCGTGTTTCATTTAGTTGTTTGAAACCTGGAAACTCGAAGACTGTGGCGATACGTACGTAAATGCTGCAAATGAAAAAAAAATGTGAACGAAATTATCGAGATTTTCAAGTAAGAGAAAAACACCCATAGTCATACGGAATTTTGAATCTTCATGTATTTCAATAAACTCAAACAAACATTATTGGCAATATTTCTATGATTTAAAAGTTTCTCTTATTTACCATAATCTTATATTTTGTATGCTTGCTGTAACGCCGTGCTATTAATGGTTTTTTTGTTGTTGTTTAGTCTATGAAACGGAATAGGCGAATTGTTGCACCGGTGTTTGTGTCAAGAATTAATATCGTTAGGGTAGACATATGAAATGGTAAAGAACGGAATACCAATTGTAAACGCTTCATAAAGAAAGACAGTTGGTTTAAGTGCATGCTATTGGCTCTAGTAAAGTAATAATTGCTTGAGAGCCAATCGTGAAGCTGAATTTTAGCAATTGTCGTACGTAATGATCTGTGAAATAGAAGAGCGACAATCTTTAAATCGTCTTTGTTCGTGTTTGACAGTTTGACGGCGGGTGAAATACATATATTCATGTATACGGTGTTTAATGAGATACTTTTAATAAAATGTCATGTTCTAAAGTAATTAATGATATTTTAAAATATGGTCAGGCGAGTAAAATTGCAGATCGAAAGGTAAGTTCATTAAGTTTAGTATGTTATTAAGTTTTGTTCTGGTAAATTATGTTATAAGGGTCTGGCTTGTACTTGGGTGAAGGAAACTTGTTAAGATACGTATATTTGTTTTAAGGGATTTCATATTTTTCATTTTATGTAATTCAATAGAATGAAACTGGAGGAATTACTGCTTTCATGTGTTCTTGTAGAAATGTATCAGTGGTCTCCAAGAGCTGTACGAGAACCAAGATGCTATAAATGAGATCAATGAGATGTCTGAAGAGAGTGTTTCTGGCCAAATAAATTGGACAACGATATTAAACTGTGTACACAAAATGATACTCTGTGTATGTCACTGATCTTATTATGATTGACCATGGTTCACTGATTGACAAATTCTTTTTAACTGTCTGCATTGTTTTATTTAGGAAGCAGATAGATTGGATGGGAAGAAGATTGGCAAAGTGTCAGCCGATGGGAGAAACATGTGTACACTAATGTTAAGCACAGTTCGTTATGGCAATGGCTTAGATAAAATATATTTAAAGGGTTCTGATTTAATTAAGGCAGTAGTGCAAGTATTGACACGTTGTACATGCCATGCTTATTCACACTGGCAAGATACGTACATGACAATATTAATTAATCATATAATTCCTATCAGACAATACTGGTGTACAATATCCTTGGACAATTGGATGGACTTAATTTCAACGTGTCTAATGCTTTATGAAAATCTGCCCTCGACTATAAACAGATCCACTTTACTTCGTGCAATTCAGAAACTAATTTGGCATGGCAGTCTGCAGTCCCACTTGGCATTGAACATCAAAGATCATTTATCCTGGCTAGGTAAATTGATTGCTAGTAAATTTCCAATTATAGTTTAAAGTCCAGAGTCTAATTGCTGAAAAATCTGTTACTATTCAGAAAAAGTCTTTCAACGTGTGAAGACTACGGATGAGAGTTTAGCAGAACCGACATATACATTGACTAGAACAATTTGCCAAATAATAGCTATGGAGAACCGATTTCTACTGTGCGAATTCAGTGAACTGATTGCACCAGACATTATAGGCCAAGAGACAAATTCTGAAAAGTTAGAACTTCTGCTACTATTTCTTAAAGTACACCATCCCCAGGGAGCTACAATGTCTCAGAATATAGCGTGTGCTTGTGACTGGGATAAGTGGAACGCTATCTGCATGAATTTATACACGACCATCATAAGGAATTGCAATCCCAGGATACTGGATAGAAGCTTCCTCGAACTTGCATCGGAAGGTGTGCATTTTATTCTCTCAAACAAAATAATCACAATTACATTAAATATTTACTTGCAGTTTCCTGGCAATTGTTATGCAAGCCTGAAGGCAATATTCGCAATAGCAATTCATTGGGTAATCCTGACGATTTTCCACCTACAAAACGCAGGCGATTGTCTGTTGTATTCAATGATCCGAAGATCATGATCTCCAGTCAAAATTTAGAACAATCTTGGATCTGGATTCAAATCTCTGCAGCCTTAATACAAAAATATCCGGATACTTTAAAGCCAGAGAATTTTGTATCTTTCGTCAAAACCGTTTCAGAGCTCCTAAAGCGCTCATGCAATAATAAGCCAATTATGAATAGTGTCTGTGAGTTGGCAGCTGCAATTGTTTCAATTGAACAAAAATTTACTACTGGGACAGTAAAACTGAAACACACGAAGGAACACTGGGAAGAAATCTTCAGGACTGCCTTGAGGTAACCTGAGAACTTTTTAAATTGTATGTCAGTGAATAATATCTTAATCTTATACAAGAACTGACATTTCAGATATTTGTCCATGAACCAGAATGAAGTATCAGTCCACAATCTTCTACAGTCTGTTATAAAGTACAAGAAGACATTAAATTTCAATGCTTTGCTGGAGCTCTATATGACAAAAGTGATAACATGGTCTTCGTTGAATTTCCATACATTATTAGTAGTTTGTGAGAATAGTATAATACCAGACACCATAATAGAGTACAACGAATACAATGAAAGAAACAATGAAAAATCAATCAGAAATATACTAATAAAAAGAATTTTGGAAATCCCATGGCACAAAATGTCTACGCAGATCCCAGTGAAAGATTTATGTAACCTGCTTATCCGCATAACACTAAAGTCTTCGTATGAGGAGTACCAAACCAATATATATGCTGATACCACGTATAACACTGTGTCGATCTTACAGCATGGAATTTTAGAAGACACCGAATTGATTAATCTGAGAAATATGGAAAAATGTTACTTATCTGCCAAATTCGAAATCGACCTTTGCAAACCTCTTAATCATATTGATACGACAGAAGATCAAAAGCATTCGATCTTATACACAGACAATGCTGTGGAATTTTTGGTCACAAATTTATTGAGTGTCGCTGAGAATTTCGTGGACTCCGATGCCAGTGTGCGTATAATGCATGCAACGATGATAGCCAAAGTCGCTTCTACCATGAAGGAATTAAATATGGATCCTAATAACACAAGAATAATCCTGATGAAAACCGCAGTTAAAGACATATTAGAAAATGTCTATATGTCCTTAGAAAATCTTGAGACTATTGAGAAGAAGAAGCATAACTTCGCCTACATAGTGAATATTCTAAGAGCATTGACTGTACTGCACGATACCTCCTATGACAAAGATATTACTGAAGTCATTACATCACAGCTCACTGTTGAAGTTATTAAGAATATTTATATCTTAGTTAACACGGAAGATGATGGTATTGTCGAAGAGTTATCACTAGAAAATACATATTTGGAATACGAGGAATTAAATGCTAAACACAAAGAATTGAGAAGAGACGAGAACAAGAGTTCTGAGGTTTATAAACAGGATGTGATAAAGATGGAAGTGATTAATACCTTAATGAGTATCTGTTGCAAAACTCAAAGATTTCAGAAAAATCTCTTGGAGCACGTAATGAAGATCGACCTGTACGAATCATCTAGTATAGCAGATTTCAGAATAGCGATGGTAGCCCTGAAGCATCTGACATTATTAGAAGAAGAATTGATATTTAAATATACTGTTGAGATTCCAATAAGATTTATACAAGGACTGTTCGCTCGTTGGCATAGAGATGAAGAAGCTGTACGGTCCATCTTAACAATAGTGTCAGACTTCTTAAAGCACGTGATAAAACATGGTGGCAACGATGAGATAATCATTGTGATGAAGATGCTGAATGATATTCATACTCTTATTTCTAAGAAGAGATACGGTCCACTGGTGGCTGTAGAATTTCTAAAGTGCCTTGGGGAAATTGCTAAGCTGGATCCTAGTTTCTCCTGGTCGAAGTACAGTGACTTTACTGAGGCCGACGACGATACCCCTTTCGTGGAGAAGGTTCTAGTGTACATACAGAGTCCTTTCTATTTGGTGCAACTAGAAGCTGTACAGTTGCTGTACATAATATTCTCGTTGAGTAACGTAGAATTTGAATGGCAGAAGAATTTCTTCGACAAGTTGATCACAGTCATTACGAAATCTTTTACAGTCGACGAGGAATTAAGTGGATGGAGAAAAGTTGATGTAGAAACTACAAAGTTGTCGGTTGCACTTTTGTCTTTGGCAGTTGTAATATGCGCCAGTGGTATGCTGCAGTGTGAAGCTGTGCTTGCTTTATTAAAGATCACTGTTGAAAAGCAGATAAACATTGATAAGGTGAAGAAAATATTGCAAGTTATTGCCAATGCTAAAAAGATGAAGGAACCGTGTCAGCTGGTTGAGGACAACATGCATTATATTTTAACACACTGGCTAATGTTGCAATATCCTCTGGATAGTTTTCCACGAGAGCTAGTGCGTTGCGTGAATGACGAAGAGTTTTATCGTTCTTATATGCACATATTGGCACCTATTAAAATTCAAAAGCATGAACTGACAGATGTCATTGCTCTGTGTAATAAATATCAGTTGTCATTCAAGGAGATAATTTACGAATGTTTCCCATCAATTTTATCATGGCTATTACCATTTATCTGCGAAAAGCTTGCTAAGTCTTCACTTGTAACAAGTACAGTGGATGATGCATACATCAATGAGGTCTTCTTGAATTTGAGATACAATAAAAATGAATTCGAGTCCGTATCAAGATTTTCAGACATGCTGCAGAATAAATTGGAAATGGTTTTGATAAGTCTTATTGAAAAATTACACGACGAGATCCACTTTGCTAAACTGTTTACCCGAAAGCTTCATCTGCCGACTTCAGATCCATTGGAGTACAAGAATGAAACTGTTTTGAAGTGTTTGGATAACTTGAAGAAACTTTTTTCAAGGAAAGGTGCACTGATTCAGACCAACCTAATTCAGTATTTAGCGTGTCAGGTGCCAAGTGTTATACAAAAGGTATTTCTACACTTTACGTATAAGATATACAGTCAGAAATTCACGGAACAGAAGTTGAAGGCTTTTTATCATTACGCATATTTTTCTACTGCTGTCATACAAGAGTTGAGAGAGAATTATTTTGATGATATGTCCATGTTTGTGATTCGAGACATCAGTCACACTTTGTTGTATCTCATCAAAGAGGATATACCTGTTATTTCTGAACTGAGCTGTGAATTTTTTCTTCTTTTATTAAAATTTGTGGTACCGGTTAGAAGTACAGAGCTGAAGGATATCTTAAGTTTCATTGTGACCAGTCTTACGCCTATTGTACAGAACGGAAAGATACCAGTAGCTGAAGAATTATTAAAATACTTGATAGTAGACAAGAAAGAGATACTGAGTAATGCCATAGAAAAACTAGACTCTTTTCCAAATCATGAAGCCTTTCGAGATATGAGAGAAGTTCATGATGGTCTGAGATATAGTAATTACTCTGCACACAGATTGGAAAAGGAAATTGAACATTTCCTTAATGCTGGCAATAAGAAGAATTTGAATTGCTCCATCGAAGGACTGTCTCATTTGAGAAATCTGTTATCAACGAAGAAGAGTGAATTGAAAAATATGTACAACCATTTGGAAGGCTTACGTGGATTTGCTGAAGACTGTGCTTCGAGTATACTTCATAAATTGATTTACAGACTTGTCAAATTGACGTCATCATTGGATCCTAAAATTTCACTGGAAGCTGCAAAATGTTTGGGCGAACTTGGACCAGCTGATTTAACAACTATGTTATTACATCCAGAAAAAAGTCACGTCAAGGAAGATATTGATTGCATAGAAGTGCTTACGTACAAAATTGTAATTTTATTGTCTGACTTCTTGATTGAATCAGACGTTGGCCTACGTCAGGCAAGTGCAAATGGTTTGTACGCAGTCCTTGGTTCATTCTGGGGTCAAAAGTTGACTGACAGCAGTTACTTAACATCACTAGAAGAAGCTATGGAAGAATTTGAATCACGACTACGTATAAAATACGTCTTTCCATTTTTAAAAAAACACGGTGAAGATGCAACGCGTATCAAAATTAATTCTAAAAGCTTTAGGTCTTGTTTCGACGTGGGAAATGATCTCTGGGTTGGAAAATTAACAAGATCACATACCGAATGGATAACGAACTTAACGATTAGCGTAATCGAATGCTTCTCAGATTTTTATCTGACGGAATTAATACCAGTTTGCAAATTAAACGTACAATTTTGTGAAACGATCCTACCACGTATCTTCGTACTGATTATTTTGATGAAGAAAAAAGATGTGACCACCATCTGTTGCTGCATCAATCAATTTTTCTACAATCACTTTCATCATTCCAGTGAATTGGAGCAAACAGTCTCACCTAGTCAATCGCCAAAAAGGATTTGTTTGAATTACGAGTCAGTACAATCCATGCTGAACATTGTTAACTTCATGAGAGTCCAGTGCAGTGATAAAATTAAGCTCGATTTGGATTACATCAACGTAGCAAAGGCTGCACAATATTGTTCTGCATACTTTACGTCAATTCTCTATGCAGAATTGTGGTGTGAATCTTTATTAAATGGTCGCCGAATTATAAAGGAGCTTCCTCTTATTGATTACATTTGCGAAGAGCATCCAGAGAAAGGGAAAGTACTTCAAGATATTTTAAAAGAAGCTTGTATCGAGATTGGTGATCCTGATGCTATTTATGGTTGTGGCTCTTCACACTTGCTGGATCGATCTTCACGGATCCAACATTATACACATTTGCGACAGTGGGACAAAGTTATGCTGGCTCAGGACGTGGACTTGTGTTATGGAAACAGTATAGCAACGAGAGGTAATTAAACATAGTGATTAAAAAGAAAAGATAATTATTATTTTGTATAATAATTTTTTTTCTTAGGTCTATTAAATGCTTTGCAACATTCTGGGCTTCACTACCTTGTTCGTCGTTTTATACAAACTATTGATAGAGCTCAGGAAAACATAGATGATTTTGTTTATGATAGTGCTTGGAGACTTGCTGATTGGAATATTGCTACTGCGAGACAAGTGAAAAATTCAGTGAGAGATGATTATGATCTTCCACGTGGTGTCATCAATGACGATTATAATTTCTTTCATTTCCAAGCACTGAAAAGCTTTCATGAGAGTAACATTGCTGGTGTAAAAGCTTTTCTGGATAATGCTCGCGAATGTGTTGTTAAAGCACTTCGAAACACCAGTTTAGGTAAGAACGATTTTTTTAAATCAACAATATTAATTAATGAACTATATTAAAAACTGTTATTAATTACAAAGAGAGCAGCAAAACCGTATATCCCAAGCTATCCCAATTGCATATGCTTCGTGAAGTAGAAGAGCTGAGTTCAGCAGAGGTAACTAATTACATGGAAGTACTGAACAAGTGGCACGAAGAAGATTTTGTGAACACAAATGATTTTCAATACATAGAGCCAATATTGTCCCAAAGAGTAATAATGTATCAAATAAAGGAATCATTACAAAATAATCCAGTAATCAAGGAGACTTTAATCAATACATATTTGAAAATTGCTGAAGTTGCCGTAGAACAAGGATACCACCAAACAGCAGCTCGAGCACTAGGTAGGTATTACTATAAATTTACTAAAAGAAAACGTATTGTAATCTTAACTTTTTAAAAATGCCATATTCTTTCCTTCTTAGATTCTCTAAAGAAGCAATACAATCTTCCTCAAGAGATACAAAACCAATTGGATTATCAAGACGCTCTTTTATCTTGGACAATGGGGGATCAAAATATTGCTAGATTCCGCATGCGGAATTTGATGAGTAGAGTTTCTCCGAGTCCAAGTCTCCGTGCGAAAGCATTGAGAATCTATGGAAATTGGATGGTAGAAACTAAATCTGAAAATCCACAGGTAATCTTACAGCTATTTAATTAACTGCAGTATTATCAATTTTCATTTTTAATACGTTTCTCCTGTTCAGACGGTGATTCATAAATATTATAAAGAGTCAATCAATATCAGTATGTCTATCGAAAAGCCGGAACCTTGCGACGTCAAAAATTTGCATAATACTCGAGCAGCTTTGGCCCAATTTGCTGACACTCAATACCAACAAAGGGTTGCTTATATACAATCCTCAAGATTTGAGAGTATGCGTGAGTGTGCTGAATATTCGCGAGATGCAGCAAGCAATTACAATGTGAAAGGACAAGACACTGATATGGCCAAAGCAGTGCTATTAAGCAAGAAACAAAGCAGAAATGATGTTGCCGAATTGGAAAATATTCAGATGGAGAAAAATATGTATCTGCTTCTAGCAATGTGGTTAGTAAATATATTGTTATTAAATTTAATTTCATTAATTTTGATTTTACAAACTAGAGTGATGTGTATGTCATCGTAGGTATTACATGCAGACTCTTCAAGAGACCGAAGACCATAACTTTATGATCTTCAGACTAGTGTCACTTTGGCTAGATAATATGTCTGATGAAAAACTCAATGATCTCATTGATAAAAATCTTGATAGAATAGCATCCCACAAATTTATAATATTGGTACCGCAATTGGCACCACATTTGAATGATGACTTGTCTCAAGGATTCGCTAAGAAGATATATATGCTTTTGCTGAGATGCGCCGAGGAGCATCCTCATCATACGTTACCAGTCTTGTTAGCCTTAGCACACCTTTACAAGGACTGTGAGTACCTGAAAAAGCAATTACCGAAACCGGAGCAACGTGTACGTGGAGCGCAGAAATTAATAAACCAATTGTTAAACTCGACCATTGCACCAATTATAAGGGATATGACTACACTGACGGATGCTTTGGTGCAATTTGCAAATTATGAATTTAAGAGAGATAGTAAGAATTGATAACTATTTATTCTGTACTCTCTTGTTACTAATGATACTTAGAAATGAAGATATAACTTAATATTATTCTTCGCAGAGACTACGAAGGTCTGCAGCATTCCAAATAACCAAAAGATTTATACTGTAAAAAATTTGGTCCACACTATAGTACCTAGTTTAACTATAGCCATAAAAGTTAATAGAGATTACCAAGAGATTATAGGCGTTCGAAAATATTCGGAAGTGTTTGAATTAGTCGGTGGTGTAAATGCACCAAAAAAAGTGACGTGCGTGGGAACTGATGGAATTTCCAGAAACCAATTGCTCAAAGTTAGTATTCCCTCCTTTCTTATTTTCATTCGTATACGTTACTGTTACACTTAGGTGGATGGGTTTCATCAACCTTCTTTTTTTCATATTCAGGGAAAAGATGATATGCGTCAAGATGCTGTTATGCAACAAGTCTTTACCGTGATGAATTCTTTACTGAAAGCTAGCAAAGAAACGAAGCGAAGAAAACTTTATATTAGGACATACAAGGTACGCGTCGTGCGCAGTTCCTTTGGTGTAATTAGAAACACCAAAATCCTTTATAAAAATTCTATCGACGATATTAATAATTTTGTCTATTGCAGGTAGTGCCATTAACACAGAGATCAGGAATTTTACAATGGTGCGAAGACACAATGCCTATCTTAGCAATTCTCGCTGGCAGTGATTATGTATCCGGTGTGCACAAAAAGTACTATCCCAAAGATTATACTGCATTACATTGCAGAACTAAAATCTCGGTACGCTTTTAGTTATGATAGATAACACAAGATTTTCTTTTGACTTGTTAAAAATAATTACTGGGTCATTTACAGAACGTAGCTGGACAATCATATGACATAAAATTAAAAACTTATTTGGATTGCTGCAAACACCTGCAACCTGCTTTCCATCATTTCTTTACGGAAACTTATCTCTCACCAGAAGCATGGTTTGAGAGGAGATTAGCTTATGTTCGCAGTGTAGCAACAACTTCTATAATTGGATACATCCTAGGATTAGGCGATAGACATTTGTCTAATATTCTAATCGACAAAACTACAGCTGAAGTGATACACATTGATTTTGGTAAATATTTAAGTCATAAATATTATGGATTCTGTATACAATATTGTTAACATATTCATCCATAATAGGAATTGCATTTGAACGAGGCAAGGTATTGACAACACCGGAAACGATACCTTTTCGATTAACCAGAGATCTTGAAGTAGCAATGGGAGTGTCTGGTGTTGAAGGTGTTATGAGAAGGAGTTGTGAAAAAACAATGACTGTTTTACGTGAACAAAGAGAAATCATTATAACACTTCTTCAAGTGTTACTTTATGACCCTCTCTTTTATTGGGCTCAACTTAAAAATGATCAGATGAAGAAGACTGTAGGAGAGAATCAAAGTAACCATTTATCTAAATCAAAAACAATAGCTCTTCTTGAATTTATCATTACAATGATGATAATTCTTTTGTTATTCTACAGATACAAGCGAGACCAATAAACTTGCTGAAAGAGCTCTTCTCAGGGTAGAACAAAAACTTCAAGGTACAGAAGAAGGCATAGCTTCCAGTGTCTCGGGACAAGTCGAACGCTTGATACAAGAAGCCAGAGATCCTGCCAATTTGTGCAAATTATATCATGGATGGCAGGCTTATTTATAAGAATAATAATATAACGTTGTGATAATGATAAATGTATGTTGTTTCGTTATTTAATATATTTTTATCAGACTTTTAAAACTATGTATCCATTATTTCATCACATATATTTACTTCACCTGTGTCTGCAATTTGCCAGTACAGTTTGCTGTTATAAATATTAACCTATAAATTAGCACTTTTATCTTTGCTGCATTTCGCAAAAACCTTTACTGTCATAGATACAATAGAGGTAAATTACATATAAAGTCTTTACTGCGGCACATACAATAAATGTCAGTTTTTATTCTTTTAAAACAGTATACTGTTCTCATTACGGTAACACTTATAATCTTTATTACTACTCATGCCTTTTAACTCGGTTAATCAATGTAGGTGGTTGAACTTTACTGCTGAATAAATTTATAGACTTCAACAGAACCGTTGCAAGGATTCTGAATATCCTTCATATAGCATATTCTTGTCTAGGACAGCAAATACATATGAGACACTGGTCAAATACATGTCAAGGCCAAGGACACTGCTACTAGCTGACCATGACCACCAGTTACCAAATAGTTTAACCTTGCCTAAAGAGTCACACGGTTTCGCTTTCAATAGAGTCAGAAAAGGATTTCTCAGATTGGCTCATGAAATGTGAAACATTGATAATAAAAGTCTGACATACAGCTGACGTTTAAAGGATCCTGAAATTCTGTATTCCACGAATTTCATAAATGCCAAATATCATTCTTAATATACTTTCTCTATACACTGAATCAAGGTGACTAGAAATAAATTGGTTTTGAGAAAGGAACTGAATTTCTAGTCAAACAAATTCTGATGCGTTTACGCAATTTGAATGACATTGGCCTATTTTTAAAAAATGTAATACTCATACAAAGAATTGTTTTACTTCCTGATATTCTTACTTCCTACAATTGTTATCGATAACTTATTCAGAATTTCCTTATAGGTAATGAACAACAGAAACGACACGATTACTCTTGGCAGTTCCTGAAAAACCAGTTTGACTTAACTGCACACGGTGAATCCCATGTCTACGTCAAGGACGGGTTTTGCCTTTTGTAATTGAAGTTCACATATTCAAGGTAATGTCGTTTAAGTGAATTTACTCGTAGAAATAGTAAATTACTTTTACGGTAAAAAGTACGTTTATTTTTACTAGTCAGTGTTACGTACTGGATGCACCTGTTTTTAACAAACTTTCTCATATACTATATTGATAATGTTAGCCTTGCATGTATTGAGAATTATATAATTGGTAATATCGTATTGACGATAACGTTAAAGGGGGCTTCCGCGTTTAATTAATTTTGTAGATAATGATTGTGTAATGAGAAATCATATAAGGAACTATCTCGGTCTTTTAACAATATCTATTTAACATTAATCTATATAAAAGTGTTACTGCTACGGCAGACTTTAATCACACACTTGTCAAATAATACATTTATACAGCTGGTGCCAAGAAAATGTAAGAAATTTTTTCAAAATTGTCAATATTAAAAGATAATTAATGCAGCTCGTCTTGTGCGGAGATAATTCAGCGAATGATATTTATTCCTCCATAATTCTCATATATATATTCAGTAATTCATTTCCTTGAAATCCAATTGCGTACTTGCATTTAACATTATCGCTGACAAAACAATTAAACAATTTAAGCCACTCTGACACAGGTAATGGAACTTGAATAATTTCCATAAAGATAATATCGATAAACTAGCTAGCCTTGAGAAGGACTGGTTTCTTCTGACAATACTCCATTGTCAATTACAAAGCATCCGGAAATCATTGAACGGTTGTAAAATCCTGTGGGTGACGCATTTAACAAAAAGCAGCTCTCAATTTCGTTACAACGATAAGGTGACAATTTTGCACTTTGTTCAGGTATTAAGATAAAATCATCAGACGTAGCAGCAAGTGCAGAATGACGCGTTGCAGTTGCAACTGATAAAAATTATATCCACTGCACTCAATCTGTATGTTCTAGGAGATACAGTTTTATACAGATGCGCATCTATTGTTTGCATTTAGTTTCGCGAGGCGAGAAGAAAGGAAATATTTTTTTAGTCTAAACCTATTAGTCTTAAACTCTCCAGTAGACTTCCTAGTATATGTTTCATACCGTTCACACTAGGTCTAAGAGAAGCATTGATATTCTCCTACTTTTAATTCATTCCATCCCCTCTTCTGCCAACCATATTGAAGGTTTATATAAAAGATGCAGGGACAGTTCTATGCGCTTCAATGTGAACATCAGCCAAACCATGGACGGACACGGCAGAACTTTCCTCCTGCTCCAAGTATTCTTTTGTTTCGTTGTTTTCGCTTCAACTGAGGAGACCAAGCAGAGTGAGTTCTTAATAAGTTGATTAGTAGTGCAGTAACAAAATTAATTACAAATCTCACCTATGTGACTGCATATTGAAAAGAAACGAGTCTCACAGAAACAAATTGCAGATTGTTCTCAGGTGCAGTGCCCAGGGCCATTGGCGTACTACCAGGACGTAGGATGCACTCCTGTGTACAGGAACGAAGGGGACTGTTGTGCGTACAAATACAATTGTGACCATCTAAATGATAGATCACCAAATAAGTGTTACATTAACAATACCAGCTACAATATTGGAGAATCTCTCAGGGAGGAAGATGCAAATCCTTGCAACATTGGATGTTTCTGCACAAACGGAACAAATTCGTAAGTAAGAATAATTTGTCTGAACATTTAATTTGTCATGAGTAAATAATTAAAATTAATTTATAGAGCACATTTTACATGCGCCGCCGTAGACTGTTATTTCGGCCCCATTGACACAGGTTGTTACATGAAACGTAGCGTCAATCAGTGTTGTCCAGGACCAATGATTTGTCGTAAGTAATATATAGTCTGCTTATTTGAATATATAATCATATTATTTTGATACCATAAAGACGTCTGTTATCCATTAGAATGAAAAACAAGTAGTTTATTTTTATTTTAGCTAAAAATGAATCGGAGATCCCAAAGTGCGTTGTGGATGGTGTGACGTACAAGGACGGAGAATTCTTCACACCAAAGAATGAGCCAGAGAAAAGTTGTACGTGTCAGGAAGGTTATACAGGTATGTATAATTGCAAGGCGTACTTATTAAGACTTGGAGTCATTTCCAATCGCCCTGTTATATGTTTTTCAATTTTCAAACTTTGATTATTCAGGTCAAAATATTGAACCATTCTGCATAACGCCGAAAACCATGTGCAGTACAGATTTGTATCATAACGAAGATATTGCCGAGAAATGTATCCCAACATATTATGCTGATCAAAATCCTGCTACCAGTTGCAGTGTAGCTTGGCGATGTCGTAAGTTTTCCTCAATTAGATAATAAAGCGATAGACTATCTGTCATTATTGTATATAATGTTTTTGTACTGTAGAAAACTCGAACGATACTATAATACCAGATCCAAGTAGTAGATCCGCATCCTCTGAAAAAGATTCTTCCGATGAAAAAGGTAAATTTCATTTGTTCATCTAGATTAAGCCAGCTGGATATACTCAGTAATTTAATCGTTGAATTCAATTGTTCATTTTTGTCTTTTTTTTCTAGAAAATATGACCTGCAAATTCGGTAACCTGACCATGAATCTCGGGGACGAGCTTAATCAAAGTACAGATTACAGTTCAGTATGCGTGAGATGCATTTGCGAAGTGCCGCCTACACCAACGTGTCAACGTCTGAATGATAATGAATGCGAAATTACAAATAATTTTTCTGGCAGAATTTGACTCGTGAATAATATATGATTAAAAATACTTTAATTAATTCGATTTGGAATTCGAGAAGCGAAAAAAGAACTTGAAGTAGACTTGTTAATCAAACATTACTGAGCTATTGATATTAATATTTATTGTAAGCCAAAGATCGTGTTCGTAACACTCTGTGTAAAATCTATGAACATTAAAACATAAACAATGAAGAAATATGCTTCCTATTACTTCTTCCAACCTTCTTATATACAGTGCAGTTCGCTTACCATTATAACTACTTCACAATCTGCCAACACCACGCAATCTCATTACTTGTATCAATGAAATTACGTACGCTGTCCTGTTTGCGTTCGTTTGTAACAGGAACTCCGAGAGGTTATGTCAAATTGGTTGCGAGTGCAACGCAACAAATTATTCCCTGCATATGTTGTAGCAGGAGGAGAAGCACATAGAAATAGTAAAGGACATCATAACCCATAGAACGTAGTTACAAAAGGGAAGACAGTTACCACAGTAAATACGGTTCTTTTCCTTCTATGTTACTAGCTGAATATATACAGCATAACTCATGGCTTCTTCATATTTATACCTGTGACTTATGTTTATATTAATGTATATAATATATTAACAATTTCACTACCTGGTATTTCGCGCGAGAACTTTTGTCATCTGCCGGCATCTCCTGATAGCACGTAACAAAGTTGCGCATGCGCGACAGCGGCCATGAAAATATGAAATGTTTAATACTAATATAATTACATACCTGGTAATTCAACGCAGTAAATTCTTTAAATTTATCTTATTTGCGGAATTTTTAAACTCTGAGTTACTTTTGTAACAGTGGAATTTGATTTCTCCAATGATACGAATAAAGTAGAATTTGAATAACGTAGTCTAGTCGGTTCGGCACACTGACAGGTAATTTTAAATATTCAATTTCATTTCAAATACGAGAATGTTCACGCGCAAATTCATTCGACCGGACTGGTTGAATTTGACGTTTTCTCGTGACACAGTCGGAATGATAGAGTAAGGAGATACTTAGGGGACGTCCCCGTTTAACTTTTGTACATAATGATTACGCAATGGCATAGCTTATAGGAAACTATATGGATCCTTCAATGACGTATATTTTACATTAATTGATATAATAATGATACACATAAGAAATGACTGAATAATTCAACTGGTACTAGGTAAATCGAGTAATAGGATATTTTTGCAATATGGGAAAAGTATCTGGCACGTTATTGGGAATAACAGGGGAAATTGACAACAAAGCGATCAAACAATTAAGTTTCTTTTGACAATACCCATGGTCAATTATCTAGCATGCACATATCATTAAAACGATTGCAAAATGCGGGCGATGACCCATTTAAAAGCAGACCTTAATTTCATTACAATGATAAAATAACAATTCTGCACTTTGTTCAAGCATTAAAATAAAATCATGAGATGCAACTGTAAATACGGAGTAAGACGTTGCAGTTACAACAGATTAAAATGATATCAACTGCACTCAATTTGTATATTCGACCTAAGACTTATCATATAGTCTCGTAGCGACGTGCATCTACTGTTTGCATTCAGTTTCGCAAGACGAGAAGAAAAAATATTTTTCTTGGTCAAAACGTAATCGTTTTAAACTTTGCAGTGGGCTTCCCAGTATTTATATTACATTCGTCACTCTTTGTATAAGAGTAGCAGTCCTCCCACTTTTAATCTATTCCATCCCCCCTTCTTCTAACCATGCCAAAAGCTTGTATAAAAGATGCAGGTGCAGTTCTGTGCACTTCAATGTGAACATCAACCAAACCATGGACGGCTACGGCAGTACTTTTCTCCTGCTCCAAGTATTCTTTTGTTTCGTTGTTTTCGCTTCAACTGAGGAGACCAAGCAGAGTGAGTTATTAATAAGTTGATTAGTAGTGCAGTAACAAAATTAATTACAAGCCTCACCTATGTGACTGCATATTGAAAAGAAACGAGTCTCACAGAAACAAATTGCAGATTGTTCTCAGGTGCAGTGTCCAGGGCCATTGGCGTACTACAAGGACGTAGGATGCACCCCTGTGTACAGGAACGAAGGGGATTGTTGTGCCTACAAATACAATTGTGACCATCTAGATGCGAGATCACCAAATAAATGTTACATTAAGCATAACAGCTATGAATTTGGAGAACGTCTCAGGGACGAAGATAAGAATTCTTGTAACATTGGATGTATCTGCACAAACGGAACAAATTCGTAAGTAAGAATTATTCGTCTGAATATTTTAATTGTTATGAATAATTAATTAAAATTAATTTATAGAGGACGTTTCGTATGCGCTATCATAGACTGTTATCACGGTCCCATTGACACAGGTTGTTACATGAAACGTAACATCAGTCGATGTTGTCCAGGACCATTGACTTGTCGTAAGTAATATATCATCTGCTTATTGAAATATATTATCACATTATTTTGATACCATAAAGACGTCTGTTATCACTTGGAATGAAAAACAAATAGTGTTTCGTTATTTTAGCTAAAAATGAATCGGAGATTCCAAAGTGCGTTGTGGATGGTGTGACGTACAAGGACGGAGAATTCTTCACACCAAAGAATGAGCCAGAGAAAAGGTGCACGTGTCAGGAAGGCTATACAGGTATGTATAATTGCAAGGCGTACTTATTAAGACCTGAAGTCATTTCCAATCGCCCTGTTATATTTTTTTCAATCTTCCAACTTCGATTATTCAGGTAAAAATATTAAGCCATTCTGCATAACGCCGAACACCATGTGCAGTACAGACTTGTATCATAGTCAAGATATTGCCAAGAAATGTATCCCAGTATATTACGCTGATCAAAATCCTGCTACCAATTGCAGTGTAGCTTGGCGATGTCGTAAGTTTTCCTCAATTAGATCATAAATCGATAGACTGTCTGTCATTATTGTATATAATGTTTTTGTACTGTAGAAAACTCGAACGATACTGTAATACCAGATCCAAGTGGACCCGCATCCTCTGAAGAAGAATCTTCTGGTAAAAAAGGTAAATTTTATTTCTTTTACTACATTAAGGCAATTGAATATTCTTAGCAATTTAATCGTTTAATTCAATTGTTAATTTTTTGTTTTTAAAGATATAACCTGCAAATTCGGCAATCTGACCATGAATCTCGGGGATGAGCTTAATCAAAATACGCATTACACTTCAACGTGTGTAAGATGCGTTTGCGATGTACCTCCTACGCCGACGTGTCAACGCCTTAGCGATTGTAACTTAGCTACGGGTCGAAATTAACTCTTGATGAATATATATTTGATAATACTTCAGTCCGATTTGAAGTTCAATAAATAAGGAAGAACTTAAAGTAGACTTGTTAATCAAGCATTGCTGAGCTACTAATATCAATATTTATTATACGCCAAAGATCGTGTTCGAAACATTCTGTATAAAATCGAAGAACATCAAAACATAAACAATAAAGAACTACGCTTCCTATTACATCTTCTAAGCTTTTTATATACAGTGCAGTTCACTTACCCTCATAATTACTTCACAATCTGCCAGCACCACGCAATCCCATTAGTTGTATCACTGAAATCACGTACTCTGTCCTGCATGCATACATTTGTACCAGGATCTTCGAGAGGTTATGTCAAATTGGATGCAGCGCAACAAATTGTTCCTTCCTTCGTTCGCTTCCTCCTCAATGAGATGCGCCAAGCATCAAATTATTCTCTATAACAGGAGACGAAGCACATAAATATAGCAGAGATGAGTAAGGAGATCGCCAATGGGCTGATTTTCTTGATACCACTAGTGTATCGTTATTATTTTCGGGATGCATGGCAAATGACAGAAGAAGGAGATCTGCAATTACTAATCGATAAATAAGTAGTGTTCGAAATGTAACCTTGTATTCCACAATTATACAAATGTTGTTATAAAAAATATGCAGTAATGAACCACACCAACTAGCACATAGTATAATAATTACACTAAAAAATACATATAATAATAAATAACATTTCAATGACCACTACACTGACGCCGACTGTCAACACGACCGAGTGCCGAACATTGACGACAATTCCCGAAGGCAGCGCTCGGCGGTCAGTGCCAGTAGGTGGGGGGGACTGCCTGGTATACAGGGAATGTATCGGCTCGGAGCTTTCATTCTTCCCTGACCCGTTCTCCTGGTCGTGTTCGACCTTACCTCGCTGCGCGTCCTCTCTCTCGCTCCTGCTTTGCGCGACCTCTCTCTCTCTCTTTTTGTCTTACCTATTTACCTCGTGTCTTCCGCTGGGCTATTGTTTCTTCGTGATATCACTTTGATATCGCAGTCAACTCCGTAGCAAATATGCCAAGACGGTTTGAGCGGTGGGGAGTCATGGGCTGGCGTCGGCACACCTTTCTG